>SJYQ01001729.1:173491-190245 GCA_006410935.1 Redunca redunca | reverse complement strand
AAAAAAAAAAAAAAAAAAAAACCCAATACAAAATAAGAAATTTAAAAAAAGAAAGTGACTTTCTTAAGATCACCTAACCACACCACCACCCTTCCCCCACCTCCCCCTCCTCACTCCACCACACACGCAGAGGTTTGCTAAGGTTCCTCCCCAGATCCTGAGACTGTGACTTCTCCCTGATGGTAAGGAAAGGCTCCAGCCTAAACCTCCCCATGGGTACACGTCCTTTGTTTTCTGTGTCTGGGAAATGCCCCAGGATTCCCTGCTGTGTTACCCCGGGAGACTGTTGCTCAATCCCAGCAGCTGCTCTGAAGGAAATGAAAAAGCAGACAAGCTGAATGTATCATACACAGAACGCAATATGGAACTGAAGATCACTAATGAGCGAGAACGCTTTGATGGTACAGTCTCCCTCCAGTGAGGTCTAGTTCTTCATTTCCAGTGGGCGTTGTAGGAAGTCCTCTTATAAAAAAAAAAGAAAAGAAAAGAAAACATATATATTACTAATGCCGTGGCTATATGAAACAATATTTGGCGAAGATGGCTAAGATATGATTCATTCTTTGTTCATCAAGTTGCTAAGTATTATTCAGAGAGTGGAGTCACCATATGGTAGAACTGAGTTTCCTTGGGAGGCTGGGTGAAATATGGTGTTGGCTATAGAATGTGGAAATGTGCGTGTCTCTGGTGGTTAGAGTCTGGATCAAGCTGCAGACGGCTAATTCCATTAAGTCCTCGTGCAAACCCCGCTGCACACGGCAATTGGAAAAGGCATAGCCCAGCACAGATCACTCTATGAGGCTGGATTCTCTCTGAAACTGATGAAGAGTGGGCAAGCCACACAGCTAGAGCCAGATGCAATCTTGAAAGAAAAATGCATGTGGGCAAGTGCAGTACCGGCTGGGAAAGTCTAAGTGGCTGAAACCTATGACTCAGAAATCTTAAATTGCCTTGAAATTAATGAAGCTCTGTGGAGATGACTCAGTTCATTCATGTCCTTAGCTTGCAGCATGCAACACTGGCAGAAGGGAACACTGTCCAAAACTTGGAAGATCAGATCCTACAGAGGAAATGAGGCCAGGAGGTGGTCTGGGGTGCGTTGTCGCAGGAGCCAGGATAGGCAGGTGAGCTGGTTTTATTCTTCCCGTGGGCAAGCTCATTCAAGTGCCATGCTGTCTGGACCTGATTTCTGTCCCTGTAAAATGGAAAGGAGATTAGATGATTCCTAAAATGTGGTCAGCTTTGATATTCTGATTAGCTAGGCTCCCAGTAAGAAACAATACTTACCCCACATGTTTCAAATGATGAAATGTTAACACAGAGACTCTTTACAGTTGTCTGTGCCAGGTTAAGAGAATAAATAAGAAAGAATAAGGCACCCAGAGACCCATAAAGTCCGGAAGCCATTGTCACTCCCACGACAAAAAAGGATGCAAAGGAAAAACAGTATTATTGGAGCCTATTGAGAGTTAGAACCCTGGAGGAACCCACCCAGGGGTCTGGAGAAGGCCACCCGATGGGAGCCATAGTCCCCGGCAGACACAGTCCCTCCCACACACACAGTGGTGACTCAAGAGGGAACAGAAAAGAAATGACTTCTGCTGTGTCTTATCCCCTCCCTGCTGCAGTTTCCCACTGGTGAGTCTCATTGGCCAAACCCAACTGGGTGCCATCAGGCAAAGGAATTCAGATCCAACAGGCCACAGGGGCTGGAACAGCAGAAAGAAGCCTGAAGAATGCAGCTGGAGTGGGTGAAAACAGAAATATCAGCACATACTCTATGACTTTATACATGTGATTATGCTCTTGCATTAGCGAAAAGGGAAGAGCACATATTTTTAATTTATTTTTCTGGAGTGATTGAAGAATGATTCTCAAGTCACAGAATTCCTGAGGGCAGGGACCAGGTTTTGTTGATTTTTTTTTTAACCTATCAGAATCTATCACCATATCTGGCACATAGTAGAAAATCAGGAAATATTTGGTAAATTAAAGGCTGATCACAGATCCACATTTATAAACATCTAAAATGTCCAGGGCATGCTCTGTTAATATCTGCTGAATGAGTAATGAATGTGTAGGTTCAAAACAAATTACATAATCTTTCGGATGAAAGGTTCTGCAGAGCTCAGGCAAACCCTTGGTATTTTTTGTTCTCATAGTTGTTTCGAGTATGACTGATGGTTATCATTGCACAAGCTGTGTAAATATCCTGAACTAGGAAGATGGGCCCTACTATGCGAGACCCCGTGATATAAAAAGTGAATAAGTAAGTGCGTGTGTGCACTCAGTTGCTCAGTTGTGTCCAGCTCTGTGACCCCATGAATTGTAGCTGACCAGGCTCCTCTGTGCTATGGAATTATGGAAGCTGCATCTCGCGAGGCTCCTGCACTGGCAGGCAAATTCTTTACCACTGAGCCATCTGGGAAGAGGGGGCTTTAAGGAGACATCTCCTGCTTTCCTCAGTACTGAGAATCCCAGCAGGAGAAATTGCAAAAGAAGAATGTCTAGCATATTTAAATTCATGTGAAATCACCTCCTGACAGGTGGATGTTCTTACAGAAGGATGCTCTTTAACGAGCCATGGATGAACACCCAGCTCTACCGGCACTCAGCTCTCTGAGTTGAGACAAAAGTTGATCCAGTGAGCCTCAGTTCCGGTCTAATGCAGCTTCATAGGGTCAGTGTGAGAAATGAATGAGATGATGTGTGTCACATTCCTGGTAAAGAGCCCAGCATGTAATCGATGTTTACTTGCTCTCAGCGCCATCTTTATAGTGGAGGCACTGACTTCCTCAAAGTTGACATGGGTGGAAGACCAGTGACGAGAAAAGATGTTTTCTGCATTGCTATCTATATTCCCTTTAACAGAAAGGCACTTTTTTAATTATGAGAACAACCCTGTGCCTAAGAGAAGCATAAGACATAGTCTAAGTTACAGAACACATCTAAACGATTATCCCCTACTATTCATATTTAGGAACTGATGTACATATGTGTCTTATTGGGATATAGAGGGTATCACAGGTACGTGCTAGCAATTCTTCTCTTTAGTATTCATCTAACACACTTCTTCTATGATGGTCACATCCAATTCCCTCTAAAGAGACTGAAATGCCAGATGCTTTTTTTTCTCAAGCCTTAATTGTAGCTAAGCAGGGTCATGTGATACAGTCATGCCTAATGGAATGAAGGGTATTTTTTGTTAGAATGTTTCTTTTGGTTCTCAGTTGCTGAAACTGCATAATAGCTGTGAAGTGGATGTCTTTTGTTGCATATAGCAAGCCCCTTTCATATACCTGAGTTTATGATAATGTAGTGACTTTTGGAAAGCCTCTAAGGATGAGGACTGGTGCCAGGGGAACCAACCTTGACTAGTGGATTAGGAATTTCAGTCGCATCCTCTAACCCCCAGGGAAAAGAGAGGGGCTGGAGATTGAGTTCAGTCATCACTGGCCAGTGACTTCATTGCTTATGTCTATGTAATGAAGCTGCCAAATAAAACCCCAAAAGGACATTTCAGAGAGCTTCCAGGTTAAACCAGAAGGCAATCTTGTATTTGGAGAGTGATGTACCCCAGGCTTCGTGAGGACAGAAACTCCTGTGCTCAGGACTCTTCTGGTCCCCACCCTACCTATCTCTTCTCCCAGCTGTTTATTAGTAGCTTTTAATATCATTTGCTATAAAATGGTAATCTAGTAAGCTGAAGCTCCAATACTTTGGCCATCTGATGCAAACAGTCGACTCAGTGGAAAAGACCCTGATGTTCGGAAAGATTGAAAGCAGAAGGAGAAGAAGGTGGCAGAGGATAAGATGGTTGGATAGCATCACTGACTCAATGGACATGAACTTGGGCAAACTCCGGGAGATAGTGAGGGGCAAACAGGCTTGGTGTGCTGCCGTCCGTGGGGCTGCAGAGGGTCAGACATGACTTAGAGACTGAACAACAACAATTTTAGTGAGTAGACTGGTTTCCTGGATTCTGTGAGCCACACTAACAAGTTAATCAATCCTTGAAAGGGGCTTGTGGGAACCTCTAATTTGTAGAGTATTGATCAGAAGTGCAGATAACAGCATGGCCTTGTAATTGGTGTCTGAAGTGTGCGTGTGTGTGTCTGGCGAGAGGAGTGCAATCTTGTGGGATGGATCCCTTGACGCTGTCTTCAGTAGTTCCAGGTAAAAAATGTCAAGTTTTAATACTGGTGACACAAAATTATTTGATGTGTGGATTTTTCCATGCAGGTAGTGTCAGAAGTGAGTAGTGTGGTGGAGTAGTGTGAGAATGGAGGAAACACACACGGGGAATGTTGCTTTTATACAAGACAACTAGAGAGACATTGCCCAGAGGCCTGATGTGTAACTGACCTGTGAAACAACCCAAATTCCTGTCTTAAGCGTTTGCATCTTTAGAGATTCATTTACTATGTATGCCTTGTTTTGTCCTATTTCTGTTACATGCAGCGAAAAGCGTTCTAACAGAGAAGTTCTCTTTAGATTTGTTCTGGGAGAATAATTGGATCCCTCTGTTTCTATCTCTTTTCTCCAATGGCTAATTAAAAGTCAAGAGGTCAGAACTCACAGACATTCTTGATTCCTCCATCCTCTTACTTATTGATCCATTCAATCAATCATTCATTACTTATTCAATCAATTCAGTATGTGCTTATTCAATCTGTACCTATTCTTTTCTTCCAATGGTTGACTTCTGTTGGCCTTCAGTACCCTGCTTCGGCATCATGATTTTCAGAAAATCTTCCTGGGATCCCTATATCTCAGCTAAATGCTCTTCCTCTGTGCATCCTTAGCAGCCAGTCATTATATCATTTTTAGCATCTATCACATTATAGTGAAGTAATTTGTTTGTGTACCTGTACAACTAGAATACACTTCTAAATGCAGGAGCTAATCAATAGTCTTTCTTCCTCTCTTCCTTCCTTCCTTTCTCCCTCCTCCCTCCCTTTCTTCTTCCTTTTCTTTCTTCTTTCCCTTTCTCTTCCTTCTCCATCTCCTCCATCTCCTCTTTCTCCTTTTCCTCTTTTTTTTTCTTCTATGTGCTTTACAATACAGTAAAGTTCTCGGCCATAGTGACAATTCAAAACACTGAAAGTGAAACTGGGCACTATGGGAAACATGGAAGAATAACAGAGTTGGTAAATAAAGGCAGAGACTGTGCTGATTGACTGCAATCCTAGTGCATGACCGAGAGAAAGTGCTCAGTAAATGTTTGGTGAGTGAAAAAATTAGACTCAAAGAGAATCAGTTTTATTGAAATGACAAAAATGACATAAAACTCATTTTGGATATGAGTCAGTGCTTGCCACATATAGCATTAGGTAATAGGGACATTTCATAAATATGTATTAAATAAATGACATATATATTTAATGTGTCCAGAATTTAAAATTTAAAATTCTGTATGTTGTGAAATATGACTCTATTCTCTTGGCTAATCTTTTTGCCTCATTTTGGGAATAATTTATTCTTTCTCTGATGATTTGAATTATTAGCTTCATCATATGCTAAGTACTCATAGATAAGATGGGTTGTTTTCTGTAATCTTTATTTTATTACCTTGCATCTTACAATACTGCCTCACTGTTTTAATCAGTGGGTGTGAATGTGTGATGTGAGTGTCTCACTGTTGTCTTCCTTTTATTCTCGATTTTTTTTTTAAATACTTCTTAGATATTTGGGGCGGAGAAGGCACTGGCACCCCACTCCAGTACTCTTGCCTGGGAAATCCCATGGACAGAGGAGCCTGTAGGCTATAGTTCATGAGGTCACATGACTGATCAATTTCACTTTCCTTTTCATGCATGGGAGAAGGAAATGGCAACCCACTCCAGTGTTCTTGCCTGGAGAATCCCAGGGATGGGGGAGCCTGGTGGGCTGCCGTCTATGGGGTCGCACAGAGTTGGACACGACTGACTTGACTTAGTAGCAGCAGCAGCAGACATTTAGGGATCCAAATAAACTTTGGCCTCAAATGTAAAAACTCCATAAATGTCTCAAAATGATTCCTTACGGTTTACATAGTATTGAATTTAGACATTACAAAATGCAATATGGCAGAAGGAATAAAAGCATGGTTTTGGAATCAGTTGCCCAGAACAAAAAGAGTAACTTCACAGCTTTCTAACCTGCAGTCTTTGACAAGTCAGTGAATCAGTTTCTTCACTGGTAAAATAAGAATAATAATGCTATCTACAGATTTGTCAATTAGACAAAATGTAATAATAATATATTAAATGTCTGAGCGCCAAAGAATTGATGCTTTTGAACTGTGGTGTTGGAGAAGACTCTAGAGAGTCCCTTGGACTGCAAGGAGATCCAACCAGTCTATTCTGAAGGAGATCAATCCTGGGATTTCTTTGGAAGGAATGATGCTAAAGCTGAAACTCCAGTACTTTGGCCACCTCATGAGAAGAGTTGAATCATTGGAAAAGACTCTGATGCTGGGAGGGATTGGGGGCAGGAGGAGAAGGGGACGACCGAGGATGAGATGGCTGGATGGCATCACTGACTCGATGGACGTGAGTCTGAGTGAACTCCGGGAGATGGTGATGGACAGGGAGGCCTGGCGTGCTGCGATTCATGGAGTTGCAAAGAGTCGGACATGACTGAGTGACTGAACTGACTGAAATATTTAGCCCAGTGTCTGGCACATGGAAAATATTAACAGAGGTCAAGTAGATGTTTAATTTTCCAGCGTTGTTCTAACACTTCCCATTGCCCTATCCGTAGCCGAGGATGGAAGATGACACTTTGTCCTGAGGGAACCCCTCATAGGAAGGGTTGAGTCATCTACATTTTCTGTGTTTTTATGAAGCCCTGTAACTACTTAGCCAATGGTGGTGGAACTGTAGCTATGCAGTTGTGTGTGGGGAGCTAGGGGCTACCTGCCCTGGCAGGTCCTGGAGGAAATCAATTGAACCAAACAGGAGATGAAGAAAAGCAGAAATAAGAAACTCAAGGTGGCCCTTGGAGGGAAGAGAGGACAGCCTTAGTTTCCATCTCTGTTCCTATGAAGTCTGGCAGGATGATGTTACCTGTATGTCTAGGCTGAAAAGATGATCCTTACAATAAAATTTCCTTTCAGTTGATCAGGTTTGCACAATTTCATTTTCCTTTGAACTTCAACAGCCTTGGGCAGAGAAGGAATCTAACGTTTATACTGTTTTTCCTATTAAATCATACTTAGGATAAAATGAGGCTGCAGAAA
Organism: Redunca redunca; assembly: GCA_006410935.1. Lineage (NCBI taxonomy): Eukaryota > Metazoa > Chordata > Mammalia > Artiodactyla > Bovidae > Redunca > Redunca redunca. The sequence goes on along the minus strand of SJYQ01001729.1, from coordinate 183,023 downwards.
ACTTAAAAAAGGGAAATATGGCTCTTTTTCTATTTTTTCTACATAAATCTCGGGAGAATTGTAACATTGCTCTATCCTCCTCACAGGTGACTTGTAAATTCAAGGAAATGACACATGGAGCAGTGTCATCTAAAATGAAAAGGGTCACAGTCAGGTACGAATGGAAATTGCACTCCTTACACATATCAAAGTTGAATTTGGAAAGCCATGTCCTGAGAATTGCATGAATGATTGCTACCAGATATGTGATCTTCAAATTGCCCACATTTCCGTTGCACAATTCCTAGGAGTATCTACAATCTTTGGCATATATATATATATATATATATAAACTAAAAAATAGATACTAGTTTTCAAAGACCCCTGCGTGACAACTCATGTATTGTCACATTAAATTGACCACAGCTTTCCCCTCTGAGAGCTTTTTAAAAGGTATTAACCCTGAAGCATTAACAGTTACACCTCCAATAATGATAGACATGACTAATAGAAGGATGCAGCAGAGAAGCACACTCTTTTACCACACATGATTCACAGTGTATAGAAAATGCTTTGTAACATGTTTGTTGGCTATGATGCATCAGGTTCACTTTGAACAATGAGAAAATGGTGCTCTTTGCGCCAGAAGCTAATCAGAACTTTCTCAAAAACTCTTTGGGACCATTTCACTCTGACTTTCTGTAGAAAGTCCCTGAAACTTGTTACTTTTGCCCTACAATGCAATATAATCAAGAAGAGGCACAACACAGCATTGTCACTTGAGATATGACTTCAACACTTTCCACTTAGTTGGTAGCTGGCACATAGATAATGATATGGCCTTGAAGTAAGTTTTATAAAAACTTTTCTTGTCTTGTAACACAAAAGAGCATCTTTTTTTAAAATGCATATCGTTGGCATTTCTCACTACTGAATAGAGGTTTTTCTAAGTCGACGTGAGCTATGATGTTTAAGGACATTTAAAAGAATGCGAGTTGTAACCTCGTGAGAACATCAAAATACTGCACCATCACAGATTGCCACTAAAAATATTTAACGAGAACCTTCTTGACCCAAACCTTGGAGTCTTAGGAGTTGCAGTTAAAGGCAAGTTTCAAGGGATAAAGCAAAAAGTCCAAAAAAAAAAAAAAAAGAGGGATAGAGAGAGAGAGAAAGAACTTAGAAGCTGTCAGGGACATATTTCTGCTTCCTTCTCTGGGGGCATCGGTCATTTGGGGTTACTGGGTCCAGGATGCTGGACACCCACGGGGAGAAGGGAGGGATAAAGAGAAGGGAGAGGGGAAGAAAGGAAGAAAAAGAAAGAAAAGGAAAAATCTAAGAAAGCGTTAAAAAGATTGATACACTGAAAAACAGGTGTAAACCACACCACTTCCAGGTAAACTAAAACATAAGATCACCCTATGAAGAGAGAAGATAAGTTAGTTAATGTCACAAAATTACTGCCTAACAAACTACTCTCAAGCTCAGTAGCCTACAGCAACAACTCTTTGTTCTCATTGTCTGTGGTCAGCTGAGGGTCTGATGGGCATCCACATGTTTATAAGAGTGATCTAGGGTCAGCTCACCATGGCTTCTGTGATCCATGTTTCTCCTGTCTTGCCCTGGAACAGGCCGAGTCAGTTAACATCTCATTGGCCAAAGCAAGGCACACGGCCAGTGTTAGGTGGAGGGGCGGACAGACGGTCTGCTCTTGAAAGGAGAAAGGAGAAAGTTAGCATGTTTTAATAATAACCTAGTCTCTCACCTAAGGACTCCTCAATTGAGAGTTTTCACTTTTCACTTTGTGGATATTTCTTACACACCGTCTTTTCATGAAACACTTTACAATATATGTGATGATGAATTTCTTATTCAGTTATCACGATTATATAAGGTGGATATATTATTATTTCTAATTTAAAAGTAAGAAACCTGAGGCTGACATCCAAGGTCAGGAGCGGCAGCCGTGAGAAACTACCCCACATCCAAGGTCAGGAGCAGCGGCCGTGAGGACATACCCCTCGTCCAAGGTAAGGAGCAGCAGCTGCGCTTTGCTGGAGCAGCTGTGAAGAGATACCCCACGTCCAAGGTAAGAGAAACCCAAGTAAAATGGTAGGTGCTGAGAGAGGGCATCAGAGGGCAGATAGACTGAAACCACAATCACAGACAACTAGCCAGTCTGATCACACAGACCACAGCCTTGTCTAACTCAATAAAACTAAGCCATGCTGTGTGGGGTCACCCAAGGCGGATGAGTTACGGTGGAGAGATATGACAGAATGTGGTCCCCTGGAGAAGGGAATGGCAAACCACTTCAGTATTCTTGCCTTGAGAACCCCATGAACAGTATGAAGAGGCAAAAATATAGGACACTGAAAGATAAACTCCCCAGGTCGGTAGGTGCCCAATATGCTATTTGAGATCAGGGGAGAAATAACTCCAGAAACAGTGAAGGGATAGAGCCAAAGCAAAAACAACACCCAGTTGTATATGTAACTGGTGATAGAAGCAGGGTCTGAAGCTGTAAAGAGCAATATTGCATACAAACCTGGAATGTTAGGTCCGTGAATCAAGGCAAATTGGAGTGGTCAAACAAGAGATGGCAAGAGTGAACATCGACATTCTAAGAATCAGCAAACTAAGATGGACTGGAATGGGTGAATTTAACTCAGATGACCATTATCTACTGCTATGGGCAGGAATCCCTTAGAAGAAATGGAATACCCATTATAGTCAACAAAAGAGTCTGAAATGCAGTACTTGAATGCAATCTCAAAAATGACAGCATGATCTCTGTTTGTTTCCAAGGCAAACTATTCAGTATCACAGTTATCCAAGTCTATGCCCCGACCAGTAAAGCTGAAGAAGCTGAAGCTGAACGGTTCTATGAAGACCTACAAGACCTTTTAGAACTAACACCCAAAAAAGATGTCCTTTTCATAATAGCGAACTGGAATGCAAAAGTAGGAAGTCAAGAAACACCTGGAGTAACAGGCAAATTTGGCCTTGGAATGTGGAATGAAGCAGGGCAAAGACTAATAGAATTTTGTCAAAAGAATGCACTGGTCATAGCAAACACCCTCTTCCAACAACACAAGAGAAGGTGCTACACATGGATATCACCAGATGGCCAACACCAAAATCAGATTGACTATATTCTTTGAAGTCAAAGATGGAGAAGCTCTATANCTATGAAGACCTACAAGACCTTTTAGAACTAACACCCAAAAAAGATGTCCTTTTCATAATAGCGAACTGGAATGCAAAAGTAGGAAGTCAAGAAACACCTGGAGTAACAGGCAAGTTTGGCCTTGGAATGTGGAATGAAGCAGGGCAAAGACTAATAGAATTTTGTCAAAAGAATGCACTGGTCATAGCAAACACCCTCTTCCAACAACACAAGAGAAGGCGCTACACATGGATATCACCAGATGGCCAACACCAAAATCAGATTGACTATATTCTTTGAAGTCAAAGATGGAGAAGCTCTATACAGTCAACAAAAACAAGACCAGGAGCTGACTGTGGCTCAGATCATGAACTCTTTATTGCCAAATTCAGACTTAATTTGAAGAAAGTAGGGAAAACCACTAGACCATTCAGGTATGACCTAAATCAAATCCCTTATGATTCTACAGTGGAAGTGAGAAATAGATTTAAGGGACTAGATCAGATAGACAGAGTGTCTGATGAACTATGAACAAAGGTTTGTGACATCATAGAGGAGACAGGGATGAAGAGCATCCCCATGGAAAAGGAATGCCAAAAGAGCAAACTGGCTGTCTGAGGAGGCCTTACAAATATCTGTGAAAAGAAGAGAAGCAAAAACCAAAGGAGAAAAGGAAAGAATATAAGCATCTGAATGCAGAGTTCCAAAGAATAGCAAGGAGAGATTAAAAAAAGCCTTCCTCAGCAATCAATGTAAAGAAATAGAGGAAAACAATACAATGGGAAAGACTAGAGACCTCTTCAAGAAAATTAGAGATACCAAGGGAACATTTCATGCAAAGATGGGCTCAATAAAGGACAGAAATGGTATGGACCTAATAGAAGCAGAAGATATTAAGAAGAGGTGGCGAGAATACACGGAAGAACTGTACAAAAAAATCTTCAGGACCCAGATAATCACAATGGTGTGATCACTCACCTAGAGCCAGACATCCTGGAATGTGAGGTCAAGCGGGCCTTAGAAAGCATCACTATGAACAAAGCTAGTGCAGGTGATGGAATTCCAGTTGAACTTTTTCAAATCCTGAAAGATGATGCTGTGAAAGTGCTGCACTCAATATGCTAGCAAATTTGGAAAACTCAGCAGTGGTCACAGGACTGGAAGAGGTCAGTTTTCATTCCAATCCCAAAGAAAGGCAAATGCAAAAGAATGCTCAAACTACTACTACTAAGTCGCTTTAGTCGTGTCCGACTCTGTAGGACCCCATAGACAGTAGCCCACCAGGCTCCCCCATCCCTGGGATTCTCCAAGCAAGAACAATGGAGTGGGTTGCCATTTCCTTCTCCAAACTACCGCACAATTGCACTCATCTCACATGCTAGTAAAGTAATGCTCAAAATTCTCCAATCCAGGCTTCAGCAATACATGAACCTTGAACTTCCAGATGTTCAATCTGATTTTAGAAAAGGCAGAAGAACCAGAGATCAAATTGCCAACATCCGCTGGATCATGGAAAAAGCAAGAGAGTTCCAGAAAAACATCTATTTCTGCTTCATTGACTATGCCAAAGCCTTTCTCTGTGTGGATCACAAGAAACTGTGGAAAATTCTTCAAGAGATGGGAATACCAGACCACCTGACCTGACTCTTGAGAAACCTGTATGCAGATCAGGAAGCAACAGTTAGAACTGGACATGGAACAACAGACTGGTTCCAAATAGGAAAAGGAGTGCGTCAAGGCTGTGTATTGTCACCCTGCTTATTTAACTTATATGCAGAGTACCTCATGAGAAACGCTGGACTGGAAGAAACACAAGCTGGAATCAAGATTGCCGGAAGAAATGTCAATCACCTCAGATATGCAGATAACACCACCCTTATGGCAGAAAGTGAAGAAGAACTAAAGAGCCTCTTGATGAAAGTGAAAAAGGAGAGTGAAAAAGTTGGCTTAAAGCGAAACATTCAGAAAACGAAGATCATGGCATCCGGTCCTGTTACTTCATGGCAAAAAGATGGGGAAACAGTGGAAACAGTGGCTGATTGTTGTTTTCTGGGCTCCAAAATCACTGCAGATGGTGATTGCAGCCATGAAATTAAAAGACACTTACTCCTTGGAAGGAAAGTTATGACCAACCTAGCCAGCACTTTAAAAAGCAGAGACATTACTTTGTCAACAAAGGTTCGTCTAATCAAGGCTATGGTGTTTCCAGTGTTCATGTATGGATGTAAGAGTTGGACTATAAGGAAAGCTGAGCACCGAAGAATTGATACTTTTGAACTGTGGTGTTATAGAAAACTCTTGAGAGTCCCTTGGACTGCAAAGAGATTCAACCAGTCCATCCTAAAGGAGACAGTCCTGAGTGTTCATTGGAAGAACTGATGTTGAAGCTGAAACTCCAGTCTTTTTGCCACCTGGTGCAAAGAGCTGACTCATTTGAAAAGACCCTGGTTCTGGGAAAGATTGAGAGCAGGAGGAGAAGGGGATAGCAGAGGATGAGATGGTTGGATGGCATCACCAACTCGATGGACATAAGTTTGGGTAAACTCTGGGAGTTGGTGATGGACAGGAAGGTCTGGCGTGCTGCAGTTCATGGGGTTGCAAAGAGTCGGACACAACTGAGTGACTGAGCTGAACTGAACTGCACCTGAGGCTTTAGACCCTTAACCCTTTAGCTCATGGATGGCAGGGACAAAATTCCTCAGATCCAAGAGACCTCACAGCCTTCTTTCTTAACTTCTTCACTAAGAATGCTCTACCTATTTATTTGGCACAAAGAAATTGTTTTCCTGATGGTTGCTATAGGTCTCCCTAGCATCTTGGAACTCATAATCATTCTCATCTGAGCAGAACATAATCACTGATATAACTTTGAGCTGCTGTCATTTCATTCTGCTAAAAAAAAAATCACAGCGTGAATCTGAAATATTAGGAAGACTTTGGGGCTAAAAAAAAATAAGATGTCTGTATAAAAAGGTGCCATATGTACAGGACTCAAGTGGCATCTGTGTGTGTTCATTATAGCGCATTGCCCTGTATCTGCTCAATTTGTTCAGCAGGTAATTCCAATGACTCATGGGGTTGGAACTGTGTTGTGTCTACAGTCTTCTGTTTGCTTCTAGCTTAGGCCTAACAAAGTGGTTTGTTCTCTTATTTTGTATCATTCAAGGAGACAGCATTTGTCCTCTCATCCAAGTGAATAAATAACTAACCAAGATAAATTTTCTTTCCATCAAGAGTGCATGTGTGGTAAGTCTCTGTATCTCACCAGGCTCCTCTGTCCATGAGATTCTCCAGGCAAGAATACCGGAGTGAGTTGCCATGCTCTCCTCCAGGGGATCTTCCTGACCCAAGGATCAGCCCTGCATCTCCTGCACTGCAGGTGTGTTCTTTTACCCACTGAGATGCTCCTTGAGAGTGACACGTTTATTATGATCCATGTCAAGTCTCCCCACCTCATGCCTCTGAGATCAATAGTGTTAGCTAAGAAGCAGGCTTAGAGGAGGGAGGGGAAAGGAAATATGGACAGGAATCATAGTGAAATCAATGACTGATAGACAGAGGAGGTCCAGAAGGAAGGGGAGCAATTCAGGACAAGCTGGAGTCTACACTGTATAAAGTATGGATTTTAGAGCTTGATGGGGTTTTCTGGAGTTGCTCCAAACTTTTCTCTTTTACAGTGGAGTAAATGAAAGGCAGTATAAATTAGCAGTAATTCCAAGTAAGTTAAATGACTAAGGTAAAAACTTAACCAAGACTCCGAGCCCTATGCAATGGTTAAGTCTGTGTGGCTACTTGATTAGGTTTTGGTACTAGCTGTTTATCAAACACTAGTCTAGATGTTGCTGTGAAGATATTTTGAAGATGTGATTAACATCTCTAATCAGTGGACTTGAAGAAGATCACCCTTGATAGTGTGGGTGGGCCTCATCTAATCAGTTGAAAACTTTACGAGCGAAAACTGAAGTTTCTTGGAGGAATAGAAATTCTGCTTCAAAGCTACAGCATAGAAATCCTGCTTGAGTGTCCAGGCAGCTAGGCTGTGCTGAAAACTTCAGACTTGCCAGCCCCACAGTTGCATGAACCAATTCCTTAAAATAAATCTATTTATATATCTGTTTATCTATCACTTATCTATCTACAGACAAATACATACAGAGAGACAGACAGATACACACATGCTATCAGTTGTCTTTCTCTCAAGAATCTGACTGAGAGTTTGGAATCAAGAGTAGGGTGCCCTGTAAGAGATACCTAAAATTGTGGACATGGCTTTGGAATGAATAATGTGTAGAAGCTTGAAGACTTTTGAGACTCATGCTAGAAAAAGCCTGGGTTGCCTTAGAAACTATTTGTAGAAATAAGGTTGGTAAAGATGATTCCTGTGAGGACTCAGACTTGCACACAGAGAGAATGCCACGTGGCAATAGGGACAAAGAAGACTGTGATGCTGTTGTAAGCAAGGGATTCCTGGGGCTACTAGTTGGAAGAGGTAAGGAAAGGTCCTCCCTGAAAGGATCTTTGGAAAGAGCATGGCTCACTTTACTTGCACTTCTAGCCTCTTGAGCCAAACCGTGAAAGAATAGACTTCTGCTGTCTTCAGGCCCCCAAGTTGTGGTACTTTGTTACACAGCTCTAGGGAATTTATGCACCTGGGATTCTGCTATGATTCTGAAACAGTGCTAGACTCTAGGACTTCAGAGGATAAGCCATGGATCTGCCTCTCAAAAAACACAGTTTGTACCAATTACAGTATTTATAAGTAGTATGGCTGTGGGCTCATCTAGCATGACTAGAATAATGGGGGAGGGGTGGGGAGAACAGATAAAACATGGATGGCAAGCCTGCTGCCATCTTGAATGTCACATACCAGTACCTTTCTCTAATCTTAAAAGTAGATGATTCTAACATTACGTGCTAGAAATTCCAAGTGCCAGGTCTGTATGGACCAGGAAGTGTGGGGACATATCCAGGAGGATGCATTGCCTTAATCTGATCTTGAAAAATAGTTGGGATTTAGATAGAGAAGAGACATGAACACATTCTAGAAGAGCTAATTCTACAGGCAAAGAGAAAGAGGCTGGGATGAATAAGCCACTATTATTATGCTTCCACTATGGGGTTTCCCCTGTGGCTCAGCAGTAAAGAATCTGCCTGCAATGCAGGAGGTGCTAGAGATGTGGGCTTGATTCCTGGGTTGAGAAGATCCCCTGGAGGAGGAAACAGCAGTATTCTTGCCTGGAAAATTCCATGGACAAAGAAGTTCATAGGGTCACAAAGTGTCAGACACGACTGAGCCCATACAACACACACGAGCTACTACCATGTATTGGAAATTGTTTTGTCCAACTCTCAAACAACCTAGCAAGGCGGGTGTTGTTTTTCTTGTCTTAAATATGAGAACATGGAGATTCAAAGCCTTGCCCAAATAGGCATGGTAGGAAAGAAATAGAGTTTCAGAGCTTCTCAGGCCCAGAGCTGGTGAAATACCCAAAGCTAGGTGTGGAAGATGGTCTGGTAGAACCAAAGGTTCACGACGACAAGGATTGAAAAAATTCTCTTTTCCTTACACTTGCACCGTTTTTGTCTTTGGAAGGTTAAGTTAGCATGGGAAGTTATTTGAAGATAATAAGAAAAATAAAATCAAACTCTAGGCTGTCTGCACAACATTTTAATAGTTTGGTGACTCTGTCTGAAATATACATAGCTATCTCTGCAGCAAATTAGACATTTTATCCATCTATATTGATCCATTGTGCTGGCACCAGGGGGATCCTATTGGGGCAATCTGATATGTGATTTTCTCTGTAATGGAATCATTGATTCTCTAGTACGGAGCCAAGTTGTGTGTCCCAGCTTTATGCTTTTTTTTTTTTTTTTAAGTAAATTTGTTCTGTGTTAACCACTATTTTCCTCTTGGTTCCAAATAGGAAAAGGAGTACATCAAGGCTGTATATCATCACCCTGCTTATTTAACTTATATGCAGAGTACATCATGAGAAATGCTGGGCTGGAAGAAGCACAAGCTGGAATCAAGATTGCCGGGAGAAATATCAATAACCTCAGATATGCAGATGACACCACCCTTATGGCAGAAAGTGAAGAGGAACTAAAAAGCCTCTTGATGAAAGTGAAAGAGGAGACTGAAAAAGTTGGCTTAAAGCTCAACATTCAGAAAATGAAGATCACGGCAACTGGTCCCATCACTTCATGGGAAGTAGATGGGGAAACAGTGGAAACAGTGTCAGACTTTATTTTTTTGGGCTCCAAAATCACTGCAGATGGTGACTGCAGCCATGAAATTAAAAGATGCTTACTCCTTGGAAGGAAAGTTATGAGCAACCTAGATAGCATATTCAAAAGCAGAGACATTGCTTTGCCAACAAA
>SJYQ01001729.1:161870-173463 GCA_006410935.1 Redunca redunca | reverse complement strand
TGGGAAGGATTGGGGACAGGAAGAGAAGGGGACAACAGAGGATGAGATGGCTGGATGGCATCACTGACTCGATGGACGTGAATCTGAGTGAACTCCAGGAGTTGGAGATGGACAGGGAGGCCTGGTGTGCTGCAATCCATGGGGTCTCAAAGAGTCATACATGATTGAATGACTGAACTGAACTGTCCTGTGTTAACCACTATTATAATAGAATTGCAATTCAAATTGATACTTTTGAATTGTGGTATTGGAGAAGATTCTCAAGAGTCCCTTGGACAGCAAGGAGATCAAACCAGTCAATCCTAAAGGAAATGAACCTTGAGTATTCATTGGAAGGACGGCCTGATGCTTAAGCTCCAATGCTTTGGCCACCGCTCATTACAAAAAAACCCAAAATTTGATGATGGGAAGGATTGAGGGGAGGAGGAGGAGGAGGTAACAGAGGCTGAGATGGCTGAATGGTGTCACTGACTCGATGGACAAGTGCAGTGCTGTGTGCTGTGCTTAGTCACTCAGTCGTGTCCAACTCTTTCCAACCCCATGGACTGCAGACCGCCAGGCTCCTCTGGCCACAGTATTCTCCAGGCAAAAATACTGGAGTGTTTTTGCCATGCCCCCCTCCAAGGGATCTTCCCAACCCAGAGATCAAACCGAGATCTCCCACACTGCAGGTGGATTCTTTACTGACTGAGCCACCAGAAGAGCGCCAATGGACATGAGTTTGAGCAAGCTCAGGGAAACGGTGAAGGACAGGGAAACCTGGCATGCTGCAGTCCATGGGGTGCCAAAGAGTTGGGCATGACTTAGCAACTGAACAAGAACAATTGCTACTATGTAACCATAAGAGTTTTCCAATCAGTGATTCACTCAAGACCTCCCTTTGTAACTGGAAGCTGATGGAGTGAGGGCAATAGTTCAGAGCTTGTAACCCCAGTATCTCGATGGCTGGGATGTTAGATTCTTCTGCTCCATCACAAAGGGAAAGAATGTCACGCTGAGAGCCTGGAGACTGGGAACACATACCTGACAGTCCTTAGCTTGGCTAGGTGGCATGAGTTGCACTGAAGGCTGCACGGATCAGGTCTCATTTGGTCATTAGCACAACCATCCGAAGTGCATACAAGGATCTACATTGCACGAGGAGGTCAGGGCTGTCTGAAGCCACATTGCTACACCGTCCTTTCCATAGCAGTCAGTAAGTTCAGTTGCTCAGTCGTGTCCGACTCTTTGCGACCCCATGAACCACAGCACACCAGGCCTCCCTGTCCATCACCAACTCCCAGACTCCACAGACTACATCCAAACCCATGTCCATCGAGTCGGTGATGCCATCCAACCATCTCATCCTCTGCTATCCCCTTCTCCTCCTGCCTTCAATCTCTCCCAGCATCAGGGTCTTTTCAAATGAGTCAACTCTTCGCATCAGGTGGCCTAAGTATTGGAGTTTCAGCTTCAACATAAGTCCTTCCAATGAACACCCAGGACTGACCTCCTTTAGGATAGACTGGTTGGAGCTCTTTGCAGTCCAAGGGACTCTTCAAGAGTCTTCTCCAGCACCACAGTTCAAAAGCATCAATTCTTCGGTGCTCAGCTTTCCTTATAGTCCAACTCTCACATCCATACATGACCACTGGAAACACCATAGCCTTGATTAGATGGACCTTTGTTGACAAAGTAATGTCTCTGCTTTTTAATATACTGCTTAGGTTGGTCATAACTTTCCTTCCAAGGAGTAAGTGTCTTTTAATTTCATGGCTGCAGTCACCATCTGCAGTGATTTTGGAGCCCAGAAAAATAAATTCAGCCAGTGTTTCCACTGTTTCCCCATCTATTTGCCATGAAGTGATGGGACCAGATGCCATGATCTTCGTTTTCTGAATGTTGAGCTTTAAGCAAATTTTTTCACTTTCCTCTTTCACTTATCAAGAAGCCCTTTAGTTCCTCTTCACTTTCTGCCATAAGGATGGTGTCATCTGCATATCTCAGGTGATTGATATTTCTCCTGGCAATCTTGATTCCAACTTGTGCTTCCTCTAGCCCCAGAGTTTCTCATGCTGTACTTTGCATATAAGTTATATAAGTGGGGTGACAATATACAGCCTTGACATACTCCTTTTCCTATTTGGAACCAATAGTAGTAGTTTGATTTTTAAAAAACGGATTATTGAATAAAGTATGTTATCTTTATAAAGGATATACTCGTTGACACACATTCACTCCTGACTTTTTGGGTGAGTTTTTCTTTAGTTTTTATATTCCCATCTTTAAACTGCAAATATTAGTTTGCATGCTCAGATTCTAAGTCATGTCAGACACATTGTGATCTTATCTGCTGAGCTCCTCTGTCCGTGGGATCTCCCAGGCAAGAATATTGGAGTAAGTTGTCATTTCCTTCTCCAGGGTCTCTACTTGATTCAGGGGATTAAGCCCGTGTCGCCTGCATTGGTAGGTGGGTTCTTTACCACTGAGCCAACAGGGAAACCACAAATGTTAGATTAGGAAACCTCAGAATTCCCTTCCATGGCTGCCTATCTGTGATTCCAGGATTCATTTATATGTCTGGTTATCTGATTCATTTCAAAGTTCCCGATTAATTTTCATCTCAGAGACTTCTTAGAGAATATAGAATGTGATCATGTTATGGCTAATCTCCATTGAGTCTAATCATTCCATTTAATTGATTCCCTCATTTTTAATCCCCCTTCCTAAGGATTCGAGAATTCAAAAATTAGACAGAAGCAAACCATAACAGAATAAGGCAAAACAAGTAGATTGAGATGAGGTTTGTGACTGGCACAAACTAGACAAAACTCAAAGTTCACTGGAGTTTGGGCATCCTGCTACCATGGTTTTCACCTGTGAAACCGCAAGGCTGAGTCTGGTGAATATAGGAGGCCTTAGGGCTGGTTGGAGGCATAAGTGGGAGGCAGGCTGGGTGAGGGCAGTGGGTGGAGCGGTGGCTGCTGAAGCTGAGAGGACCAATTTGAAACTGAGTTGTTGATCCACCCAAGGTGACGAAGACCTGGAGCCAAAAGAGGACAAGATCTGGAAAGAAAGCAGGAGTGAAATGGACAGATGAGAACTGGCCTAAACAATTCTGGAGGCAGAATGTGGGACAGTTCAGTTCAGTTCAGTTCAGTCGCTGAGTTGTGTCCGACTCTTTGCAACCCCATGAATCACAGCATGCCAGGCCTCCCTGTCCATCACCATCTCCCGGAGTTCACTCAGACTCATGTCTATCGAGTCAGTGATGCCATCCAGCCATCTCATCCTCGGTCATCCCCTTCTCCTCCTGTCCCATCTCATCCTCGGTCGTCCCCTTCTCCTCCTGTCCCCAATCCCTCCCAGCATCAGAATCTTTTCCAATGAGTCAACTCTTTGCATGAGGTGGCCAAAGTACTGGAGTTTCAGCTTTAGCATCATTCCTTCCAAAGTAATCACAGGGCTTATCTCCGTTAGCATGGACTGGTTGGATTTCCTTGCAGTCCAAGGGACTCTCAAGAGTCTTCTCCAATACCACAGTTCAAAAACATCAATTCTTTGGCGCTCTGCCTTCTTCATAGTCCAACTCTCACATCCATACATGACCACAGGAAAAACCATAGCCTTGACTAGATGGACCTTCGTTGGCAAAGTAATGTCTCTGCTTTTGAATATGCTATCTAGGTTGCTCATAACTTTCCTTCCAAGGAGTAAGCGTCTTTTGATTTCATGGCTAAAATCACCATCTGCAGTGATATTGGAGCCCCAAAAAATAAAGTCTGACACTGTTTCCACTGTTTCCCCATCTACTTCCCATGAAGTGATGGGACCAGTTGCCATGATCTTCGTCTTCTGAATGTTGAGCTTTAAACCAAATTTTTCACTCTCCACTTGCACTTTCATCAAGAGGCTTTTTAGTTCCTCTTCACTTTCTGCTATAAGGGTGATGTCATCTGCATATCTGAGGTTATTGATATTTCTCCCGGCAATCTTGATTCCAGCTTGTNCACAGTCAGCTCCTGGTCTTGTTTTTGTTGACTGTATAGAGCTTCTCTATCTTTGGCTGCAAAGAATATAATCAATCTGATTTTGGTGTTGACCATCTGTTGATGTCCATGTGTAGAGTCTTCTGTTGTGATGTTGGAAGAGGGTGTTTGCTATGACCAGTGCATTTTCTTGGCAAAACTCTATTAGTCTTTGCCCTGCTTCATTCTGCATTCCAAGGCCAAATTTGCCTGTTACTCCAGGTGTTTCTTGACTTCCTACTTTTGCATTCCAGTCCCCTAAAATGAAAAAGACATCTTTTTTGGGTGTTAGTTCTAAAAGGTCTTGTAGGTCTTCATAAAACTGTTTAACTTCAGCTTCTTCAGCATTACTGGTTGGGGCATAGACTTGGATTACTGTGATATTGAATGGTTTGCCTTGGAGACGAACAGAGATCATTCTGTCATTTTTGAGATTGCATCCAAGTATTGCATTTTGGACTCTTTTGTTGGCCATGATGGCTACCTCCATTTCTTCTGAGGGATTCCTGCCTGCAGTAGTAGATAGAATGGTCATCTGAGTTAAATTCACCCATTCCAGTCCATTTTCGTTCGCTGATTCCTAGAATGGCCACGTTCACCCTTGCCATCTCTTGTTTGACCACTTCCAATTTGCCTTGATTCATGGACCTGATATTCCAGGCTCCTATGCAATATTGCTCTTTACAGCATGAGACCTTGCTTCTATCACCAGTCACATCCAGAACTGGGTATTGTTTTTGCTTTGGCTCCATCCGTTCATTCCTTCTGGAGTTATTTCTCCACTGATCTCCAGTAGCATATTGGGCACCTACTGACCTGGGGAGTTCCTCGTTCAGTATCCTATCATTTTGCTTTTTCATACTGTTCATGGGGTTCTCAAGGTAAGAATACTGAAGTGGTTTGTCATTCCCTTCTCCAGTTCAGTTTAGTCGCTCAGTCGTGTCTGACTCTTTGTGACCCCAAGAATTGCAGCACGCCAGGTCTCCTTGTCCATCACCATCTCCCAGAGTTCACTCAGACTCACGTCCATCAAGTCAGTGATGCCATCCAGCCATCTCAGCCTCGGTTGTCCCCTTCTCCTCCTGCCCTCAATCCTTCCCAGCATCAGAGTCTTTTCCAGTCAGTCAACTCTTCGCATGAGGTGGCCAAAGTACTGGAGCTTCAGCTTTAGCATCATTCCTTCCAAAGAAATCCTAGGGCTGATCTCCTTCAGAATGGACCGATTGGATCTCCTTGCAGTCCAAGGGACTCTCAAGAGTCTTTTCCAATACCACAGTTCAAAAGCCTCAATTCTTCGGCGCTTAGCCTTCTTCACAGTCCAACTCTCACATCTATACATGACTACTGGAAAAACCATAGCCGGTAAAGCGTCTGTCTACAATGCAGGAGACCTGGGTTCGAGCCCTGGCTTGGGAAGATTCCCTGGAGAAGGAAATGGCAATCCACTCCAGTACTGTTGCCTGGAAAATCCCATGGACAGAGGAGCTTGGTGTCCTACAGTCTATGGGGTCGCAAGGAGTCGGACATGACTGAGTGACTTCACTTCCCTTCTCTAGTGGACCACATTCTGTCAGACCTCTCTACCATGACCCACCTGTCTTGGGTGGCCCCACGGGCATGGCTTGGTTTCACTGAGTTTGACAAGGCTGTGGTCCTAGTGTGATTAGATTGACTAGTTTTCTGTGAGTATAGTTTCAGTGTGTCTGCCCTCTGATGCCCTCTTTCAACACCTACCATCTTACTTGGGTTTCTCTTACCTTGGGCAGGGTATCTCTTCATGGCTGCTCCTGCAAAGCGCAGCCGCTGCTCCTTACCTTGGACGAAGGGTATCTCCTCACCACCGCCCTTCCTGACCTTCAACGTTGGATGGCTCCTCTAGGCCCTCCTGTGCCAGCTCAGCCACCGCTCCTTGGGTTGCTCCTCCCGGCTGCCGCCCCTGGCCTCGGCCATGAGGTGGCTTCTCCCGGCCGCCCCTGGCCTCGGACGCAGGGTAGCTCCTCTCGGCCGCCCCGGCCTTGGTCGCGGGGTAGCTCCTCGCGGGCGCCGTCCCTGGCCTCGGAAGCGGGATAGCTTCTCTCCGGCGCCGTCTCTGGCCTCGGACGCGGGGTGTCTCCTCCCGGCCGCCAGTGACCTCGGACGCGGGGTAGCTCCTCTCCTCCTTTCCTGCGCTATCACAGCCTGGCATTCCCGGCTGCTGCCCCTGATCTCGGACGTGGGGTAACTCCACTTGGCTGCGCTTAGTGCGCCAGGTTGCAGCTGCCCGTGCTTAGTAGTGTCTTTTAATTCTGTCACCACCTGGACTTGAGGGAGGGGGCCATGCTGGGGGTATTTCAGGAGCTGGGCTCCTATTAGTCCAAGAGTCTCGTTGGGGCCTCAGGCAAGGAGGCCCTGTCCAGGAACTTCCCTGAAGCCAGTTCTCCTGTGCACCATGTGCATGCATGCTGAGTTGCTTCAGTCGTGTCCAATTCTGCGACTGCATGGACTGTAGTCTACCAACCTCCCCTGTCCATGGAATTCTCCAGGCAAGACTACTGGAGTGGGTTGCCATGCCTTCTTCCAGAGGATCCTCCCCACCCAGGGGTCGAACCCTCCTCTCTTATGTCACTTGCACTGGCTGGCTGGCTCTTTACCTCTAGCGCTACCTGGGAAACCCAGTTCTCCTTTTGTGTGATTCCCAATTCGCTACCCCTCACCTCTTCCAAATGACTTCACTAGAAGTCTTGGTGATGGGCCAAAACTCAACGCTCTGAGTGCTCTGGGGTTGAACAAACCAGAAGGAAACAGCCTTTTGTCCTCAGGATTTGACTGATCTGGGAGAGGAGCCTGTGCTCACGGATAGGAACACCACTACCCGTCTCTTTGCATGGCCAGAGGCACATTTGCTAATTGTGCTAACCTTTCCAGGTAAAGCCACCAGGCTTCCCTGGTGGCTCAGATGATAAAGAGTCTGCCTGCAGTGCAGGAGACCCAGGTTCGATCCCTGGATCAGGAAGAGTCACTGGAGAAGGAAATGGCAACCCACTCCAGCATTCTTGTCTGGAAAATCTCACAGACAGAGGACCCTGGTCAGCTACAGTCCATGGGGTCGCAAAGAGTTGGACACGACTGAGTGACTTCTCTTTCTTTCTTTCTTTTCCTTGTAAATGGCAGAATTCCGGGATTTGGCTTGGAGGAGGGGGTGGCTGGGGTCATGGGGTCAATCACACTGCAGTGGAAGGAAGTTGGTCACCCTCTCTGCCCCAGAACATCTGAACTCATCCTCCTTTGCTCAAGTTTAAAACCCAACACCCTCCCCGCTGCCACCGACCCCCCCCACCCCACCAGCCCCCCAACAGCTGTCCTTCCATTGCAGACCTTGGAGAAGAGTAGCTCATTTAAAATTGAGTCAGGGTTGGCAGGAGCCCTCATGGGAAGGACCACTAGAGCTGTGTGAACTTTCTTACCCTTTTATTCATACCATGTGCCGTTTGAAGCATGTTGTAAACTGTGAAGCACTCGTAAATATCAATGAATGTGATTTACTCATTCGTTCAACAAATATTTGCTGGGTATCTAATGTGTACCAGATGCTGGGCTAAATGCTGGCGACAAAGACTTGAATGAGGCAGTCTGTGTGCTCAGGACCACAGACCATTGTGGTGGGTGAGAATATAAATACATCGTCACGAACAAGGGCTGTCAAAGCAAACCCAGAGTGCCAACAGGAGCCCCGAGGACACAGGCCGCCTTGGAGTTGGGTGAGGATGGAGAGTTTTAAGTGGGGAGGGTTCAGGAAAGGAGATTCCTGAGCTAAGTGTTGATGAAGTAGTCCAAGTGGTTCCACGGTGAAGGACACAGTCTAGGCAGAAGGAACAAATAGGAGCAGAAGCCCTGAGGCAGGACAAAGGCTGCCGCTGGAGAGAGAGCTGTCCCCACACGTCAGCATGTGCACAACAGGAGAAGGGACTAGATTCTTTGCTAGTGAGGATGGCAAAGACCATGACAGATAGCATAACGCATTTGAACTTTTAAAAACAGGTGATGTTGGGACTCCCCTGGCCGTTCACTGGTTAAGACTCTGCACTTCCAAAGCAAAGGGTTCAAGTCTGACTCCTGGTCAGGGAACTAAGGGGCTTCCCTGTGGCTCAGTGGTAAAGAATCTGCCTACCAATGCAGGAGCCACAGGTTCGATGCCTGGGTCAGGAAGATCCCCCCATGGCAAGCCACTCCAATTTGACCCCTGGGTTGGGAAGATTCCTCTGGAGGAGGGCATGGCATATCACTTGCCTAGAGAACCCCATGGACAGAGGAGCCTATCATGCTACAGTCTATAGGGTTGTAAAGACTATGACACAACTGAAACAACTTAGCACGCTTGGGGAACTAAGGTCTCACATGCCAAGGGATGCAGCCAATAAACAAACAAATAAAATAAAATAAGCTACAAAGGCATATTGTACAGCACAAGAAATAAAGTCAATATCTTAAAAAAAAAGTGGTGGGGAGACACTCAGTTATTTTCGACAGGGAGGGGGTTTGTTTGCTTGACTCTTGATTGACTTGTTATTATTGTTGTTGTTATTTCAGAAAAGACAGTCCATCCATACCAGAAGGTTCTTATTCTGAAAAGATATGAAAGTGACCTGTGGGATTTTTTTGAAGTGCTGCTGGCTGGGAACTGCTGGAGGTGCAGTAGGTCTTACCCTAGTGTGTGGAGCTAGTGATTTCTGATCTGTGAAGGCAAGGAAGCTCCTGGAGTGGCATCAAGCGTGGGTGACAGGGAGCGTGGACAAGCAGTGGCAGTGAGGCTGCTTCCCTGATGGTTCAAGTCCACACGACTGATGAGTGAGTACCATGGGGTAGGAGCATTGCAGAGGTATATTTATATGGTACCTAGGACTCGGTCCACTCATCTCCCACCCACTGGGACACCCATTGGATGGCATGCAGTGGATATCAGGAAAGGAGGCTGTGGACCTGCTCTGAGGGCCTGGGGTAAGGCAGAATTCTCACTCCCCTGCATATGAAGATCATTCTAAGAGCATTTAAAATAAGTGTGATTTTCTGAGCCTCACCCTAGATCAGTTAAATCAGGATTTCTCCTGGGAAGTCTGTCGTCCTAACTCAAGTGCAAGGCAGGAGAGGAGAATGTGTCAAAGGAAAAGGAGGTGGGGTGGTCTGAGTGTTCAGAGGAAGGGGCTCAGGACAGGGGCTGGAGAAGGGAGATATGAGGGGTGTGGATGGAGACCATGGCAACCAACATGTTACCTGTAGACAGCAATGAGGATTTTCATTCCAGAAAGACTCACACTAACTGCAGCGTCGTCCGGCTCTGCCTCCCTTGCTGTGCTGTCGTTCCAGTGGAATTGTCCCTGTTCTTAGTTTCAGCGCAGGTAAACTACCACAGGCTGGGTGCCCGAGCAACAGAATTTCATCAGCATCTCACGGCTCTGGAGGCTGAAAGTCCAAGACCACGGCGTCAGCAGGGTTGGTTCTTTCTGTGCCCGTGAGGGAGATATGCTCCCATCTAGCTCTGCAGGCTTCTTTAGCATCTTTAGCTTATAGAAGTATCACCCCAGACTGCCTTCTTCACATGGAGTTCTCCTTTGTCCATGCCTGTGTCCAAATTTCCTCTCTTTATAATGACGCTATTTATACTGGGTTAACTTCCCTGGGGGCTCAGATGGTAAAGAATCTGCCGCATTGCGGAAAACCTGGATTTGATCCCTGGGTCAGGAAGATTCCCTGGAGGAGGAAATGGCAACCCACTTCCAGTATTCTTGGATGGAGAATTCCATGGACAGGGAAGACTGGAGGGCTACAGTCTGTGGGAACACAAAGAGCTGGACATGACTGAATGACTAACACACACAGGGCCCACTTTAGGGACCTCATTTTAAGTTGATTAACTCTGTAAAGACCCTCCAAATAAGGTCACATTCTGGAGTTAGGCCTCCAACATATGAGTGGAGCGGGGCGGATTTATAATTTGATCTTTAACAGTTTGGAATAAAAATGTATTATTATTGTTATTATTTCTACCCATTTTGGGGTATTAGGTGCCCGATTCTGCATTAACATATTAATCCTCCCCAAGCACTGTGCAGTTACATGGCATTGACCTTATTTTAGAAATGAAGAGGCCGAGCTGCCATGAAGTATAATAACTGGCCTGGCATCACAGGAAGCAAATAGTGAAGGCTTCCTTGGCCTAGATCTGGCTGAGTGTTATCCATTGTGTGTGTGTGTATGTGTGTGTATTATACGCACGTGCTTTGTCCGACTCTTTACGACCCTACAGACTGTAGCCCCCCATGCTCCTCTGCCCATGGGATTTCCAAGGAAAGAATACTGAAATGGGTTGCCATTTCTTTCTCCAGGGGATCTTCTAGACCCAGAAGAAACTGAACCTACCCGTGTCTCCTGCGTTGGCAGGCGGATTCTTCACCACCGAGCCATCTGGGAAGCCCCGTGTTATCCATTACATTTCCATTAAAGATGAGACAACCCTGGCCAACCTCATAAAGTCCTTTCAGGTTTCTGAGACCTATCTTTTTCTGTTGGGAAGAAGAGAGGCCTGTTAGGCTTTGCCATTCTAAAGAAAATGCAAGTGGGCTCCTGGGAAAGGTATGCACGTATTGAATTTGTAACAGGATCCTGGAGTCCCGGCTGCCTTTCTTTATTCATGGGCTTCAGAGCTGGAGGTACAGCATGGGGAGCAGGACAGGAGGTTGTGTAATTCTCTCAGGAAGAAAGCCAAAACGCAAAGGAAGAATGCAAACAAGCGGCGTCGGTGCACAGGCAGTTTTACAGGAGAGAGATGAATGTTCCACTGTGTCCTGAAATGGTCACGGAGCGCGGGCTGCAGGAGCTGCTGCCTTTTGCAGTTTTGCTGGAGGCATGATCTCGACTTCGTAGATGATCAGCTGCTCTGGTCAGCTCCCTTCAGCTGTGTTCAAGGAACAGGGACAGAGCAGCTGTTGAGGATACACGCTTGCCTCAAGACAGTCCATACTCTGCAGGAACTCAGAGTCTGCAGGTAGCTGCAGACCCACGAGGAGATCATCTTGAAATTATGTGCAGAAGGAAGCAGAGGAGCTGCAGGAAAGCTGGGGTCAGGGTGTGTGTGTGTGTTGGTGGGGAGGTGTTGGGGGTGGGAGAGGAATCAAAGAAGGCTTCCTGGAGGAGGCAAAGGCTGAATCTTCAGAAAAGAATACAGAGTAATGGGGGTGAAGTGAGGAAAGCAACAGCTCAAGCAAAGACACATATGCACACAAAGAGACACACAGAACAAGCAAAGACAGTTTGCATGGGAACCAGCAGGCAGGGGTGTTTGCTGCTGCTAAGTCACTTCAGTCGTGTCCAACTCTGTGCGACCCCATAGACGGCAGCCCACCAGGCTCCCCCATCCCTGGGATTCTCCAGACAAGAACACTGGAGTGGGTTGCCTTTTCCTTCTCCAATGCATAAAAGTGAAAAGTGAAAATGAAGTCGCTCAGTCGTGTCCGACTCTTAGCGACCCCATGGACTGCAGCCTACCAGGCTCCTCTGTCCATGGGATTTTCCAGGCAAGAGTACTGGAGTGGGTCGCCATTGCCTTCTCTGCA
>SJYQ01001729.1:145738-161077 GCA_006410935.1 Redunca redunca | reverse complement strand
GAGCATGGAGTGTGTACATTGGGTGTGGGGACACCAAAGAGGTGGAATCCATCTTGATGATCTAAAAGAGTCCCCAAGTTGGTAAAATCTGAGCTAAGATCTGAAGGATAAGAGCACTAGAGGGAGAGAAGGATTTCAGGAGAAGAGGCTCAAGGTGCCCAGGCTGAGCTGGAGGAAGGCCAGTGGTGTTATCTATACAGATAATGAGTTTAACCCATGATAGGCATTAATACATGTTTGCTAAATGAATGACCAAATGAATAATCATTATTAACTGATTATAGGAAAAGTTTGGAGGAAATAGAAGCAAAAAGAGGAATAAAAATTTGGGCATGAAAAATGCCTTTCCAGAAAGGAAAATATCTGCATCTATTAAAAAAAAAAGAGAAAGAGGTATATGAGTTGTTTCCCTATTGAGAAATCTCCCTCAACATCAAACCTGTTGCAATTAAAGGGAGGAATGCGAAGGGCTTTCTCAATCAATCTGTTGTAATGTGAAGCTTTGTAAGGGATTTATTCTGTATGGTGTTGGGAAGATTCCTCTAAGCCTAGCTCTCTCTCCACAGGCCCTGGGAAGCCATGCAGGACCCATCAGGTAAAGGAGAGGAAATTCTTCTTTTCATTCCACAGGATGGAAAACAAACATTGATTAGTAGGTCTTTATGGCAAATGTGGACAGAGTGTTTGGGAGAAGATGCAGATATCTATTTCTAGTCTCCTGCACCAACACAATAGAGTCACGCTGTGTGCTCTTCGCCAGTTGATGAATAGATAAGTTATGGTTTATAATCTAAACTATCAGAGTTTCCTTTATGTAATGACTATAGACTATACACAGCTACCTTTGTGGAACCTAAAAACATCATTGCTTCAGGCAAGATGTAATGTGCAATAAATAATTTAGCAACAGACCTCTCTTCATTCTATTTATAGTAAGTTAAGATTCATCTCCATGGCCGATGTGAAACACCCCTGAGTGGATGGCAAAACCCAAATATATCTCCCGTGTAACCCGATTCGTGCTGAAAGGGCTCCAAGAATTCCAAAGATACTGCCGAGCTTGGAATTCCTTCTGCCCTCCAAGTCAACATATGTGCTTTTCTCCCTCCTGGTTGCTTTTGCTCCAAATAACAATGTCTGGTGTGTAACTCTGTTTGTGTCTTGGAAGGCATTTTTCACCTCCTAAAATGCTTTGGATAGAAACTGTGGCACCTCAGTCCCTGCTTGCTTGTTCATTTTTTGTGCCATGAGAGCTCTCACAGCAGTATCCACTGCAATCATGCCATAGCCAAGCAGATTCTTTGACAGACGTGGAAATCAAGGCTCAGAGAGCTTGGGGCTTCCCCAAAGCGGCCAGTGGGTGCTTTCTTTCACTCAGAATATTTTAGTGAGCACCTTCTGCAGGCAAGCTGTCGTAGTTACAAAGGGCCCTGGGTTCCAATGCTGAAAAAGATAGAGGTGGTCTCTGGCTTCATCCAACTTATATTTTAGTGGAGACGGATGCTTACCATTTATGCAACTGATGTCTGCATCAGGGCTGTGGCAGTGCCAGTGGAGACGTGTGGGCGTGGACTGAGCAGGGATCAGGGCATCCGATCTGCCCTGGGGGCCTGAGGGTGCTTCTCTCTTTGAAGAGGCAGCGTGGGCAGTGAGAATTGACTGGTTTCTAGACAGAAGGGGAAAACATTGTCCAAAGAGGGCAGATGGGGAGAAAGGCCCCGAGGCAGAACTCGGTTTTTTAATTTTCTTTCTTTCTTTTTGCCTGTGCTGGCTTTTTGTTTCTGCTTTCTCTAGTTACAGCGAATGGGGGCTGCTCTCCAGATGTGGTGCCCAGGCTGCTCACGGCGCTGGCCTCTCTCGTTGCCGAGCACAGGCTCTAGGGTGCTCGGGCTTGAGTAGTTGTGGCTCGTGGTGTCTAGAGCACAGCCTCAGCAGTTGCGGTGCATGGGCTTAGCTGTTCCACAGCATGTGGGATCTTCCCGAATCAGGGATTGAACTCACCTCTCTGGCACTGGCAGGAAGATCCTTTACCGCTGAGCCACCAGGGGAGCCCCAGAACTTGTTTTAACACAGAAGGATCTTCATCAGGTGGCAGAGGTCTTTAAATTCACACACCTTTGATGTCAACTAATCAGACTCTCTTGCTGTTAAAATGAAGAGTTCCTGTAACATTTGGCCTGGCTGTGGGCTGAGACCATATCTACCTCCCAGAAGATCTGAACCTCAGCTCAGCTTGTAGGCTGCTTGGGGACACGAGAGACAAGTGAAAACAACTTATGCCCAGGATGTATGAATTAATTGCCAACGAGAGCAATGTTTGTTTCCTGGAATGAGATGGAGGTAATCATGTAGTAATTATAATAGTGTCATAACATTGAATGGGATAAAAATATTAACATCATAATGTTACCCAATGAGTAACAGTAGCTCATGTCTTGTTTGTTTGTTTTTGGCCAAGGCATTCAGCATGTGAAATCTTAGTTCCCTGACCAAGGACTGAACCTGTGGCACCTGCATTGGGAGCACGGAGTCTTAACCACTGGACCACCAGGGAAGTCTCCCAAGTAGCCCTTGTTTTGACTGCACTTTCACATATTAATATAATGATTGTCAGCCTCTCAACAACCACGCGGACGTGTACCATCCTCATTTTGCAGGTGAGGTTATCGAAGTTTAGAAGATGTGGTTACTTGAACATGTGGCTCGGTTAAGAGCCTGAACGCAAGCTCCTTGCTGTGTTGCATTTCTTCTCTTCTACCATGACCTCTGGATTCCCCACACTGCAGCTCTGTGACCTCAAGTGAATTGCTTAACCTCTCTGCACCTCAGCACTCTGATTTGTTAAATGAGGAAATAATAACACTAACTGATAGCTCAGTTGGTAAAGAATCCGCCTGCAATGCAGGAGACCTAGGTGTGATCCCTGAGTTGGGAAGATCCCCTGGAGAAGGGAAAGGCACACTTCAGTATTCGGGCCTGGAGAATTCCATGGACTGTATAGCCCGTGGGATCACAAAGAGTTGGTCACGACAGAATGACTTTCACTTTCACTTTTCACCATGACCTCTGGATTTCCCCAGACTGCAGCTCTGTGACCTCGAGAGAATTGCTTAAGCTCTCTGCACCTCAGTGCTCCGATTTGTAAAATGGGAAAATAATAATACTAACTGATAGGGCTAAAGTGATGATTAAATGAGTTAATACATGTCATATGGGGACTTTCCTGGTAATCCAGTGGCTAAGACTCTACGCTCCCAATGAAGTGGGTCTGGGTTTGATCCCCGATTGTGGAACTAGACCCCACAGGCCACAACTAAAAGATCTCTCATGCCTCAGTGAAGATGGAAGATCTCAAGTGCTGCAACTAAGACCCGGCACAGCCAAATAGATAAAAATAAGTATTAAAAAAAATAGCAAAGCAAAATAAAATATGTCATATGCTTGAGACAGAGCCTAGCCCATAGTAAAAGTGGTGAAGTGTTAGTTAGCCTTATTATTGATTCTCTTTGATATTATTACTAGTTTAATATTTGAATTTTATATCAATGATATTTGATCCTTCCATTGGTTTAGTCTGAAACTAATAATGAGTAGAGAAGATCATCAAAAAGAATATTCTTTTCTTTTTTTTGATAAATGGAATCTATTAAAATCGGTTTAATGGACCTTGAACTTCAAAGGAGTCATTAGCCTTAGGCTAAAATGATCACTCCCTTTTCTAGCAAACCTGTCAGCTATGACAAAAGTCATGAACGCTTGACTTTCATTCACTCATTTTCAGTATAATGTGCCCTGAGTATCTGAAGTATATCAGACACTGTTCTGGGTATAGCAACGGGCAAAGCGAGCAAAATCCCTGCCTCTGTAAGCCCTGCATTCTAGTCAGGGGATAAAGAAAGAAAGAAATGAAAGACTAAAACACATGCTATGTCCCATCCCTGGTGGCTCAGAAAGTAAAGAGTCTACCTGCAATGCAGGAGACCTGGGCTCGATGCCTGGGTCTGTAAAATGCCCTGGACAGAGGAGCCTGGTGAGCTAGGAGTCGCAATGAGTTGAACATGCCTGAGCAACCAACATTTCATTCTCACTTTTCCATGATGACAAGGGCTTTAGAGAAAAGCAGGAGGAAAGGGGATGGGGGAGTGCGGGTGAGAGGGTTTAAGTTCGGTGATCAGTGACCCCCTTGCTAAGAAGTGACATTTGTGCTAGGACTTTCAGGGAGTGGGGGAGCCACCCCCACAGTCCTCTGGGTTAACAGCATCCCAAGCAGACTGTTTCCTGTGTGCCCTCTAATTCCTTACCTTCACACTTGATTAATTCAATAATCATTCTCATTCATTTATTAAGTATTTTTTGATGCTTTGCTTTGTTCTAAACCCTATTCTGGGTGGTATGACTTCGGTGAATGATGCCCCCATCCTGGCAATTACTGTGTGTTTCACGGCATAACCAGGGAGACAGAAAGACCATCCACAATAACCATACTGGGTGATAAGGGCTGCAGCTTGGGGAATTATGCTAGCAAAAGGAGATATGCCTAAGAGGTAAGAGAGATAGGATCAGAGTCTCCGGCCTAGGGAAGAGTCACAGAGCAGATGAGAGTCAAAAGAGCCTTGGTACAAAAAAGCAGGACTCTGTTAGGAAGACCAAAAAGGAAGGGCATTCAGGCAGAGGACTGTGCAGTCAGTTATAAGCACAGCAGTGTCCTCTGGGGGCTGGAGCAAAGGTTGGGAAGAGGCAGGCTGGTGAGGCCAGGAGGTTCCCACACTGGGATAGAGTGTGACCTTTTTCCTGGAGCTGACAGAGGTCAAAGAAGGATTTGCAAAGTGGGGCGTTATCCTATTGGTTTGTGAGAATGACTCTTTCCACGGCTGTGTGGGAAGGATCGGCTTTCTAATGGTACCAAATCAGAGGTCTGGAGATGGACCAGCCACCTACGTGCAGGATTAGGAAGCCTGTCAGGCAGAGGGATTTAAAAGCTGGTGCTGAGTCCTAGGTGTAGTAAAAAGGGCAATTTGACAGCCCTTGATAATGATGTGGCTTAGAGCATGAAGAAGGAGGCCAGGAAGCTTCACATGCTCCTGACATGGGTGATCTATGCGATGATGATGATCAAGAGAGGGCCTCTAAGAGTTGTGGGTTCAAATCCAGACATGCTGACTTTGAAGGTCTCCAGGAACATCATTTCAGCAAGCAGCATCTCCTGGGCACAGCCTGTACTCATCAAAAGCAGATGACCTGACAGGTCTTGATCAAGGTTCTAAGACTTTCAGAGACTGAGGTGGGTTGTCTTGTCTTGTCTCCTGTGTTTGGGAGATGCTGTCACTGTAACAGGTTGGAAAGCACTAGCCACAGGCCAGATGCTCCTGGGTGAGCTGGATAGTGACTTTCACACTGTCGTCCTTAACTGCCCTCCAAATGGTAGATACCATTTTAATTATCTATATTATTTCCTTTTTTGTATGTTGCTATTTCTATTTTATAGAGAAGGAGGAAACCAAGACTTAGAGAGGTGAATCAACCTCCCAGTCACCCAGCTACAGAGTTAGGATGTGAATCCAGATAAAGTAACAGGGCCTGTGTTCCTAGTTACCACTCTGCCCACTTAGGGTCATTTCACTGCTTTGCGTTGTTGGTATGTGGTTATGGATGCACATAACCATCTGTTTTTTTTTTGATAACTTCACTTAAAAGAAGGGGATAGGGAAGAAACTTCAATTAAGTAAAAATGGACTTTTGTGGAAAAAATATTGACTGTACAAAGACAGCCGTATGTGTATAACAGAATCAATTGACCTGAAACTAACACAACGTTGTAAATTAACTACTGAACTGAACTGCTAAGTTGCTCCAGTTATGTCCGACTCTTTGGGACCCTATGAACTGTACCTTGCTAAGCTCCTCTGTCCATGGGATTCTCCAAGCAAGAATAGTTATTTCAATTAAAAAAAAATGAGAATAAAAAAAAAGAGAGATTGAAGAAACATGAGTCTTACATAAAGTGGATTCAGTAATAAGCTTTTTGGTACCAAAAATCATGTTATCTTTGAGGTTCCCCCAAATATATATTTATTAATCAGCAATCATTTACTGAGTATCAGTTGGCACTAGAGGTGTTCTGAAAATGAGAAGTAAACAAGAGAAAGGCCACTCATGCCCTCAAAGAGCTCAGCAAAGAGAAAATAAAAAATGAGGCTACTGTCTACCAAATTTTAGAAACTGAAACCTCAAAAGCAGCTTGTCTCAACTGTGCTTAGTAATCTAAGACCCCAATGCCCTGTGTAGAAAAGGTGATGTTCGGATTGGTGGCTAGCACTTTCGGATTTTCGGCTGTGCTGGGTCTTTGTTGCTGGGAGTGGCTTTGGGAGAGCAGGGGCTACTTTTCATTGGGGTGTGAGGTCTTCTCATTGCGGTGACTTCTCTTGCTGTGGAGCACAGAGTCTAGGCACGTGGGCCTCAGTAATTGCAGCTGCAGGCTCAGTAGTTGTGGTGCACAGGCTTAGTTGCTCCACCATATGTGGGATCTTCCCAGACCAGACACCGATCAAACCCATGTCCTGTGCACTGGCAGGAGGATTCTTGACCACTGAAACACCAGGGAAGTCCAAGATTGGCGGCTAGCCCTTCAATTAACTTTTTAATGATCCCAAGCAAGGGTATTGCTGTAGGATTATGATCACTTTCATTCCATAGATGAAGATGGTGAGTGAGGTTCAGAGAGATAAAGCAATTTGTTGCTTAGTAGCAAAGCTGGGATTCAGATGCAGATATCCACCTGCAAGCTCCACAGAAAACTGTGTTCTGTTCTATCACATAAGCCAGAAAGGGAAGCATCAAAAGAGTGGTGAGGGGTGATGCATCGTTCAGGGAGAGCCTGGTTATAGCAGATGAAATTCATGATCTTATTTTTTTTGCTAATACTTTACTACCCAAATGCATACCAAGAAAAGTCCTGTCGGTGGTTATGTTCCAGACAACAGGGTGATTCCCTACGACCTTCTTCATTCCCATGTGTCCACTGAATTAATCCAGCAATGGAGTGTTATTCCCAATTGGTAAGAACTCTCTGCATACTGTCCACATGCCTGGCAAAGTGAGAATTCCGTGAGCTGGTTAAGAAATGCATCCCAGCGCCCCCTGAAACAGGATTTGTTGCTTAACATCTAACCTCTGTTTAGATGTTAAGTCCTATCCGACTCTTTGTGACCCCATGGACTGTAGCTCTCCAGGCTCCTCTGTCCATGGAATTCTCCAGGCAAGAGTACTGGAATGGGTTGCCATTCCTCCTTGCGGGGGGCGGGGGAGGGGGGGTCTTCCCAATTCAGGGATTGAACCACATATCTCCTTCACTGGCAGGTGGATTCTTTATCCCCAAGTCACCACGGAAGCCCCAATAAAGGATTACAGATGGTTCAGTTCAGTTTAGTCACTCAGTCGCGTCTGACTCTTTGCTACCCTATGAATTGCAGCATGCCAGGCCTCCCTGTCCTTCACCAACTCCCAGAGTTCACTCAAACTCATGTCCATCGAGTCAGTGATGCCATCCAGCCATCTCATCTTCTGTTGTCCCCTTCTCCTCCTGCCTCCAATCCCACTACAGATGGTTAGAATTGTGCAATGTGCTCTTACAAAGTCATTAAACCAATTCAGTGCTGCACTCAATATGCCAGCAAACTTGGAAAACTCAGCAGTGGCCACAGGACTGGAAAAGGTCAGTTTTCATTCCAATCCCAAAGAAAAGCAATGCCAAAGAATGTTCAAACTACCGCACAATTGCACTCATCTCACACGTTAGTAAAGTAATGCTCAAAATTCTCCAAGCCAGGCTTCAGCAATATGTGAACCGTGAACTCCCAGATGTTCAAGCTGGTTTTAGAAAAGGCAGAGGAACCAGAGATCAAATTGCCAACATCTTCTGGATCATGAAAAAAGCAAGAGAGTTCCAGAAAAACATCTATTTCTGCTTTATTGACTATGCCAAAGCCTTTGACTGTGTGGATCACAATAAACCGTGGAAAATTCTGAAAGAGATGGGAATACCAGACCACCTGACCTGCCTCTTGAGAAATCTGTATGCAGGTCAGGAAGCAACAGTTAGAACTGGACATGGAACAACAGACTGGTTCCAAATAGGAAAAGGAGTCCGTCAAGGCTGTATATTGTCACCCTGCTTATTTAACTTCTGTGCAGAGTACCTCATGAGAAACGCTGGACTGGAACAAGCACAAGCTGGAATCAAGATTGCCGGGAGAAATATCAATAACCTCAGATATGCAGATGACAGCACCCTTATGGCAGAAAGTGAAGAGGAACCAAAAAGCCTCTTGATGAAAGTGTAAGAGGAGAGTGAAAAAGTTGGCTTCAAGCTCAACATTCAGAAAACAAAGATCATGGCATCCAGTCCCATCACTTCATGGGAAATAGATGGGGAAACAGTGGAAACAGTGTCAGACTTTATTTCTGGGGGGCTCCAAAATCACTGCAGATGGTGATTGCAGCCATGAAATGAAAAGACGCTTACTCATTGGAAGAAAAGTTATGACCAACCTAGATAGTATAT
This sequence comes from Redunca redunca, assembly GCA_006410935.1. NCBI lineage: Eukaryota > Metazoa > Chordata > Mammalia > Artiodactyla > Bovidae > Redunca > Redunca redunca. Next base: position 152,517 of record SJYQ01001729.1, on the reverse strand, counting down.
TCAAAAGCAGAGACATTACTTTGCCGACTAAGGTCCGTCTAGTCAAAGCTATGGTTTTTCCAGTGGTCATGTATGGATGTGAGAGTTGGACTGTGAAGAAAGCAGAGTGGCAAAGAATTGATGCTTTTGAAGTGTGGTGTTGGAGAAGACTCTTGAGAGTCCCTTGGACTGGAAGGAGATCCAACCAGTCCATTCTGAAGGAGATCAATCCTGGGATTTCTTTGGAAGGAATGATGCTAAAGCTGAAACTCCAGTACTTTGGCCACCTCATGCGAAGTGTTGACACATTGGAAAAGACTTTGATGCTGGGAGAGATTGGGGGCAGGAGGAGAAGGGGACAACTGAGGCTGAGATGGCTGGATGGCATCACGGACTCGATGGATGTGAGTCTATGTGAACTCCGGGAGTTGGTGATGGACAGGGAGGCATGGCGTGCTGCGATTCATGGGGTCGCAAAGAGTCAGACACGGCTTGTCAACTGAACTGAACTGAACTGAACTGGAGGTCAAGACTCGTATGATATTTGCATTTATATTCTTGACACCTAGGGAGGAAACTAGAATTTAGTACACATTCAAGGATTACTCCTTGAATAAATATATGGTGAATGAAAACATAACCTGTTAATATTATATCTAAAACTATTTTCTACTAGCACATTAAAATGCTAAAATATGTGGTCTGATTAGAGTATAGAGCACTTTAGCATGAGATACATAATAGTTCTTTGATTAGAATATTTGTGGAGTGTCTCTCAGGAAATGGGATATTTGAGTTGGATTCTGACAGGTTTTATGGTCTGTTCTCCTGGTACCCTACTCCAGTTGGGGTGGATTTCTGTGTGCTTAACTACTTCACTGGACTATCATTTCCTGGGACGGCAGGAATCAATTATGACTTAACATTTTTGTTTCCAGTACCTTCCAGAATAGCGCTAGGAGTCAGCACATTATATTAGAAACAGCTGCCATTGGAATCCCACTCTCATTGGTTCTTTGAGCAATTTCTGAAAACACTTGAAGCCTCAGTTTCTCGTCTAGAATAAGAGATCATTGTCATCACCTTCTAGACATTATTTGTTATAAGAATTAAATATTGGTAGTGATGTTAAGTGTCTAGTATAGAGGCTACAACTACCAGCATATGGTGAATGACAATATCTCCTCTCCTTCAACTTCCTTGGTAAAGAGGAATGCTGGAAGAGATAAAACCAAAGTCAAAGGGCACCAATATTGGTGATAGTACTGAGTATTTATGGTGGAAAGGCCTTGTCCTCTAAGAAAACCCACAGCAGAGAAGACAAAAGGGTCTTAGACTCATTGACAGGAAAGGTGTGGGCTGAGGACCAGGACTCTATCTGGGTCCTGCAGGAGGAGAGAGGGTAAGACCAAGGTAGGATATGGAATCCTTTGCCTGAGAAATCCTGATTCCCTGCTGGGGTCCAGCCCCGGTGGAACCAGGGTGATTCGAAGGAGAGATGGAGTAGGCGAGGAAAAGACTTACTTATATAGAAATAGAAAAGAGATTAAGAAGAAATAGTATAGTAGGAAAATTAGGTGGAGAAAAGAGGCTGAATAACTTGGTTTACGGGGAAGGCCAATAAAGTTCCAGACAAGGAGCTTGCACCATCTACGTTAGGCCATCAGCTCCCGCTCGAATATCAGAGAGTGCCCCACCTTGGGCGCTCTCTCTCATGGATCTTAGTGCCAGGGGAAGTAAGTAGACTTGGTGAGCCGCCCGCTCCAGATGGGAATTCAGCCTGAATTTAGAGTAAAGAGGAAAAGGAAGGAGAGGGACAAGGTGTGAGAGAGAGACATGGGGGGAGCCAGATTCCCAAGAAACTAGGCCGAGAGACTAGTCCGAGAAACTGGTCCATCTTTTATTGCTCAAGGGGCTATTTATACTTTTGATAATACATGGAGATCAATGGGTAATACAAAGTTATGCAGTTAGCAGTTTAGACTCTTATCAAAACCAGGCTTTTCTCTCTGTATACTTGACTGCAAACACAGGTCTTAGGTGCTTTACGTCATCTTCCTGCCCAAAAAGGGCCAATTAACAGCTTTTTTCTGATAAGGGTTTGTTAACTAGAAGACTTATTCGTGTTGATCTTCCCAAAGTTTGGCGCCACTCTCAGAAAGCACTAAATAAAGTTACATTCTTACATAGCAAAGATACAACAAATTATAACAAGTGAAAGGAGTACAGTGATTTATAACAAAAGAAAAGTAATTAACTCAAAAGTCTAGTGTTGCTAACATCAAAACCACTATATATCTTTTCCCATATCCCATTTACATTGATTAACATCTTCCCAGGTGCCTAAAAGATAAAGAATATGGAGGCCTGGCGACAATCATTGAATCAACAGTGAAAACCCGTCACCAATATGGTTTTTAACTCTTTAGAAAAGGCTCTGTATCTTTAAGATGCTCTTAAGCTTTGTGCCTCTCCTGGTTGGGGGCTGCAAGCAATTCACAAGCTATAAGGGGTCCGGGGAGCCTGTTAGGCAAGCTAGAGAACTACCAGAGGAGGTTTAACTGAAACATCCCTTTCAAATGCAGAAGACCAAAGCTTAGAGATAACTTTTTCAGGAGTGTATCAGAAGAGTAGAGAAGCAGAGAACAAAAGCTGGCAGATTTTTATTTTTTGAGGGGTGGATGCTCAGGAAATTCCAGGGGGAAAACCTGAGATCTGATTAGACCTTACACCTCAGATCTCTTGCCGCATGACCTTGTCACGGGTGGAATTCCTCACACTGGCTTCCGGCAATTCCCAAAGCAGGTGGTGCTTTCTTTCTGTTCCCCATTTGGAACACCAGCCCTTACTTACAACTCTATCAAACCTCACCTCTCCTGGCCTTGAGCAAGCTTACAAACACCCCCCAGATCCAACTCTTCCCAGGGGGGATCTAGTATTCCTTTGGCCTCACTGATATCTTTGCCAGCTTTACCCATTTAGTACCGAATGCCAGGACCAGTCCAGGTCCCACCCTATACACAAGGGATCAACAGCGCTGAGGATGGGCTAGAGCAAGGGGAAGTGGAGACTTTTAGAGGTTTTATGCATGGCAAAGGCTATCATGACCTCATCTGAAATTAAAACAAAAATCAGAAATGAAGCTGTAAAATATTAATGAATTCGAGTGGGTTGATGGGATAAATATTTCATAAAAACCAGCAAAAATCAGATTGTTTTTAGAAAAATTTCCTTGTGTGCAATTCTCCTGGTTAGTGCTTAGCCTGCCTGTTGGGACATTTAATCCCAAATGCACAGCTAGGATGGAGGTCCTCTGAGTAAGCTCTGACTGTCAAAAGAGTCTTTTCCAGGACAAATGGGTCTAAAGCCCAAAGAAGAAAGCTGGTCAGACGTTAAACCTGAAGGAGAGAAGGCAGAAGGGCGGCATCAAGACAAACCAGTCTAACCTGAAAGCAGGTGAGGAATGGGAATATTTCCTGCCACTTCAGTAAACAGACATTAGCTACTGCAGCCCTCCATGAGGGAGTGGTGAGTCCTGAGGAACTCAGGATGTGAAAACAGGACACTAGCCTCAGAAAGCTGAGATGCGCATCAAAGGAATGATTTCAGTGAGGTCAGATTGTTACATCTTTCCATACACTGGCTTCCCTGTGTCTCAGACGGTAAAGAATCTGCCTGCAATGCAGGTGACCTAGGCTTGATCCCTGGGTCAGGAAGATCCCCTGGAGTGGCTATCCACTCAAGTGTTCTTGCCTGGAAAATTCCATGGACAGAGGAGCCTGGCAGGCTACACAGTCCATGGGGTTGCAAACAGCTGGACATAACTGGGCGACTAACGCTTTCACTTTTTCAAACACACAAAAAAAGTGTAAAATTCCTTAACTTGGGATATCTGGTTTTCTTTAATTTACAAAAAATCTACCTGCCCTTTGTTGTAAAACTTCTATATAACCTGGCTCCTCCTCTTACCTCCTCAGAGCAGTTCTCTTGGGGTCACTTGAGATGCTTTCTCCGGGACTTAAAGTCCTAAATATTCCCACTGAATAAAACATAACTCTCAACTTTTAGGTTATGAATACTTTTTAAGTCGACACAAGCAAAGAGAAAACAGCAGAGAGAGCTGCAAATTTCCACCTGCCAAAGACTTAATGAATTACATTTCCAGATGGGGCTAAGTGCAAATTGTTTTCCAGATGGGGCTAAGTGCAAATTGTAGCAGGTAAGTAGGATGTCCAAGTAATTTATCATTCAACCCATTTTTGAGAGGGAAAGGAGTCACTATTAGCAATTATATTGAGAAAAAGTATAGGAAGAGGTTAGAAAGTATGTCTGCCTATTTACACAGAGAGCAATAGATCTGAAGATCTTACTATGGGGTCCTTGGATAAGGAAAATAAAAACATACCTTTGTATTTGGGTGTACTGACTTATGGTACAGGTTTGATGCAGCATTGTAAAAATTCAACAAGTAAAATACAAATTCCTTGGCTTAGTATTCAAGGTCTTCTGCCCTCAGGCTTAGCTTATCTCTTCCCACACTCTGGCCTAAGCAAAACCAAACTTTTTTATCATTGCCCTCCAAACTCTACTTTTTCTCACTTTAAAATTCTATCCAACCCTCAAGGTCCCAGTCAAGGTTAACATCCTGCACCCCTGCTCGCCCTTCAGGCAGATGCCTTTTAGAAGTTTCTCTCTTTACTATCATTTAGGTTTATATATTATTTTCCCTCTAACATTTTTTTGCTCATAGATATCCTTTCTAACATAATTTGTACATTAAAATTGTATCCTGGGGCAGGATTTGAATTTAGCTTTGGAGTAACACAACTTTATAGTTCTCTCATGCTGCACGGTACCCTTTCTGCAGGGTCCTCAGGACTCAACCTTGAAACCGAGATGAACCCAGTGGGGCTCCTGGGTATGCAAGCCCTTTCAACAGTTGTTAATTAGGGAAAGGAGGGGATGCAGAGACTACAGGGGAGCAGACGAGAAACAAAAGTGCAGCCTCTGGAGAGAGTCCCGGTTGTAGCTCAAGGGATACACCATACAATACCTTTGCGCTCTTTCAGTTCAGTTCAGTTCAGTTCAGTTCAGTCACTCAGTCGTGTCCAACTCTTTGTGACCCCATGAATCGCAGCACGCCAGGCCTCCCTGTCCATCACCATCTCCGGGAGTTCACTCAGACTCACGTCCATCGAGTCCATGATGCCATCCAGGCATCTCATCCTCGGTTGTCCCCTTCTCCTCCTGCCCCCAATCCCTCCCAGCATCAGAGTCTTTTCCAATGAGTCAACTCTTCTCATGAGGTGGCCAAAGTACTGGAGTTTCAGCTTTAGCATCATTCCTTCCAAAGAAATCCCTGTGCTCTTTACAGAACTAAAATCCTCTACAAATGGAAGATGTTAGCATTCGTCATTTCAAAGGAGACTATCTAAGGCCAGATTAAAAGAACCAGAGAAACTCATCAAAAGACTGAGACATAGATTTCCCTGGTGATCCAGAGGTTGAGAGTCTCCCTGCCAATGCAGGGGACATGGGTTCAATCCCTGATCAGGGAAGAATCCATACACAACTAAGCCTCAGAGCACCATGACTATTAAGCCTGAGCTCTAGGGCCCATGAGGCACAACTACTGAGCCTATGTGCTGCAACTACTGAAACTCTGGGCCCTAGAGCCCATGTTCTGCAGCAAGAGAAGTCACCATGATGGAAACCCTGCCCACCACAGCTAGAGGGGAACCCCTGCTCCCACAGTCAGAGAAAGTCTGTGCACAGCAATGAAGACTCAGTCTCTGGTTTCAGAGACACTATCTGAAACCAGATTAAAGGACTTCAGCAGTTTTGAGGGTCACTGTGCCCCTCCATTTCACGTGTGCTATTCCACATACAAGGTCAGGAGGGGCGGCCGTGAGGAGATACCCCCGGTCCAAGCTAAGGAGCAGTGGCTGCACTTTGCTGGAGCAGCCGTGAAGAGATACCCCACGTCCAAGGTAAGAGAAACCCAAGTAAGACGGTAAGTGTTGTGAGAGGGCATCAGAGGGCAGACACACTGAAACCATAATCACAGAAAACTAGTCAATCTAATAACACTAGGACCACAGACTTGTCTAACTCAATGAAACTAAGCCATGCCCGTGGACCCACCCAAGACAGGCGGGTCGTGGTGGAGAGGTCTGACAGAATGTGGTCCACTGTGAAGGGAATGGCAAATCACTATTCAGTATTCTTGCCTTGAGAACCCCCATGAGCAGTATGAAAAGGGAAAATGATAGGATACTGAAAGAGGAACTCCCCAGGTCAGTAGGTGCCCAATATGCTACAGGAGATCAGTGGAGAAATAACTCCAGAAAGAATGAACGGATGGAAGCAAAGCAAAAACAATACCCAGTTGTGGATGTGACTGGTGATAGAAGCAAGATCCGATGCTATAATGAGCAATATTGCATCAGTTCAGTCACTCAGTCATGTCCGACTCTTTGCGACCCCATGAATCGCAGCACGCCAGGCCTCCCTGTCCATCACCATCTCCCGGAGTTCACTCAGACTCACATCCATCGAGTCCGTGATGCCATCCAGCCATCTCAGCCTCAGTCGTCCCCTTCTCCTCCTGCCTCCAGTCCCTCCCAGCATCAGAGTCTTTTCCAATGAGTCAAATCTTCGCATCAGGTGTCCAAAGTACTGGAGCTTCAGCTTTAACATCATTCCTTCCAAAGAAATCCCAGGATTGATCTCCTTCAGAATGGACTGGTTGGATCTCCTTGCAGTCCAAGGGACTCTCAAGAGTCTTCTCCAACACCACA
>SJYQ01001729.1:16853-145600 GCA_006410935.1 Redunca redunca | reverse complement strand
TTCATGGCTGCAATCACCATCTGCAGTGATTTTGGAGCCCCCAAAAATAAAGTCTGACACTGTTTCTACCGTTTCCCCATCTATTTCCCATGAAGTGATAGGACTGGATGCCATGATCTTTGTTTTCTGAATGTTGAGGTTTAAGCCAACTTTTTCACTCTCCTCTTTCACTTTCATCAAGAGGCTCTTTAGTTCTTCACTTTCTGCCATAAGGGTGGTCATCTGCATATCTGAGGTTATGATATTTCTCCCAGCAATCTTGATTCCAGCTTGTGTTTCATCCAGCCCAGCATTTCACATGATGTACTGTACATAGAAGTTAAATAAGCAGGATACTATATAAAGCCTTGATGTGCTCCTTTCCCTATTTGGAACCAGTCTGTTGTTCCATGTCCAGTTCTAACTGTTGCTTCTTGACTTGTGTACAGATTCCTCAGGAGGCAGGTCAAGTGGTCTGGTATTCCCATCTCTTGAAGAATTTTCCACAGTTTATTGTGATCCACAGAGTCAAAGGCTTTGGTGTAGTCAATAAAGCAGAAATAGATGTTTTTCTGGAACTCTCTTGCTTTACTGATGATCCAAGGGATGTTGGCAATTTGATCCAACAAATGTTGGCAATTCTTTAGCACCACAATTCAAAGTGTCTCTGTGGCACAATTGGTTAATATATTTGGCTGTTTACCCCCTCATGGATCACAGCCTTGTCTTGTCATAGTGAAGGGGCTTGCATAACTCAATGAAGCTATGAGCCATGCCCTACAGGGCCACCCAAGACGGATGGGTCATAGTGGAGAATTCTGACAAAACATGGTCCCCTGGAGGAGAGAATGGCAAACCACTCCAGTAGTCTTGCTGCAAGAATCCCACGAACAGAAGGAATCTATTTTCATTTAAACAGTTCCAAACAGAGTTGGCTTGGGAGAAATGAAAAGTGCCATTCATCCATGTGTTACTGGCTATTGGCTGTGATTGCTTGAGTAGGAATTATTTACAGAAATCCAAGTAATAATAGCTATGACTTTGGTTATGAATTGAGAATTCTTACTGGGGACATTTCTGAGTAAGACCAGAAAAAGCTGTTTAGCTAAAACCAAAAGTAAGACTACTTCAGCTTACTACTATTTAATTTTTTTCAACAATTTACATTCCTTTATAAAGACAGATTCTGGTTTAACACTTTTTAAGATAATTGAATGGATAGAGATAATGTTTTTTAGTCTCATATCTGGGCACTGTTTGTGCTTAATATGAACATGAATCTTTATATAACCTTTGAGGTAAATACTTTCTTTCACACTTTATAGATGAAGAATTTGAGGTCCAGTGATAGTTGATAACTGTTCCAGAGTGAAAAGCCTTGGTGAGTACCTTACTAAGCTGGTGCTCAAACTCAGATCTGAGCTTTCTCCAAAATTATCTGATGTCAGCGTTCTTTCCACTGAACAGACTGCCTGTCTTAGAGTTTATCTCAAGACAAATCCTGTACAGCTCTGAAATTCAGTGCAGATGGTTCTTCCCCAAGAGAAGCATCTCAAATGTGTACTTGGGCCACTTCTGTGCTACTTAACTCAAGCATTGACAAAGCATCCATTCATTCACTATCCACAGAGTGTCTGCATGTTCCGGATGTTGTGCTAGGTCCCAGAGATTAATCAGAAATGATTTATATTTTTCAAAGAGCTCAATCCCTTAAGCTAGATTATATCAAGTTTTATTCATTTATTCATTCATTCATCTGCTTCCTGCCCATGGATGTCCAGTTGCTTCAGCACCATTTATTTATTGAAAAGACTATCCTCTTTCATTGACTTCCTTTTACACCTTTGTCAAAAATCAGTCAATTCTCTTTGTGTGAGTCTATTTCTGGGTTCTCTGTTCTGTTTTATTGATCTCTGTCATGGATTCTGTACTGCTTTGATTATTATAGCTATATTGTAATCCTGCCAATTGGGAAAAGTGATTCCTCCACTTTCCTGGTCTCATTCAAGATTGCTTTAACTATCTTGGTGCTTATTCTTTTACATGTAAATTTTAGAGTAAGTTTATCTATATCTACAAAAACTTTGCCAGAATTTTGATAGGAATTATGTTAAACTTCTAGATCAGTTTTGAAAAGTTCATGCTTTTACTAAGTTGACTCTTCCAAACATTTATTCAGCTTTTCTTTGATATGCAGTTGGAGGTAGAGGGAGACTGGCTAGAGAGGTCTGCTGGAGTCAGCTATGCTTTCCTGAGGACCCTCTGGACACCCCCAGTCCACGAGGGAAGATGCTGTTGGAAGGTGAGCTCAAGTTGCCCATCAGGAATTAAACCACATGAGGGCCACTAACAAGGCTTCCCAGACATGTCCTCCCTGCAGTAGGAAAGGTAGGTGCCAATTCACAGAGGTGCACATGTATTCAGAGGAAGAATCTGCTAGGTAGTGTCCAGTCGGATGATAGAGGCCAAGAAGTGTGGGCTTTGGGAGACAATGAGGAGACACTGGGGCTGTTATGCAGGGAGGGACCCAAGGCAGCTACATTTCACACTGTGCTGTGGAGAAGGGAGAAGAGGTGGTCAGCAACAGGTCTGGAGGCTGGATCGTGAGCCAGGGGTTGCGCTGAGTCCAGGGAAGAGATGAAAGGAGCCAGATACGAGGCAGGGGGAGGAGGTCCCTGTTGCAAAAGAATGAGGCCCTTTTTTGAATATAGGTGTTTGTAAATGAATAAAGTGGAGAGTTGGTCTATTGCAGGTTGAAGAGATTGTCTGGGGTTTCTTACAGAGTGGGAGGGAGGATTCAAGAGGAATCCATTAAAACACAGGTATTAAAGAAGTTTGGGGCTTCCCAGGTGGCAGTGGTGAAGAATCTGCCTGCCAATACAGGAGCCACAGGAGATGCAGGTTCGATCCCTGGGCAGTGAAAATCCCCTGGAGAAGGGAATGGCAACCCACCCCAGTATTCTTGCCTAAGAAATCCCATAGATGGAAGAGGCTGGAAGGCTACAGTCAATGAGGTAGCAAAGAGTCTGAGTGCTAAGTCTGTAGCCCACCAGTTTTCTCTGTCCATGGGATTCTCCAGGCAAGAATACTGGAGTGGGTAGCCATTCCCTTCACCAAAGGATCTTCCTAACCCAGGGATCAAACCACCATTTCCTGCATTTCAGGCAGATTCTTTACCATCTGAGCTACCAAGAGAGCCCATTTAGTACAAGAGGTAGATACTTAATGACAGGATGGGGATCCAGAGTTAAGAGGCCAGGTTTATTTCAGACAAAAAGAGTGTCATCTCTTATTTGGAGATATAAGTGAAGTGAAGTGAAGTCACTCAGTCATGTCCGACTCTTTGTGACCCCATGGACTGTAGCCTACCAGGCTCCTCAGTCCATGGGATTTTCCAGGTGAGAGTACTGGAGTGGGTTGCCATTGCCTTCTCCAGGGGATCTTCCCGACTCAGGGATTGAACCTGGGTCTCCCGCATTGTAGGCAGACGCTTTACTATACTCAGGATGCATAAACAATGGAACAATAGGCTTGGAAAAGTAGGCATCAAATGGGATTGAGAGTCCAGGAGAATATTCTACTTCGTCCGTTCTTCCAATGGCAGAATCAGCTTCTTCAAAAGTTGTCCAGAATATTCCAGTCCTGGGATACTCTTCAGAAGAAGGAGGAAAAAAAAAAAAAAATCACAAGAAAAATGACTCCCAGTAAAGGAGGATGATTCATTTTTCCTTTTTTTTTATAAATTCAGTTCGGTTCAGTTCGGTTCAGTTCATTTCAGTCGCTCAGTCGTGTCTGACTCTTTGCCACCCCATGAATTGCAGCATGCCAGGTCTCCTGTCCATCACCAACTCCCGGAGTTCACTCAGACTCACGTCCATCGAGTCCAAGATGCCATCCAGCCATCTCATCCTCTGTCGTCCCCTTCTCCTCCTGCTCTCAATCCCTCCCAGCATCAGGGTCTTTTCCAATGAGTCATCTCTTCACATGAGGTGGCCGAAGTACTGGAGTTTCAGCTTTAGCATCATTCTTTCCAATGAACACCCAGGACTGATCCCCTTTAGAACGGACCAGTTGGATCTCCTTGCAGTCCAAGGGACTCTCAAGAGTCTTCTCCAACACCACACTTCAAAAGCATCAATGCTTTGGCGCTCAGCCTTCTTCACAGTCCAACTCTCACATCCATACATGACCACAGGAAAAACCATAACCTTGATAAGACGGACCTTAGTCGGCAAAGTAATGTCTCTGCTTTTGAATATGCTATCTAGGTTGGTCATAACTTTTCTTCCAAGGAGTAAGCGTCTTTTCATTTCATGGCTGCAATCACCATCTGCAGTGATTTTGGAGCCCCCAAAATAAAGTCTGACACTGTTTCCACTGTTTCCCCATCTATTTCCCATGAAGTGATGGAACCAGATGCCATGATCTTTGTTTTCTGAATGTTGAGCTTTAAGCCAACTTTTTCACTCTCCACTTTCACTTTCATCAAGAGGCTTTTTAGTTCCTCTTCACTTTCTGCCATAAGGTTGGTGTTATCTCCATATCTGATGTTATTGATATTTCTCCCAGCAATCTTGATTCCAGCTTGTGTTTCTTCCAGCCCTGTGTTTCTCATGATGTACTCTGCATAGAAGTTAAATAAGCAGGGTGACGATATACAGCCTTGACGTACTCCTTTTCCTATTTGGAACCAGTCTGTTGTTCCATGTCCAGTTCTAACTGTTGCTTCCTGACCTGCATATAGGTTTCTCAAGAGGCAGGTCAGGTGGACTGGTATTCTCATCTCTCTCAGAATTTTCCACAGTTTATTGTGATCCACACAGTCAAAAGCTTTGGCATAGTCAATAAAGCAGAAACAGATGTTTTTCTGGAACTCTCTTGCTTTTTCGATAATCCAGGGGATGTTAGCAATTTGATCTCTGGTTCCTCTGCCTTTTCTAAAACCAGCTTGAACATCTGCAAGTTTATAAATTAGCTTACAGTTTGTGACATTAAGAAAATCAATGTCATTTCTCATACTTACACAGCATTTGCTTAGCTGAATAATTCTCCCTCAGGGAGTTAATTTCTTTGTGATGAGTTTGATGGGAGACATCATTAATTCAGAAAAGCCTCTCTTTACCTGTCTGATCTCCTCCAATTCATAAATTCATTCAATATTGAAGCCAGAATTCAAGTTTCACTGTCTCTTTTAACAGATGAAGAAAACATAGATCAAGATAGAAGGTTTACCAAGGAAAGCAGTGGGGCCAGAGTCTGAATTTCCTGGTTACTGCTGTGATTCTCTTTTACGAGTCTTTGAGTCAGTTAATTGGCTTGTAATGACTCCAACTTAATGTAGACCTGCCCAGATCAGAGTTGTTGATTCCCTTCAGTGAGTAGGTCCTGGAGTTTTGGGGGACTGGATAAAAAAAAAATTGAACTAACAGAATCACTGTTGATAGACATCAAGGTTCAAAATAAGAGCAATGGGGTAGCATCATTAAATCGGGAAAGCCATTTAGGGAGTGTAGTTGGGGAAAAGGAGGTGAGGAAGAGAGGATGGCATAGAATGGAATAGGCAAACGTATGGGACTGCATATGGCTTGTGTATACTGTCATCCTCTTTTCTTTTTTTTTGTTAAATTTTTTGTTTTATATCGGAGTATAGCCAATTAACAGTGTTATGATAGCTTCACATGGACAGCAAAAGGACTCAACCATACATATTCATGTATTCGTTCTCCCTCAAACTGCCTCTCACCCAGGCTTCTACATACATTGAGCAAAGTTTCCTGTGTTATACATTAAGTTCTAGTTGATTATTATTATTTTTATTTTTAAATCAACTTGGTAGACCATGCATGCAAGTCCACAAGCTGCTGCTGCTTAGTTGCTTCAGTTGTGTCTGACTCTGCAGCCCTTTGGACTGTAACCTGCCAGGCTCCTCTGTCCATGGAATTCTCCAGGCGAGAATACTGGAGTGGGTTGCCATGCCCTCCTCCAGAGGCCCTTTCCCACTCAGGGATCGAGCCTTGGTCTCCTGCATTGTAGGCAGATTCTTTACCACTGAGGCAGCAAGGAAGCCCACAAGTCCATGTATGTGACTGCAATTTGCCAATTTTGTTAAAGATAGAAGAAACAGAGAGCTTGACTCTATAATGCATTAAATATTTCTCTCTGAAGACCTGATACTCTATTATTGGCTTCATTTTGGCAGATTTGAATCAGTTATGAGCACTCTGAGAAAATGGGACTGGACCTAACTGCCCCAGATTCACCAGGTGACCTTAGGTATTTCCTTTTTCTTCTCTCGGCAAAGGAAATGAAGGTATTAAACAGATCTCTGGGGACAAATTCATCTCTGGAATGCTGTCATTATTTCTGGACCAGATAGATGGTCATGCTAGGCGTAACTGATCAATTTCATTTCCTCTTTCACCTCGGTCCCCAAATAGTTCAGCCTCCCTTTGGGTGAGTTCCAGGTGTCACAAAAATATTCCCTCTTCTCTCATTCTGATGTTCCTCTGGAAGATGCAGCAGCCGGCATTCCTTCTCTAGATGCTCGCTCAGTCGATCAGTCACTGAGTCACATCTGACTCTTTGTGACCCCGTGGGCTATAGCCCACCAGGCTCCTTTGTCCATGGGATTTTCCAGGCAAGAATACTGGAGTGGGTTGCTATTTCTTTCTCCAAGGGATCTTCCTAGCCCAGGGACCAATCCTGCATCTTCTGCTTTGGCAGGAGGATTCTTTACCCCTGAGCCACCAGGGAAGCCTTCCTTCTAGCTGCTACCAGGACACATCTTATTTCGCCATGCTGTTAAAATTCTCAGGGCCAGCCTCCTGAGGCGGAATGAGAAGGGGGCATAGCAAACATCACACAGAGGTAGTGGCTTGTGCCCTCTCTTGCCTCTGTCCAATTTGCACAAGATGCCCTTGTCTTGACATCACACTATATTGAGTGACCTCTGAGGTCTCACCATGAAGGGGACAATTGCACAAGTGGAGCAGTTATGCTGATGGAAACAAAAACATATTGAGATGAGCCTACAGCCTAGAAGAGAGGCAAACTAGTGAGCACAGCAGGGCATTCCACACGTTCCACCGTGGACCCAGCATCACAGCACAGCACAAACACAGGAAACTTTCCAGCTCGTGCAAATTCAGTTTTCTGCCATACTCTACTGCCTTCTTCCAAGAATACAAATACGGTGATTTTGAGCTTCTGCCACACATATTTAATTTATATTATAAAATTTAATAATGTAAAACTTATATGAGGTCCTTATATGAAATACATTTCACACCACTTAATGTAACTGAAGAAAACTTTAAAAAAGAGATTTGTTTAAACATCGCCCTCACAACGAGGCATCTGGAAATGAATCCTGGCCTGATGCTACTGACAGAGCGACTCTGGTCAAGTGGCTTTCTCTTCTTCTGGACTTCCACTTCCAAATTAAGGAATTGATTTTTATCTTTTATTTGTTCATTAAAATTCTGTGAAGTGTCACCCAAGTGCTGGGAAAGTAAAATGGTTATTGCCTTCAAAGACAAATAGTTATTGTCACTTACTAAATAATAGACATTGAGTGCAAGCTTGTGTGCCTCTTCTCAATTCATGCAATCAAAACATGGATGGTGTTATGATGTTGCGAGGGCCGTGTCATCAGCAGGCACTAAATAGCACGGAAAGAAGAAACGTTTCATCTCCTGGAGGGCCTGGGTTCCATCCTGGTCTAATCTCTACCAGCAGTGTGACCATGGACACCATACGTGTATGGCAGCATTTTGTTAGTTGCGAAGCAATGGCCAATGTCAGGGATGATCTATCTGTACAGGGAGAACTTGCTTATAGTAGAGAACAAATTGACATCTAGAAAACTAACCTCTCCTTGATTGCTCAGGTTCAAGATGGACCTAGATTCTGTATCTAGTTAAATTTTTTGTTGAATAATATTTTTAAAGTATTGTTTGGACTTTGAAGGAGTCAGCGACTTTGGACGAGGTAGTCATAGAAACAAACTACAACTTGATGCAAAATCTGGGCTCCGGGTGTATATGTAAGAAATGTCCCTTAAAGTAGTTCTTTGGAATCTCATTGGAAGACCAAGTAGACATAATGGATTCCGGCTGCAACATTTTCTGGTGAAGAAAATGGCATCCAGGAGAAAGCTAATGATTACCTTGGAATCACATAGGAATTTGCCACATCTGGCAACTCCCAGGTCTTCTGGTTCCCAGCTCAGCGTCTGTTCGATTATTCTACATTTTCTTGTTGTGTAGCCTTTTCTTTTGTTACTCTGGAGTAGATCTAGAGTGGCTTGTTTTTCTTTAAAAGTGGAAAGTGATTTTCTGCCTAGATAATTCAGTTAATGTTGAACCTACAAGCAGCTGCCATTTATGGAGCAATTGACACGGAATTCTGAAGGTATTGTCTGACTTAGTCTTCACAACTGTCAGATTAGAAACTGAGGTGTAGTGAAACTCAGTCCTTGGGGTGAGCTCAGAGTGGCAGAGCCTGGAGCCCCTCCAGGACTGGACCGCCTACCCCCTGTAACGCACCAGCATCTCTTACACTAGGAAAGTAACTAGCTGAACAGACCCATTCAGGTTTCTAAACCCTATTCTTCCTGAGGGCAATAAATGAGTGTCCATAGCCTGCCTTTTCAATCTGAGTCCCAGGCCATCTCATTCTAGATCGGGAAAAGGCCTCTGAAAATACTCTGAACTTTCTTCCTCCCATGCATCTTCTATTCTGAGTCATCTGTATATGCAGTATGATTAGACTATTCATCAAATTCTTAATAAAAAAGTTTTCTGAAAGGGTGCACACCATGAATTATGGAATACTTACTTTCACTCGCCTCATTTAAAAACATGGAGTGCCATGATTAAACACCTCTGCCATGAGCATTTGAGCTTTTCAGAAGAGCAGTCCATTGAGATTTACTGAAGTGTTTGGAGAAAGTTCTAATAATATGGTAGACTGTGGAATCTGCAACTCAGTGCACTGAGCTGATGGAAAAACATTCAGAGGTCTGTGGGTTCCGAAGCTGGGAATGAATTTCACATCCGATGAGTCTCCTCCATTTCGATGTGCCTCATTCTCCCTGTGGAGCCCCATGAGTGTCAGGGAGGTAACTGGAGACAGGAGAAGAAGGCCACTTTAGACTAAAAATCCATCTTCCTGGTGTCTTCCTGGCCTGAGCTAGGGCTCGTTGCCCCAGACTGAGGCAGCAACAGGTTGCTTGGGTCCGCACTGGTCACCAAGACTGTGGATGAGTGCATGTGGACCTGAGCACTGTGCTTTGCAGGAGCTTGAAGAGTAGATTATTCAAAGAAAAGGTACCAGGATTGGGTGGTAACTGGAAACCTATTATGGGAGATGCTTTTGAAGAGCAAGATGGTGTGCCTCCAGGGTTCAAGTTCATGAATCTGAAAGAGGAGACAGGGCTAAATCACAGGAGGTAAAATGAGGACTGAAAAGCGTGAAGGATGTGAGACCACAAAAGGTAAGCATCAGCATCTAGCTTGGTCCCCACAGTTGGATCCAATAAATATCTGTTCAGTGAATAAACAGATGAACATAAATGGAAGAGGCTTCGGTGTGGAGAGATGGGATTTTGAGTCAAGTAGACTGAGCTTCAGTCTACCATTTCTTAGCTGTGGATACTTGGGTGAGTTACTTTCATCTCTTTCAGTGGATTTCTATTCTTTAAAATGAGGACGATGGAACTTGCTTCCTGATACTGTTATGTGGATTAAGATTAGACAAAATAATTGAGCCCTGGTTAAAAGGGCTAAAGAGGAATATTATGATCAAATTAGAGCAGATGTGGCCTGTGTAAGAGCTGTGTAGTCAGGGATGCTTCACAAGTATCAAATGGCTGAAACCCTCTCCACCAATGGCAACACAACATAACTCATGTGTGTGATGAGGAATCTATGTCATTCAGAAATGTGATAATATGGTATTTTTCTTTTAAGCAAAAAGTAAGACATGTGGAATTCACCAGGGGAGTGTTTTTTAAAACCTGGGTTTAAATTTTTTAAAATATGCTTCATTTATGCTTTAGCCCTAAACAAGATCAAAATCAGTTTTTAGGAAATTTCTTCAGTGTAATGACTCCTTCCTGAGATGAGGAGTAATACCTTAATTCTTCAACTGCTTAACTGGTGTTCACTGTGCTTTTATGAGACCAAACACTACTCTATTTGAATAAGCAGTTTCTGCTTCCTGAGTCGGAGAAGGCAATGGCAACCCACTCCAGTATTCTTGCCTGGAAAATCCCATGGACGGAGGAACCTGGTAGGCTGCCGTCCATGGGGTCGCTAGGAGTCGGACACGACTGAGCAACTTCACTTTCACTTTTCATTTTCATGCATCGGAGAAGGAAATGGCAACCCACTCCAGTGTTCTTGCCTGGAGAATCCCAGGGACGGTGGAGCCTAATGGGCTGCTGTCTATGGGGTCGCACAGAGTTGACATGACTGAAGCAACTTAGCAGCAGCAGCAGCAGCAGCTTCCTGAGTATGAAATTACAGAAATATAGTGCTAATCCTGACTTGACAAATGCTCAAATGACACATGCATACAGGGAGGCAAACACACACACACAGAGACACAAACACACACACATACCCAGGTACACATGCAGAGAACTACACACAGAAGCAGAAACACAGTGATACAAACAGACACACACACATAGCCCATTTAGCAATTACAAGACCATTTCATTTTTACCATCACCAGCATGTTCAAGTTTGACACGGCAGCCTCGATTCTCGATGACTCTACCTCCCAGGCCCTAAGGCTTTAACCCTAAACCTCAGAAAATTTCGAAGCTTCCTGATTCTCCTTGATCACTCTGGGAAGCACTTCCTGACTCTGCCAAACTTCCTGCCTTCTTTTTTGTTGTGTTTACTGAATGGTCTGCTCACTTCTATTACAACACAAACAAAGTAAGTGGTTCTCTTTTACTAGTGCCTAGGAAGTAGTATTCTTGCCTAGAGAATCCCAGGGATGGGGGAGCCTCATGGGCTGCCGTCTATGGGGTCGCACGGAGTTGGACACGACTGAATCAACTTAGTAGTAGCAGGGTGTAGCAGACACCACCTCACAGGCTCTACATATTATATTGACTTGTGACATTCTTTCAACGACCTTGACCAAAGATATTATTATTTTCATTTTACATATCTAAAGCTTCCAGGGCTTAGGAAGTATGCTAATAAGCCCTCCCCGTTGAAAGGCAGAGCCTGAATGGAGGTTTGTCTGGATCCAGAGTTTCTTTCCTCCACGTTTACATGGCATTGTGTCTCTTTCCACTAGAGAAATGTGAACATTTTTCAGGGCAGATATGGAGTGTAATTTACTTCTGTGTCTTCACTGCCTTCAACAGAGCTATACTAGGTGCTCAGGAAATGTCTTTAGCATCATGAAGGATGCTTCTGAAACATATGGCTCCCAGAAAGGGACTGAGCTCAAATGACACATGCCTACAGGACACACACCCAGGTACACACGCAGAGAAATACACACATAAGCAGAAACAGTGATATAAACAGACACACACACATAGCCCATTTAGGAAATTTTTTCTTAAATAACCTAACATAATGAATGGAGAAAGTCCGTGATGATTGTCCAAAAGATCTCCAGTGACTCAGTGACCTGGTTTCTGACATGTTCCTCACCTTCGATGGCCTCAAGTCCCAGCACTGATGAAGCTGCCCAGTCAGCCCACTGTGTCCCCGAGGTCTGTTTTTATACAGTAACCAGGAGTTTCCTCTGAACATTGGTGAGTGTGGCTTCCAGCAAGACCAAAATAGTTTGGTTTGGGTTTAAGGTTGTCCACCCGCTTAGCCACCTTCAGGCCCATAGACAAAAACCAGGACACACAGGACTGAGGTGCAGGATGGAGGGGAAGGGAGAGGAGTGCTCTGTTCAAAGCTTAGCCTTGGACTTCCCTGGTGGTCCAGTGGTTAGCACTCTACATTCCCAGTGCGGAGGGCAAGGGTTCCATCCCCGGTTGGGGAAGATTCTGCATGCTATGCGGCCAAAAACGAAGCAACATAAAGCTCAGCCTAGGTCAGGCTCGCACTGTAGCTCAGACTGAAGTTCTGTTATAGTGATATAGATTGCTATGTTCTTTTTCAACAAACTCTAACAGTTTATTAGGTTTTTTCTCAGTCTGAGCCACATGTTTCCCTCCTTCATGAAACTAAGAAAATGAAATCGATACTAGTTGAAATATCAGTTTCCCAGGGCTACTGAAACAGATGACCACAAGCTGAGTGTTTTAAAAGACTGGAAATGAATTCGCTCAGGACTTCAGAGGCCAGAGTGTAAGATCAGGGAGCCGGCAGGACCTTAGGCTGTGGGAATGCTTGAGGGGACTCAGTCCTTGTTGCAGGTGGCCCAGGCGGTCCTTGCCTTGTGCTATATCACTCCAATCTCTGCCGTCAAGGTTACATCACATCCTCCAGATCTTCTGTCTTTCAGAATATATGTAGCTGCATTTAGGGCCCACCCACATAAGGCAGGATGAGGTACAATGATCCTTTCTTCAAATAAGGCAATATCTGTGGGACAAGGGTTCAGGATACAGACATATTTCAGGAACCACGATGAAGTCAACTTCAGTTGATAGCAGCTTCAGCAGAATCACCTGTAAGCATCTCCAAAACATGCATCTCTTGACTCAGGTTAGAAAACATGGATTCCAGGAATCTGAATTTAGCACGTTCTCCTTGAATGAATCTCATAATTTGGGAAACCCTGCCTTGATCTTAGACTAGTACATCATCAATTTAAGAAATCTCCAGAATAGTCTTTCTAGAACACAGATCAATAGCATGTCCCTTCTCAGGTTCAATCTTCCACTGCTCCACGTCCCTCTTAACCTCCCTCTGGACGCTCCATATGCAGAGGGTGCTATGGCCATGCAGGACCCCTGAGAGGTGCAACACCTTCTCTTATCTCAAATTCACACTGTCCTGCCCTCTATTCAGAATCTTCCCTCTCCACCTTAATTTTGCTTACTCCTCTGTGTGTGTCAGCATCTATTTCAGGTGAGTCCTCCCTGATCACAGACAAAGTTTCGTGGTCTTGCTGTTTACTCTCACCAGCTCTGGGTTCACACCCCATCACAGAAACTAGCACACTGGACTGGGATTTCACAGTTATCTTGCTCTTTCTCCTGTTAGATTGTGAGCTCATTGAGGGCCAGAACCTTGTCTTACTCCCCTATCTTCCTCCAGTACTTCGCAGAGCATGTGTGACATCAAATAGGGGTTCAGAATATGTTTACCACAAAATGAAGAGTGCATGATTGCTGCTCATATCAAATTTCCCTCTCTCTCAAAGTCTTTACCAAATTTTCTTAATATGTTCATTCCAACAAGAATTTTGTTTAAAGAGAAAAAGCCCAGAGTTTCAGATTGCATTGCATTAAAAACAAAAGTCTTGGTGTTATTTCCCCTCCACCCCCATTGGTGGCCTCATATCCCTTTCATTTGGAAGGGATTATTTACAAAACGCATTTACACGTTCATCTCACATACCAGTCAAATGAGGTAGGCAGGGCGGTTATTAGCATCTTCATTTCACAGATGAGAACATTGACCCAGTTAGATCAATTGACTTACCCAGGGTCACCCAAGCATTCAGTGGTGAAACCCACATTATCTGACTCAAAGCCAGCAGAATTTGTACTAGCCAAGTCTGGAACTTAAGATGCCTGGCAAAAATATACTAGGAAAATGTTACTGGAATCGGGCTGTTCTGCGGTGGGTATAGAATATGCAGTAGCAGAGATCCTTCTGGATGATGCAAAGGGAAGGACTGATGGTGGGACCGACCGGGAGCAAAGTCTCCCTGACCCAGCTACCCCGGGGGCAAAGCCAAGTGCTTCTGTCAAGGTGCAGTGTCTGCTCTGCTGGGTACAGCTCTAGTCAGAGCTCAAGTTAACTCTGGCTGAAGATAAACACCTTTATATCTCAAAAGTTAACTCTGAATATCTGGAGTTAAAGAAAGAAGGGACAAGAGCATAGGGTTGGTCTGCCCTGAGGTCAGTTTCCCCTCTAGCTCGATGTGGACAAAGCAGGAAGAACCACGCCCATGTGTCTGACCTTTGCAGGCACAGTGACCCACCCACTTGCAGATATGACTCAATGCGTGACCAATTAGATTAGTGCCACTCCTTGAGGGAAGTGACAGGGAGCGGGGGGTTTGCAGAGCTTCCCCAAGTCATATTGGGTCCCAGTGACCCGTCTGGTGATTCCTTCAGTTGGAGAAGCCAGGACGATGAGGGTAACATGGCAGGCTCTCCTTCACAACCGTGCATTCGGAAATGATGGAATAGGTCAGGAGACTGGGAAGCAGGGGGTTGATTACGTGCTCCTTGGGGCCTCGCAACAAGCAATATCTTGGTTTGTAGAGCCGTAGTCTGGAAAAATAGATGGGGAAACAGTGGAAACAGTGTCAGACTTTATTTTTTGGGGCTCCAGAATCACTGCAGATGGTGACTGCAGCCATGAAATTAAAAGACCCTTACTCCTTGGAAGAAAAGTTATGACCAACCTAGATAGCATATTCAAAAGCAGAGACATTACCTTGCTGACTAAGGTCCGTCTAGTCAAGGCTATGGTTTTTCCTGTGGTCATGTATGGATGTGAGAGTTGGACTGTGAAGAAGGCTGAGTGCCGAAGAATTGAGGCTTTTGAACTGTGGTGTTGGAGAAGACTCTTGAGAGTCCCTTGGACTGCAAGGAGATCCAACCAGTCTATTCTGAAGGAGATCAATCCTGGGATTTCTTTGGAAGGAATGATGCTAAAGCTGAAACTCCAGTACTTTGGCCACCTCATGCGAAGAGTTGACTCATTGGAAAAGACTCTGATGCTGAGAGGGATTGGGGGCAGGAGAAGAAGGGGACGACACAGGATGAGATGGCTGGATGGCATCATTGACTTGATGGACGTGAGTCTGAGTGAACTCCAGGAGATGGTGATGTACAGGGAGGCCTGGCATGCTGTGATTCATGGGGTGGCAAAGAGTCAGACACAACTGAGCGACTGAACTGAACTGAAGTCTGGAAAAACAGGCCATGCTCAGCCAGGTGATGCTCAAGATGACCCATTATTAATGGAATGATGATATTGGAACTTTCACTTATGTTGATGTTGTACCCCCTCCTTTTTGACATTTTTACTCTTTTTTTGTATCAGTTCATAATGAACAGGACATTTTGAGTGCAGTAGTTGGGAGTATATAATTTGTAAACAAATATATGTATTAAAGAGGTAAAAATAAGATCATTTATATATTTCTAGTCTAGAGATACAAATCCAGTCAACCGAGTATTCTAAGCCAGGGTGGCATACTCTAATCCAGTGAGTCTCAAACAACTTTCTATGAATCTGCTTTGATTTGGCTTTGTGAGAATGAAGATTCAAAACACAAAATTTCAGGTGCCACTTCTGGAAAGTCCTTAAGTTCAGAGTGAACAGCCAGGAGTGCTTCTTTCTGGGTGTTAGGTCTCCAGCTGCACAACAACGAAATTGGGCACAAAAGAGTGTAAAGCCATTTCTCCCCTTGACACTTGGTTTGTGATCCTTTCAATTTGTTTGGTATGGAGGAAAGGGCTTGGCAGCTGGAATTGGAAAGCCTGATGTTAATTTCTGCATTTCCATTAATTGACCTTCTGACATTGCCTCTGGGCATCTCAGTTTCCCTATCTATAGAATAGAAACAGTAGTCAACATTTACTTCGTGCTTACTAAAGCTGGGCATTCTAACCATTGAATGTCTAGTAACTCATCTACTACATCTACTTTATGAGGGCAATTATGTTTATTATCCTATTTTGTAGATGAGGACATTGGGGCAGAAAAGATGAAGTAGTTCACCAAAGGACACACAGCAGGTAAGCGTTATGACCAGATTATAAACGCTGTCAATGGTCCCTAGAGCCCGCACTCTTAAAACACAGGGTATTAGCAACATGTAATAAATGAGCCTTTAGGAAAATGCCACACCAAGGGCTAGAATCCAGCGGTTCAAGAATTCCGTGATTCCAAACTAAAGGGAAGCAGGGAAGTACTATAGTCCTTTGAGATTTGCTGAGTCAGACTCGTCTAGTGGCCTGAGTGCAGTGTTGTGGGGAGGATTCAGAGATGGACATCAGGGATCTGGGATCTGGCCCTGCCCTGTCATAAAATCAAGGAGCTGATCGCTCCCTGCCTCAGATTCCCCATCTGTATGACATGCTAAGGTGCCTTCTGGCACTAAGGATTTGTTCTGTGTCTATTGCCTGTAGGGAGAAATGTTGAAAACTGTGTGTATTTTTGATGGAAACAGTGACAATGCCAGTCATAGCTGAGGGTGCTTTGCTGGAAGGATCTGAAATGACTGTGTAAACCCACAACGGAGGCCAAGACAGCCCACATCTGAAGCCTTGCCCATCTGGATCCTTTGCATCATCAGCTCCCATGCTGTCAGTTTCCATGGAGCCATGGGGACAAGAGGACTTGAGGCAAGCTCAGCTAGTGAAGCTCTGGGTCTGTTGGGAGACCCAGAAGGAGCCTGGCAGGTGTCAGCCAGGTAGCCCCAGAGCCTGTAGTCCTGGGCGCAGCTGCCAGCGGCTTGACAGTGATCTTGCTTTAAAGTCCTCCCTCTATTTAACAAAACCCTCTCCTCTTATTGTTTTGAAAATGCCAAAGGGAGCTTGAAACCTGTATGAGAGGTGAGGGAGAATCACAAAAATAACGTCGTGACTTTGAAGACAGAGATGTTCTGAACAGGACCCCTAATTTACTCAGCGAGCTTGGACAGGTTTTTTTCTTTTTTTTTTTTTTTCCTGGACTCATAGCCCTTAAAGAGTTAGTGTTTGCTAAGTTGCTTCAGTCGTGTCTGACTCTGCAACCCCATGGACTGTAGCCCACCAGGCTCCTCTGTCCATGGGATTCTCCAGGCAAGACTACTGGAGTGGGTTGCTATGCCCTTCTCCAGGTATGAATTAGTAGCCTTTTTTATATAAATGAGGAAACAACCGACCACTCCCCCTCTGTCATACCTGTCAGGCAGGTGTTAGGATGCACATTACTAAGGACCAAAGGAATCTCCTGGAGGTTAATGACTTAGCCCAGGTCACCCAGCGTGTAGGCAGAGAGCTGGAGCCAAGTCCAGCTCTCCCCAGATTGTCTCTGGGGCCTCATCGACCGCCTTCTGGCTGCCTCCCTGGAGCTGGATAACTCCATTAGGCTGTAACCGTGCATTAAGCCCATCCTCCTTCTCAGGGTCTGAGGGGCTGATGCGTCACTTGACACAAAGAGCTCTTTCATCAGCTGTCCCCACTGAGGACCACCCAGGACAAAGTCAGCTTCAGCCACAGCTGGACAAATTTAGGTCAGATCTGCAGAAGAATTTCCTGGCACGACAGTTAGACAATAGGACACGTTCCTGAGCAAAGTTGTAATTTTCATCTTTGGAGGATGAGAAAATCGGAGCCAGTTTCTTCTGTGTCAAAGAAGCTGAGGCTTTAACTTTGCAATGCCTTCAGGTCCCTTTATACTACATGGATCCTTGAGGCCCAGGAGACAAAAATCTTGCTGCAAGAAGAAAAGAGATCTCCTGGAGCAGCAAACAGAAGTGGTCGATCTTTGAGGATTTATCAGACCCTTGTAATGTATCTCACCTGATCGAGGCACCTGGGTTAGCAACAAATGATCTGGAGTCTTCCTCCAGATAGAGATTTGATTTCCGTGATGGGAGATAAACCCCCAAGTGAATAAGGTGATACTGCATACGGATGAGACCAGAAAATTAAAGCAGGAGGAGAAGGGGATGACAGAGGACAAGATGGTTGGATGGCATCACCGATTCAATGAACAGGAGTTTGAGCAAGCTCCAGAAGATGGTGAAGGATGGGGACGCGTGGTGTGCTGCAGTCCGTGGGGTCGCAAAGAGTCGGACACGACTGAGTGACTGAACAACTTGGAAGGAGAAACTTGGCTTTGCCTTAGCAGGTTGGTCCAGGTCCACATCCTCCACTTCTGAGGAAGTGTCTTTGGAATTGTGTCCTGGAGGATAAGAATTAGCAACTGGGTAGATGTACAAAGAAAGAATATTCTCAGCAGAAGAACCAATAAAAATTCAGAGGTTGGAAGTCAAGCAGACCTGGTATAGTGTATTCCACTTACTAGCTGACTGCCTCGAGAGCTTGAATTTCTTCATCTGTAAAATGGGACAGTATCAGCACCTATCCATTGGTTTGCTGACAAGATTAAAAGAGGGGGATAAAAAAAGATGCTGAAAAATAAAATGACATAGCCCCCACCCTTTGGGAGCTCACAGTACAGATAATGAGGAGATGTGAGCAACTCAATTTAGAAAAATCATTTATGAAATATATGATCAATAATAACCAACATCTGCAGAAAGACCTGGCAACCCACTCCAGTATTCTGGAGAATTCCATGGACAGAGGAGCCTGGTGGACAATAGTCCACAGGGTTGCAGAGTCAGACACGACTGAGAGATTAACTCACAACACAATAATCAACACTATCAAAGTCCAAAGTGCTGGTCCCTTCAAACATACAGACCTACTGTTGTTATGATCTGTTGTCCAAATCATAAACCCTTAAGGAGAGTGAACCAGTCTCTGCTGGAAAAGCTCTCTTCCCTCTGGAGCCAGTGTATATATATATTGATAGCATACCCCAGTGTCCCCTCCCCTGGAGAAGTAATTGGCAACCCACTTCAGTATTCTTGCCTGGAGAAGTCCATGGACAGGAGCCTGGCGGGCTACAGTCCCTGGGATCGCTAAGAGTTGGACATGACTAAGTGACTATCACTCACTCACTCCAGTGTCCCTTACACCCAGGAAACACCATGACAATTTTTAAGATATCTATCAGCAACAGTAAACTAAGAGAAGAAAACAGGTATCAGCCACGAGCTCTGATGTTTTCTGTCATAAATAATAAACACGCACATCTTTGTCTTGGGGACTTTGCTTAGGGGATTATGTTCCTATGGATGGTAGCAACTATTTAGTGTTTCATTTTAAAGAATGCTTCTCACCTTTCCAAACAATTAAAGGCTATAGTTCCAGCTGACTGTAGGTTTCTTCTGGGGGCTCTATTTTTTCACTACTCAAAACAGTGCTTATTTCACCTTTGGATACAAATAATACAGTTTCATTTGATAGCAGTGTCCAAGAGCTTGCTTGCTGTCATTGCCAGGAGGGTTATATACCAGGGAGGACTGTGAAATCAATTGAAGAATAATCTCCTTGGGAAAGTAGTGCTGCTGTAGAAGGTGGTGAAATTGACTGTTCTATAATAAGGAGCGGAGCTCAGGCAGCATTTGGATGGAGATCTTTTAGCCATAACCTGCTGATATGTCTCTGAAATTGGCATTGGTGCTTTGTCCTGCTCATGCTGTGTGTCCGCGTATTGTATGAAGGTGTGGGACTGCCTCCATGGTGGGCCACATACTGTCCTCTAACTCTACATCACCCGTGACCTTGATGGCAGCCCTTAAAGGGATGCTTTAGATCATTCCTCTGTTGTTGTTTAGTTGCTAAGTCATATCTGACTCTTTGTGACCCCATGAACTGTAGCCCACTAAGCTCCTCTGTCCATGGGATTTCCCAGGCAAGAATCCTGGAGTGGTTTGCTGTTTCCTTTTCCACGGGATCTTCTTGACCCAGGGATTGAACCCGTGTCTCCTGCATTGCAGGCAGATTCTTTACTGCTAAATGACCAGGGAAGCATCCTCTGGCTCATTCCTGCTGCTGCTGTTGCTGCTGCTGCTGCTGCTAAGTCACTTCAGTCGTGTCCAACTCTGTGCGACCCCATAGACGGCAGCCAGGCAAGACTACTGGAGTGGGTTGCCATTTCCTTCTCCAATGCATGAAAGTGAAAAGTGAAAGGGAAGTCGCTCAGCCATGTCCGACTCTTAGGGACCCCATGGACTGCAGCCCACCAAGCTCCTCTGTCCATGGGATTTTCCAGGCAAGAGTACTGGGGTACTGAGCAGTAAATAAATGGAGTCAGAGAGGTTAACTCGACCATAATCACGGGGCTGGTAAGGGGTAGAAAGAATTCCTAGCCTGTGTTCTTTGCTCCCCCTGATGTCATATAGCACAAAGTGTTTTGAATAAAGTGTAAGATTCAATTCAAATCCACATAAGGATGATGATCATTTAATAGGTACTATGACTGCCCTGATATTTGATCATTACAAAGATAATTCAATCCTTTTCTGAGAATGGAAATCCTTTTTGACATGCTTAACCATAATTGCCTCTTTACAGGAAAGTTTACTGTGCATTTACACATATCATACACTCTGCCTGACGTGACCTTTTCCTTCTACCCCTGCCTTCTGGTAAATTCCTGTATCCTTTTAAAAAATTTCCAGGTATAGGTAATCACTCTAACTTCTGCTCCCAAAGAGCCTGCACCTCCCATGACCCTGAAATGTGTAAATCTCTCTCACCATCAACTTTGAATTTCATTTCCACCTCAACAGCCAGTCTGCTCAGGGGGCAGGACTGGGGATGGTTCATCTTTGTCTCTACAGTCACCAGGTCTGCACACAGTAGGCACTCAGTGCATACAGTACCGCTTGTACTTCAGTGCCTATTGAAGCAGAAATGGATGGCAGAGAGAGAGAGGTAGCACCACGTGTATGCCCCCTTCACCCGTGTGGATTCAGATAACTTGTTGTTTAGTCGCTAAGTCGTGTCCGACTCTTTGTGACCCCATGGATTGCAGCACACCAGGCTTCCCTGTACTTCACCACCTCCTGGAGTTTGCTCAGATTCATGTCCATTGAGTTGGTGATGCCATCCAAACATCTCATCCTCTGTTACCCCCTTCTCCTGCACTCAATCTTTCCCTGCATCAGGGTCTTTTCCAATGAGTCAGTTCTTTACATCAGGTGGCCCAAATTATTAGAGTTTCAGCTTCAGCATCATTCCATCTTTATTTTCTTGACAATAATAAGCCATTTGGCTTTTGTGATTTACATATGTATTCTTTTTTCTTTTAACAAGGGAAATACAATGTCAGTCTGAGACTGTCATCAAAACTTCAAGAAAGAAGTGACTTCAAATTGTTCTGTGTTTTGTTTGGGTGGCCCCGAGGCAGCCATGAAATTAAAAGATGATTACTCTTTGGAAGAAAAGTTATGACCAACCTAGATAGTATATTTAAAAGTAGAGACATTACTTTGCTGACTAAGGTCCGTCTAGTCAAGGCTATGGTTTTTCCCGTGGTCATGTATGGATGTGAGAGTTGGACTGTGAAGAAAGCTGAGCGCCAAAGAATTGATGCTTTTGAACTGTGGTGTTGGAGAAGACTCTTGAGAGTCTCTTGGACTGCAATGAGATCCAATCAGTCCATTCTGAAGGAGATCAGCCCTGGGATTTCTTTGGAAGTAATGATGCTAAAGCTGAAACTCTAGTACTTTGGCCACCTCATGCGAAGTGTTGACTCATTGGAAAAGACTCTGATGCTGGGAGCCATTGGGGGCAGGAGGAGAAGGGGACGACAGAGGATGAGATGGCTGGATGGCATCACTGACTCGATGAATGTGAGTCTGAGTGAACTCTGGGAGATGGTGATGGACAGGGAGGCCTGGCGTGGTACGATTCATGGGGTCGCAAAGAGTCGGACATGACTGAGCGACTGAACTGAACTGAGATGTGGCATGTTTTTGTGGATTGTTGTGATGTTGGGTTTATCTCTACTCAGCTGCCACCAGGACAGGAAATGGGAGGTCCCCTGAGGGCTCTGCCCAAGCTTTAGATATAATCTCATCAATGCTAGTGTTGGAAGGTCCCCTTAGAGATTAACTTCATTTCATAGGTGAGGGAGGCTTCCCAGGTGGTGCAGTGATAAAGAATCTGCCTTCAATGCAGGAGACGTGGGTTCAGTCCCTGGGTCAGAGAAGATCCCCTGGAGGAGGAAATGGTAACCCACTCCAGTACTCTTGCCTGGAAAATTGTTTGGACAGAGGAGCCTGGCGCGCTACAGTTCACGGGGCTGCCAAGAGTCAGATGCAACTGAACATGCAGGCAGGCACACATGCATAGGTGTGAAAACAGCTCTGGAGAAATAACTGGCCTGAGATACTTCAGTGAAAATTTTTGGATCCAAGCTCAGCATTTCCTATTGAGGAAAGACTAAGGCCCAAGGAAAATGGATACAGCTTCCAGGTAGGTTCTGGTTAGCACAATGCTATTTGCTTGGTCATCTATATTGTTAAATATCATTGGAATTTAGTGTGTTGGAGTAAGAATTTCCCACATCAATTTCTGAACTATTGGGTTCAGATAAATATAATGTATCTATGAAATTTCATTCAAAAGTTTTGTATGGATTCAGAACTAATCCACTCACACATACAGAAAGCAGCCATGGTAAGAGCTTTTATGGCCACAACGTGCCGTGTGCTATTTGCGCTATATGTGATACTCTGGGGCGGGGAGAGGGAGGTGCTTCTGGATAATTTTCTTGAAACTTTGATACGTTCATACTTTTTCCTCAGGGTAAATATAATCAATCAACTCACACTGAAAAAAATACGCACAGTTTAAAATGATCATGGATTATGGGGTTAGACAATTCTAGATATATGGACTCTAGTAGAACTATTGCCAGAAAAGTCTTATTCCTGGAGCGCTCTCGTCTCATATGTAATGACCACTTACTGAATGGGAGCCATGGGGTTAGATACTGAGCACTGATTTGGAGAAAGATAACAGGAATGGATGGACTTCCCAGGTGGCTCAGTGGTAAAGTATCCGCCTGCCAAGCAGGAGATGCAGGTTCGATCCCTGAGTTGAGGAAATCCCCTGGAGGAGGGCATGGCATGGCAACCCACTCCTGTATTCTTGGACAGAGGAGCCTGGGGCCTATAGTCCATGGAGTCACAAAGAGTTGAACCTGACCTAGCAACTATGTAACAACAACAGCGAGGAATGGATACTGCTCAGAGTACTAGAGAGAAGAGAGCATCAGGTGATTGAGACCCACAATGCAACAATAATACAGTAGTAAGTGATGCAAAAACATCAGTCTTTTCAGGTTAATTTATAGATTTACAATTTATATTGAAATTTTAGACTTTTTAAAAGGCAAAGTGTTTCTGAATTTCATCTTTAAAAATTAACAAATAAGAGCAGGAGAGAAATTGGAAAGCAAGTGCAAAATGTAGGACTTTATCATATGCAATAATGTGTTATACAGCTACAAAATGAAAGAGTAGCTGCACAAAACTGGCTATAAAAGGTAGGGCACAAAAAAGTATAGCAGTCAAACGACTCCTACTGCATAGAAGACTCTAGTATGTAATCAAGGATATAATAAACCCGGAAAAGAGATGTGTTATTCAGTAAGATAGGCTTAGAAATGTGGCTAAGAATTTTTCTCTAATTACAATGAATTCTTACCACATGCCATATACTAAAATACATTCCTATTGAGTAGTTAGGCCAATGAACATTTATAATTTAATTTACTAGGCTGGGAAAGAGGAGCCTGGAGGGCTACAGTCCATGGAGTCCAAAGAGTCTGACAGGACAGAGCGACTAAGTGCAGCACAGGACTGGGAAAAAGCTTCTTCTAACATCCTTGTTTCAGCCTTGCTTCTCTCCAAGTTCACCTTCCTGAAGGCTCAGAGAATCCCAGAACTATCCTCTGAAAAGGAATAGCCTGACTTCGGGTGAAACGAAACAAGGCTCTTCACTCCTTACACCCATATTCGCAAATAAATGGCATGAGCAGTTCCCAGCTGGACATTTTTGTTTTTTAGAAGTCATTCATTACAATTAGCACAAACAGGAAGTAACCCCTGACACACTGCTCCCCACGTGACTTCCCCCACTTTCAACTACACCTTTCTTCACTTGTACACATATAAAGAACAAAAGAATTTATGCAGAAAACCAAACATGGACACAATAAGTGGCTTCCATCCTCACAGCTCCCCTCCTCCAGCTGCTGTTGCTACGGGCAACCATTGCCAACAGGTACCCTAGGTTTGGGGCCACATGGCGAGGCTGGCTGCTTGTCACATCATGGCTCCAACAACAGTGTGTGGGCTGAAGAAGAGCACTCACTGTGTGTGTTCTGTGATTAGTCCTTCTCAGTGTGGCCTCTTTGTCAGCCTCAGATCAAAAGAAGATGGCTTTCTTCAGAGAGAGGTAATAATAGCTGAATTCTTAACAAAGCAGAAATTTCATTTCCAGAACTCCCTAAGAGTACCGTCTGTGATTGGGGTGAGGAGGGACCAAACCTAGGATGTCCTGGACACTGGGCTGAGCAGTTTATTGTCTATAGTCATGCCATCATTTCCTCGGGCAAGTTTTGCAAAGCCAGCATGCTTATCCTTGCTCTAGGGGATGGGGAAGTTGCTTACCTAAGAGCCCACAGCAGGGGTGGGACTCAAGGCCTTTTTCTTTCCCGACTCAGAGCTTACTCTTCAGCCAGAGCTCTGTTCCTCTGTCTTCAGGGAACAGCTGCAGGGCAGGGTACAGCTGCCTTTGGCTGGAGGGATGCTACGGCGTGAGCCAGAGGAAGTGCATCCCTTCGGTGGCTGGAGGGATGCTAAGGCGTGAGCCAGAGGAAGTGCACCCCTTCGGTGCCTGTGGATGCTCTGCTCTGCCTTTGCTACTCACGTGCAGGATGAATCAGGCTCTTCCTGGACCTCTCTGGCCCTCCAAAGGGGCTGGTTCTTATGAACCTGGCTTTATGGATATATACAATTCTGCACTGCCCTCTTCTCACCACTTTCCCGGGTGCCTGGTCCCCTGACCCGCCTGCATCTCCCACCCCTTACTGCTCGTCCAGGGCAGCCATTGAACACTTACGTCAGTGTTTCCACTTTCCATTCGTGTAATCATGAGACAGGAGGGCAGCAGCCTGCCCTTTTACAACCTACTCATCAGTGAAAACAAACAAAACCTGGAAGACTCATATCTCCCAAAGTTGAGCCCAGCTTAAAATAAAACGAGGATAAAATGAGGTCATACATGTAAATGTAATGAGGTGAATGTAAGAACTCAACTCTCGTGTTCTCCACTTTTCTGGGTCCCTTCAAAGTTAAGCCCTATGCTAGGCATATAACATTACAGTATATGTGCATAATGTCCTGTTGAATCAGTAAATGAATAGATGATGTCCACGTGAAACAAAGCCCATTGGCAAACTTAGCTCCCTTTAAGCAGAGCTGGGCGCCCTGGAGCCTGACTCAACAATGTAAATTAGGTCAGGTTTTGTTTCTGTTATTTACAAATGAATTCAATTGTCCTCTCAGTTGATCATTCTGATTGGTGCCTGCTGAATGGGAAATCAAGTCAGTTAGACACAAAACCTAAGTATTCTGCCCTTTTCAGAATGAGCCACAGATGGAAAATGATCAAGAACATCCAATGATTGACTGAATGACTTCAACAGAGGAAAGAAAGAACCTGCATATATCTGGGTGGGGGATTTCACATCTCAAAATCTCAGTCTCTTTGTCTGTGAAAGAAGGATGGACTGTAAAAATAATATAATAACAATGATACTAAAATAAGTTATAATTTGATGAGTAACTACAAGGTCCTGGACTTTTAACAGAGAATATCATGCTTTAAAATTTTTCTTTTCTTTCTTTTTTTCTCCTTTTCCTTCTAGAAAGTTATTTTTATATGTCAAATTGGCCCAGATACTTGGTCACATGTTATTCTGGATGTTTCTGTGAAGGGTTCTTTTTCTGGATGAGTAACATTTAATTGGAGTAAAGCAGATTGCTCTCTCTCCATAATTAGGTGGGCCTCAACCAATCAGTTGATGGTTTGAATAGACCAAAGGTCTGATCCCACTGAACAAGAAAAAAAATCCTGCCAACAAATGGCCTTTGAAATTGAATTCCAGCTCTTCCAAATCTCCAGCCTACTGTCCCACTGCATTAGATTTTGGACTTGCCAGTTCTCCACAGTAGCATAAGCCATTTCTTCAAAGTAAATCTCTCTCTCTCTGCTTTTGGTCTATTTCTCTGGTGAACTCTGACTAACATCCTTTTCTTTATTCTTTATTTTCCAACCCATCTCCTCCCTTCCATACAGATGAGAAAACCAGTTCATGGAAATGATGTAAGTTGAGAATGCTCCACTGGCTTGTGAGCAGCCATATGGGGACTGAACTTCAGTTCTGCATGTGTGCTAAGTCATTTCCGTCGTGTCTGACTCTTTGCAACCTTCTGGACTGTAGCCCTCCAGGCTCCTCTGTCCAGGAGATTCTTCAAGCAAAAATATTGGAGTGAGTTGCCACGCCCTCCTCTAGGGAATCTTCCTGATCCAGGGATTGAGCCCAGGTCTCCTGCATTTCAGGCAGATTCTTGACTGTCTGAGCCACAGGGAAGCCCGGATTTCAGGTCTATCTCCCTGCAAAGCCTCTACATCTGGCACAACTCCAGTTCGTGAGTTGAGATGTGCTGCACAAACAAATGCGCTGAGCATGTCTGGCTGTGGTTCTCATCTCTCGTCAAAGCTGCACCTGCAGGAGCCTCCATGAAGCCATCAACATCTCTCACGGGTCACCACACAGAGCCTGACAGCAAGTATTTATGCAGCCCCTCTGTTGCACTTTGCAGATAAAACAGACGTTTTACTCGTATTCATGAATCATTTCATGGACAAAAGTGCATCCTGTGAGTGGATTGAGTCCATATAAGGTGCAGCCAAAGCTTTCTGCCTCTTTAAGCTCTCATCTCTCTCTTTCCTCTCCATCCCCATCTAATTGCCTGAGCTCATCTTTCCATCAGCTCTTCAAGAGCCTTCTCTTCCTCTGCTCCTGCCAGCAGTGTGTTGCCTACAAACCATTTTCCACAACATAGACAGGGTGCTGTGTTTAAACTGAAAATCCGACTACGTTATTTCCTTCTCCCCCCAGGTGAAAACCTACCAACTGTATGATTTTTCACAGGGTTAAGGACAAGCTTCTTAGTAACCTAAAATCCCCATATCTGTTTTCTGCCTTCATATCATTTCTCACTGACCCTCCATCTTACTTCTTGCTCAAGCCTTTATAGATGGCAGGCATTTCCTCTGTGGTAGTTTGTATTATTATTTAAAATATTCAGTGCCACTCCTTATTGGGCACCTCTATGCGGGGCATTAAACAAAGCCAGCCCTTGCCCAGGTGATTTGCTTTGGCCAGTGAAATGAAACAGGAAGTGGCAAAGTGGCACTTCTAACCTGTCAAGATGTCCTACCACAGGCCCTCTTTGTCTTCTGATTCACGTGTTCCAGGCAGGAGTGACTTTTTTAGCCTGGATTCCAGAATAAAGTTGTTGTGTGGAATCAACCCCAAATCAAACTGTGATCATTGTGTGAAGGGGTTTATTGTACACTGTTACAATTTTAGGGTTGCTGGTGATTATCACGTAATAGTCTGTGCTGACTAAACCCTCTCTCATTCTGAATTAGGTGACCCTTGTTTTAGGACTTACTGTGCCATGCACTCTATTTTTATTACAGTGCTTATCACATTAAATGGCATTTGATTTTACATACTTGACTTCCCTGTTAGTTTGACAAGCCCTCCAGGGCAAGAGATTGTGTGTTTGTTTACCAGTTTACCTCCAATGCCCAGAACACAGTGCCATTTGGAACATGTCTAAATGTTTTGAATCAATCTCTTGACCCACAAATCTTGCTTAATACTGATCAATTGAATTAATAGCCATCAAAGAGATTATTATCAATAGCTAAGATCAGAAAGACATGTTGAGTATGCAGTTAAGATCAGAAAGGTAGGCATTATAGAAATAAACAGAGCTTGGCATTTTCCAGTAGTAATTATGGTGTATAATACTGAGGGAAGAATTCTGTACATGATATATCAGAGTCAATATGAGACCTTTGGCATTCAGAGGACTTTTCCACTGAACTCTTAAACCATGGGGATTCACTTTTTCTTTACGGTTGCCAAGAAGAAAAGTCACATTCACAACATCCCTGCATTTAAAGGAGGATGATATTTGATTGTAAAACATAACATAAAAAGGTATCAACTCTCCTTCAGTCGGGGATTCATAATAACTCCCTGGAACCTTGTCATTCGGTCTTAGCTGTGTCACTCTCTGATATCTGCTGCTAATTCTGTTCTCTTTTTGTACAGCTACTTGTTTTAATGTTATCTTGATGCTGGCAATTTATGTTGCCCATATTGGTAGACAACAGGACACATAAAATGTGCAAGGAGCATCCACAGGAAGACACACTTTTTGAAACTCAAACCCTACTTAAAATGCAAAAATGGAAGACTGATTCATTAATTCATGAACTGACTTGAAAATGAATATTGAGGGGTGCTGGGTGCTGACCAGCTGACCCCATCCCTGTCTCTGGATTCTTTCCATTCTAAGAACTGGCCATTGAAAAGATACCCTGAATTTTTTTTTTTTTTTTTACTTGAGTTTTTCCATCTGCTTTCCCATAACAGAAGCCAGTCAGAAACAGGTGTATTTTTGAAATTAAGCTCACAAACTTTATTTCACTGGGGTCAAGTCTGCTAAATTGACTCACTCAAGGTCAACAGTGCATTTATCACCAAAGCCAGGACTAAGACCAGAGTATCTTTGGTTCTAAGTTTTATTTTCCTCCTTTTCCCCTTCATTTAAAACTACTTTTTGAAGGATTTGTTGAAAAGAGTTTCAAGAAGAGTCAAGGAGTTCTATCAGATTTTTTAGCAGAGGTTGAAATGATTTCTTACTGCCGACTGGAACAGAGTCCACAGCGTGAGAGTTGTGAGTTAGGTTTTATCTGGGGCAATATGAGGACGGCAGCCAGGGAGACAGCACCTCAGATAGTTCTGAGAAATGCTTCCAAAGAGGGAGGTAGGGAAGGACAGTACTTATGCAATTTTAGAGAAGGGGGAGTACACGAAATAAAGCACATTTTTAAGAAAGTTTCTACTGATCTTGTGAGCTTTCTGCTAGTCACAAGAAACAGTCATCACCATGAAGGATTCTAGTGCTTTTCTACGTATGAGCAGATGCAAGAATTGGGCTTATAAAATCATTTCCTGAGAATATCTAACTGTCTGAAGACCTGTCCTGACAATTTTCTTGGAGCACAGGGTGCCTCATTTCTGCTCTCCATCTTGAACTCCTTCAGGGGGTGTTGGAGCTCAGCAGCTACAGCAGCACATGACCAGTCCTTATAGAGGTAGAGGGCAAGTGCCCATGGCCAGTGCCAATTTGTGGCTGACAGTACTAATCTCTAAGTTTATTATTTGGATTTCAATACATGGTATAGTACACATCATGAAGAGGTATGGCTCTGGAGCAGTGAGAATCAGACTTGGGCTGATGTCTTGGCTCTCTCTGCATCATTGCATGTTCTCAGATAAGTCGCTTAACAAATCAGAGCCTCAGTTTCCATACATGCTAAGTGTGTAAAAGCTACCTACCCATTGCAGGGATGAGAAAGCGCCTCTGACACAAGAGACACACGAATGCAAGTTGTTAACATGTAGAATGTGTTTCTATCCACTGGGGGTTCAGATCATTACCATCTTTCTGTTCAACTAAGTCAAGTGTAAGCTTAGAATTTCCTGAGTACATTATTTTATTGTTAGGCAAACTGTTAGTATGTGAGCTTTGAAAATATATATAGTTTTTCTCTCCTCATTAGTTACAGCATGTGATTTCTCAGTAAAAACATTTCCTTTGTGACTTTCATAAAATCACTGTGATTTCTTAATAAGGAAATATGTTCACGTCTACACAAGGCCCCAATTTCCTACTACTTAGGGGTTGCAGAATCTGGTCATAATCACTGGGGCTGTCATCCTAATTGCCCACTCAAGCTTCTGATGGGCAGCTCAAAGCCTCTGAAAAATAAAAGAAGACAAAAAGGAGGTTTTGTGAGTTTTAGGTTTATATTTATAAAGGCTTTTCCCTCCAATTGACATCATGACAAATTTCAACATAGGCCAGAAAAATATATGGTTGTTTAGCCAAAGGTCTAATGCTTTTGTGGAGAAGGAAATGGCAACCCACTCCAGTATTCTTGCCTAGAGAATCTTCTGGACAGAGGAGCTTGGTGGGCTGCTGTCCATAGGGTCACATAGAGTTGGACACGACTGAAGCATGCATGCATTGGAGAAGGAAATGGCAACCCGCTCCAGTATTCTTGCCTGGAGAATCCCAGGGACAGAGGAGCCTGGTGGGCTGCTGTTTATGGGGTCACACAGAGTCAGACACGACTGAAGTGACTCAGCAGCAGCAGCTAGTGCTTTTGACACTTTTGAACTGTGGTGTTGGAGAAGACTCTTGAGAATCCAAGGGACTCTTCAAGGAGATCAAACCAGTTAGTCCTAAAGAAAATCAACCCTAAATATTCATTGGAAGAACTGATGCTGAAGCTGAAGCTCCAATACTTTGGCCACCTGATGAGCCAACTCATTGGAAAAGTTTCTGATGCTCTGAAAAAATGAAGGCAGGAGAAGGGGATGACAGAGGTTCAGATGGTTGGACGACATCACCAACTCAATGGACATGAGTTTGGGCAAGCTCTGGGAGATGGCGATGGGCAGGAAAACCTGATGTGCTGCTGTCCACGTGGTCACAAAGAGTCGGGCATGACTGAGCAACTGAACCACAACAACAAGCCAAAGGTTAATTGTGATTGATTGACTGATCGATTCATTCATTCATTTCTTCATTCAGCACACATGTGCCAGGTCCTGGGATGTACAGATGAACTGGAACGCTTCTGCATCAAGGTGCTCACAGGCTAGAAAGAGGAGGAGATGCACAAGCAAGTGGGTGCAAAGGCGATTCTCTCCTGGAATTCTGTACAAAGACTCGAATAAAATTCTCTCGAGGGGAGGGGAAAAGAAAATAGGTCAAGAAGGCTCCTTAGAAGGCTTTGCAAGCCAAGTAGATGTTTGTGTGAGACAGGTATACCAGGGCAGAAGCGGGAGTTAGCTGGTCCCCCAGAAAGTAAGACACCTGCCATCATGGCCATGAGTGTGCAGAATAATTGAGGGGATAAGAAACAGATCCTAATGTCTGAGGGGGGTTAGGGTCATAAGGAATGGAAGGGGAGATGAGGATGGACAAGAAGAAAAGCTGAAGAGGCAGATAAAGGCCTTCCAGGGAAGTGAAGTGAGGAATCAGAACCCAGAAAGGAGAGTAAGTTGCTTAGGAAGTATAGTCATGGGACATGTCTAGGGGAAAGGAGTCCTGGACAACTCCATAGATGTCCATTTTGACCTACTATTAGCATAATGGTACTCACCGAGAAAGGAAATCCAAGAAGAGACTTTTTAATTTCTATTTTCTTTTGATTCTAAGAAATAAAATCAGTTTCTTATTCATTTATTGGTAAGCAAAGACTTTTCTTGGCTGGTAGCTCAGAAGACCATAAAAGAACACTTGACCTTATATAAATTCATTAACAAAAAAATTGTTGACAGCAGCAGGAAGAAGCATGGGTAAATAGGGGAGAGAAAAAAAAATGGACAAACGTAATCTGTGGAGTTGGATAGACCCAGTTTCAAATCTTAGCTGGACCACAGATAAAAATCTAGCATCGAGGACAGTTATCTAATGTCTCTCAGTTGTGAGAGCACACCCAGGTTAATGCCAAGATAACTCAATATGTTAATAGATACCAATGTGGGAAGTGCTCAAGAAACTTTGTGCCTTCTTCCTGCCCTCTCACACTCCCTTATTCCTGCCGTATATGATGTATCCCAGATTCCCAAGCTGAAGCTGAAGGATCCTAACTTCCTCCTGCGTCTGAGAGCTCTCCCTCCCAGCCTTCCATTAGCAATCCCAGGGGGACAATTGGCATTTACCACCTCCTACGAGATGGGGTTTCCTCTTGCCAGACCTTCCCCAGCTATGTC
The DNA here is from genome assembly GCA_006410935.1 of Redunca redunca. Classification (NCBI taxonomy): domain Eukaryota; kingdom Metazoa; phylum Chordata; class Mammalia; order Artiodactyla; family Bovidae; genus Redunca; species Redunca redunca. The sequence goes on along the minus strand of SJYQ01001729.1, from coordinate 113,711 downwards.
CTCCCAGGCTGTCTGCATGCTCACTCTCTCTGCAGTTCTCTAATACATTTAAACTCTGTATTTCCTCTGACTTTTTTTTCTTCTTCACCTTATTACACGCTCATGTTTCCTCCAATTTAGAAAACACAAATCAAAACAAACCAGCATTTCTAACAGAGGCTCCTGCCTCTGGGCTAGGTTTTTCTCTCTGGCCATTCTGTCTGGAGCAATGCAGTCTTCTTACACATCCTCCGAGGGTCATCTCACACTCATCCCTAAACTTCAGCTGTGGATTCTTCACTGCACTGAAGATAGATTGGTGTACATCTGCCACCTTTCCAGCTCAGACCTGGAAGAAGCACCATCTGGAGTCTTTTTGCCATGGAGATAGTAAGGAAAGCCATGATACAAAAGGCCAGAAGATAAATTTGAAAGAGCCAGAAGGTGAGGAAGCTGGGGACGCCTTCCATGCTAGGCTAAGAAGCCAGGGGAGAATGGACCCAGGAGGACAAAATGGCAACAACTTGGCTCCTAAACTTACATGGGAAGTTGGCTAGGATAGTTAACATTTCTGCAATTGGGATGTTTCCTGTAGTATGTACCGACCCCAGAAAAGACGAGGACCTGTACACTTGAAATAGATGAGGAATTAATCCTCAGTGTATTCACTTAGGTTGTCAAATAAATGATGGTAGCTTAAGAGGAAAGGAATGAAGATGAGACTTGCAGAAAAGCATCTTAGCGTGACTCCTCTGGGGGACACGAAGCACAGGAGAAAGAGGCCCTTCAAGTTTGATTCTAGCCACTCTATGACCCTCACCTATTTTATATCTGAGTAACTTTAGACTCAGAGAAGTTAAGGAACTTTCCCCAGGTCACCCAGCTAGTAAGTGGCAGAGATTGGTGCCTCACCCTCTTTGTCTCTAGAAGACATTTCTCCCCAGCCACGCATCTTCCTTAAAAACTGGGACCTGTTCACACCACGGATCCATGGATTAAATCATCACGCCTCTTTCTTTGCAACTAAATCATTTCTCCTGAGTCTATGAACCATGTTCTTTGTATCATGCCTGAGTTCCCAGGATAAAATTATAAGGAAAGGTGTCTTGTTTTCCCACCCCAACTCCACCCCATCTGCCGCCCCCAAAGGGCTTAGCAAAGTTACTTGCACACAGTAGGGCTGTAAAACTGAGGACCCACTTCATTTTGTTATTCTCTCATTTTGGCTGCAGGAACTCCTTTGCACTGTGAAGTTGGAGGTCTGAGGATGGGTGGTCCAGTCTGTAATCACGGGCTGGGTTCACAGACCTGTGTCAGCTGCCTCCACAGGGCTCCTGAGCCCCATAGTCAAAGCCTTTCCCCAGCCTCCCGGGGAGTGAGTTCCTGCCAGTCAGCTCATTTACATTGTAATAAGAGTCTGTCTGTCTTTTTATCTTGAAAAAAAAATGAGTGTCTTTGACACTCTTCCCTGATGAGATGTCTGATAGGCTGCCTTTCCTAGACAAAAAGTTGCTGTATCACAGTGTTTTACAGGTGAGAAGAAAACTGTCAAGATCCAAATAAAGGTGGTGCTCAGACAGTAAAGAATTTGCCTGCAATGTGGGGGGAGATCCAAGTTCAATTCCTGCGTCAGGAAGATCTCCTGGAGAAGGGAATGGAAACCCACTCCAGCATTCTTGCCCGGAGAATTCCATGGACAGAGGAGCCTGGCGGGCTACAGTCCATTGGGTCGCAAAGAGTCGGATAGGACTGAGTGACTAACATTAGTTCTTAGCTCTGCCTCTCTAGTCCTGACATTCCCCTGGAGAGTCCTGCAGAGGGGTATCTCAGGAAAGGAGAAGCAGAGGTAGCTGCAGCCCTCGTGGAGGATGAGAGAACACACCCACAAGAGCCAGGTAAGGAGGGGCCTTGACTGGGGTAGACCTGCTCCCTAAGACAGAGAAACGCAATGCAAGGAGACTACTTCAGTCTCAGATTTGGGTTCAAATCCTGATTCAACTTATTCATTTTGGACACATTTAAATTTTTCAAGTTTCCCAGGTGGAGCAGTGGTACGAGAGTCAGCCAAAGTTAGAAAGATGCTCTCCCTACTCTCTGAGAGTTTATAGGTGAAGGGAATTTAAAATACCTGAACTTAAAATCTTGACCCTTTCTTTGTAGAGTATGTTAAATAATGGATTTCCCAGGTTGCCCTGGTGGTAAAGAATCCGCCTGCCAGAGCAGGAGACGTGGGAGACATGGTTCAGTCCCTGGGTCGGGAAGATTCCCTGGAGGAGGTCATAGCAACCAGTATTCTTGCCTGGAGAAGCCCATGGACAGAAGAGCCTGGAGGGCTACGGTCCACAGAAGCGACTTAGCATGCACGCACTGGGGAGGGTTGGGCTTGGAGGCTGGACTTAGTAGATGCAAGCTATTATATATAGGGCGGATAAACAACTAGGCTCTACTGTACAGCACAGGAAATGATACTCCATGGCCTGTGATAAACCATGAGAGAAAAGAATATAAAAAAGAAGGTGTATATGTGTATAACTGAGTCACTTTGCTGTATAGCAGAAATTAACATATCAACTATACTTCAATTATTTTAAAAAAAACCTGTTTTTATAAATGGAAAAAGAAACAATCACTTATGAAGAGCTGACTGTGCCAGGCACACTGGTAGTTATCTTCCCAAATACCACCTCATCTTGTCCTTGAAAGCGTATTTGTTAGAGATCATTTCCCCTCCTTCTTAGATCATTTATTTTTTAAACTACCTTCTACCTCCCTTCTTTTTTCTCCAAGTAGTCTAGAATTGCACATCCAATATATTTCTATGTTTAATGAATAGGCTACATGGAGCCTGAATTTTTTGAGCTCTTCCTAGGGGTCATGTGCTATGTTAGGCTTTTTATGTCCTTGAAAGTGGTGAAAAACTCAAAGTCACTCAGTAGTGTCTGACTCTTTGCAACACCATGGACTATACAGTTCTTGGAATTCTCCAGGCCAGAATACTGGGGTGGGTAGCCTTTCCCTTCTCCAGGGTTTCTTCCCAACCCAGGGATCAAACCCAGGTCTCCCACATCACAGGTGGATTCTTTACCAGCTGAGCCACAAGGGAAGTCCTTAGCTTATTCTTATAAAAAACCCTAACTGTTCTATTCTGCTAAGAACATAACATGAGATCGACCCTCTTAACCTGTTTTTAAGTGCACAACAGATTGTAGTTGACCTCCAGAGCTGATTCATTTCGCTGAACTGAAACTTCATGCATGTAGATCAGTAACAGTCCCCACACTTTCCCCTCGCCTGCCTCTGACAGCCACCATTCCATTCTTGGATTGTATGTATTTCGCTACTTTAGACTATTGATATATGTGGATGATGCCATATTTGTCTCTGTGCCCGTGCACATGCTCAGTTGTTCAGTCTCATCTGACTCTTTGCGACCCTATGGACTGTAGCCCATCTGGCTTCTGTGTCCTTGGGATTCTCCAGGTGAGAATACTGGAGTGGGTTGCCATTTCTTCCTTCAGGAGATCTCTCTAACCCAGGGATTGAATCTGCATCTCCTGAGTCTCCTGCATTGCAGGCAGACTCTTTACAGCTGAGCCACCAGGGAAGCCCATTTGTCTTCCTACGACTGGCTTATCTCACTTAGTATAATGTCCTCAAGATCCATCCCTCTTGTTGCAAATGGCAGAATTTCCTTCCTTTTAATGGCTGAATCATATCCCACTGTGTGTGTAAACCACACTTTCTTTATCCATTCATCCTTTCTTGGGCACTTAGGTTGTTTCCATATCTTGGTTCTTGTGAATAGCTTTGCAATGAACATAGGAGCGCTAAAATCTCTCCAAGACCAATTTCTACATCAGGCCTTGAGGCAAATACAATCCCCATTGGCAGAGCACAAATGCCAGAAAGATTCCGTCTCCAAACTAAGGTTACCCAGCCAGCAATGGCCAGGTCACATTCACACTCAAGTCCAGCTACCTCTGCAGACTTAGCCCTTTACATGAGATCAGGTTCTTCCCTTTTATTTTCTTATTGTCTCTTCTGGGACATATAAAGTCTTTAATAATGTTTCATCATCCTTGATTAAAATTACAATTTTATAAATCACATCAGTCAATCTTTATTAAAATCTTCTGAAAAATTCCAGTTTGTGATACTGAATCAGTATTGAAATTTCCAGCAGTTTTTTTTTCTTTAATTATGCTAATTGCTATTTCTAAGCATAATTAGCATTTTGAATTATTTAGTGTAATTACGTCAAACAACATGTTTAATTTGTCATGTCAAGTACAATAATTAGTAATAATTCTTGAAAGGATGTCATTACAAGTTTGAGGTATTTATAAGGTATAATTATGTCAAATGTGATAATACTCAAGAGTAATGCTAAAATTTATAAAGAAATGTTGCTGCAACTATTTGGAAAGTTTAATATTGTGGTCATTTTATATATTTTTGTGCTTCAACAAAAGTCAAATCTGTCTTGAATTAGTGATCTGTTTATCAGTTAAGGAAATAAAATTAGATCCTGGATTATATCTGAACTCATATGCAATCCACCAAGTGCCCTCTCTGCGCTCCTCTCCCCCTTTTTTATTTCCAGAGTGAATAGTAATAATTTTGCATATAAATAGTTATACTTAAAAAATGATTCTGGGGAAATAAGGACAATCCAGAAACAAATGAATTTGCTCCAAATATGGAAATTTCAGGCTCAAATAAGAGGTAAATTAGATTAAATGACCCAACCATTTCATGGTTGTGTGGCTTGCCAAATTACTGACAGACTTAATTTTCAATAACTTTACTATAAGATGAGGATAATGCGTATTATTGTGTGGGGGGGAAATGAGAGGATGCTAAATTGCTTTGTGGTTGTAGTTGGTCAACAAATGCATGCATTTTCATCATTATCTGGATATTCCAGACTCAATCTAGAACAGCAGCAGGAAAATTTAAAAAAAACTATAAGTAATTCAAATTCTGTCATCAGAGAGGTGAGCAGGGTGGTTCTGTACAAGTCATTTTACCTCTCTGGGTTTTCATTTCCCCATCTAAAAAATAAAGAAAATAATATAAATTTCAGTAAGGGGAAATCAAGAGTATCGTTGGGTTAAGCCAGTGTTGATTGAATGAGTTAATAAATGAATAAGCTTTGGAATGGTATCCAAAATAAGAGCTAGTGAATAGTAATAGAGAATATTCAGGATTTGAACTCAATCAGAAATGATTAAGCTATTCATTCAATTATTAATTCTACCATAATTTATTGATCATTGGCTAAGTACCAGGCCCTTGACTAGGCTCTTGGGGTGTATAAGTGAGCTAATTTAGCACAGATATATTTTCCTTGTGCTCTAGTTCAGTATTTCTCAAGATGTGATTGAAAATGCATCCAAATCAGGTGGGAATGTTAAAAATGAATATTCACATCATGCATGTTATAAATGGGTCACACCTCTGACTTGCTAAATTAGATTCTCTGAGTATGGACCTTAACTTTGCCTTTCTTTTTTTTAACAAATATTTGATTTTTGCAGTGCTTAAAGTTTGAGCATTATGGAGTCTGTTTAGACCAAGTTACAAGCCAAGTGTGTGAACTTGGAATAGTTACTCAACATCTCTGAACCTCAGTTTCCTCATCTGTTAAATGGGGCCAGTACTGCTCATCACAGAACTTAATGATGAGAATTATAAATCATCTCTTTAAGGTGCCTACTAGGTGCTCAATTAATGCTCAGTGATTATTTCAAAGGAAATTGTTTTACAGGTACCCCTGCTCCCAGAAAGGGCATGAATGTGTACATGTGATTTTCTTAAATCAAGTCATATTTTAACTATAGCAACAAATGTCTCCATTTAAAATGAACAGGAAGCGTTCCCTCGTGGCCTAATGGTTAGGATTTCGGGCTTTCACTACCTTGGCCCAGGTTCAATTCAAGCTGTGCGGTACAGTCAAAAAAGGGAAAAAATGACATCTCACGTCTGTCAGATTTGTCAGCTTAAACCTCATGTGACATAGTTTCAACTGGACAACAATTTATCATGTACCCACTCAAATGTAAGTGTATAGAGACATGGGGTGGGGTTCTTGACTTCCAGCAGCTCATAATCATGTTGAGGATACAGACCTGTAGGTATTAGTCATGATGCAACCAGGGAAACAAACCAGGCCAGCTGTTACAGGAAATGGCTTATGCAGGATTGGAAGGCAGGGAGCGGAGGGCAATAGAGAAACTGGGGACAGTAGTGAAAAGCTCCTACTGCTCAGTAGGAAGGACAAAGGAAGGAGGTGGGGTGATCAGAGCCAAGGGGCTGGGGTCCCCTGGAGCATGCTGAAACCACAAGCTTTCCTGGGGAGCTGGAGACAGAGAAGACAGAGCCAGCAGCTGCTGGCCCCTTTGAGGTAAAGGGGCAGAAGGGAAGTTCTGGCTTTGCTCTTTCGCTCCCTTTCTCATTGCTTGTCCTTCCCTCACCTTGGGAGAATCCAAGCTGAAGCATCTGCACGAGGACCTGGGAAATGCAGGCTGAATGAGATCAGCTCTCCTGCCACAGAGAGCAGGGCAAGGCGAGGGCAAGATCCAACGTGAAGGCAAATGGCAGGACTGACACATGAGGGAGATTTAATGCAAGAGGCTGCACTAAGCATTAAGACCAAGTAGTGCAGGGAGAGAGAGGACAGTGATGTCCTGGAGGAGTTCGGCTGGCTGCCCAGGCAGAGCCTTGAAGGGGGACAGAAATGTGATGAGATCACCGTGGTTTGGCATCTTCCCCGAAGATTTTCCAGTTGAGAGTCTGTGTTTGGCCAAAATGCTCAGACTCAGGGGTTTTCAACCTGCCTATCAAAGCTTCAGGCAATGGAAGTGAAAAACCAGACTTTATTACTGATGTACAAGAAGGAGTATCTGTCCTGGGATCCTCGTGTCTAACATGTGTCTAGTCTTTTAGTGACAGCTACTTGGGAAGCTAATGTATAATTAGAAGCAATTTCATGAGTCTAGAACCAGGATAAGGAGGAAATCGAAGAATCTTAAAATTGAGTGTAATTCAGCAATGTCTCTTCTGTAGAATCACTGCATTTCATCTCACTTCAGAAGCCCTCAAATGCAAGAAGAACCACCAAGGAGCAGGGGGAAGAGAAGGAGGAAGAAGACAAGAATGCTGTCATCACATGGTGATGCATCGCTTTGATACCACTTGAAATTTTTATTTTGCACTCATTGAAAGAGCTGTTTTATAGTGTTTTAGACACAGAAATGAGAACAATATGAAAAGCCAAGTCCAAGTTCATGAATGCAGCCAGTGACAACTACAATATATTACTGCCAGTAATCCTAAGACTGTCTTACTTCAGGTACATCTGATTTTAGAATTGATAAATGCTTTAAAATATGCATATTAGACCTGATGGAAAAGGGAAACTTCAAGAGATGGGAACAGCTTTTTCAGATTCCCATCAGCTAAGGAGAATTTGTGTTATACTAACTTCACCTTGTTCTTGGATTCTCTCTGAGTCTGACCTCCAGGAAGATCCTTCTCTGTTCTGCCTGTACAGAAGGAAACTATACAAACAGTTGAGTTTCTTTTGGTAAAATCACACTTGCTGTCTATGATCAGGCTGCGCATCTCTAACTTCCCTTGCCCTTTATTTACAGAACTAAGTTTGGGCTACAACTAGAGGTGATTGGTATCAATCTTTACATTTTAAATCTTCTTTATTTCGGTCTTCTTTATTGTGATCAGGAATTTCTGGATGCTTTGCTGTTAACTGCACGAAGTCAGATATATTCAATATTTTTAACTTATAAGTATCTTAGAGCCAAAAATAGGTTTTCCCCCTGTATTTTCTTATTTTGACCCTCATGATAAATCTGTAAGGAAGACAGACACGTAACGCGTTGTTATTATTTTTTTAGGCAGATAGGGAAACAGAGCATCCCACTATTTCTTCTGCCAGCTGCCTTAACTGCATGACTCTACAACCTGGGTAGAATGCTGTCTCTAAACACAAACTAATTACTTTGTCTTATGGGCAACCAAAAAAGGTAATCTGTAACATCGCTGGGTTGGAAAAGAAAACTACTGCGATGTGTTGGAGTAAGAATATGTTGGTTTCTGCCATGGCACCTTTTTAAGTGATTTTCAAGGGCAGCTGGACTATATTTCATTTTCCACTTATATTAACTTCATAACCCCAGCTTTTATTATATGTCACCAGAGAGACACAGACGAGGCCTCCTGCAGTGGATACATTGTCTTAGACTCACTTAGTGAGCGCTTAAAACCTCCCAGGCACCTTGCCAAGCCCTTCACAGGCATTAACTCCAATCCTTTCGGCAATCCTTTGCACTAGATGTTATTACTCCCACTTGACAAGGAAAAGCAGAGAAAGCCACCATCCTGCTAAGCATTGTTCAACCAGGAAACGGCAGAACTGGAATACAAGCTGGGTCTGACCTGGTTGCATGATCCATGCCTTTTTTTTTTTTTAATCTCTTTCACATTGATTCCTAGAAGAAGCTAGACTAAGGGGCTGCAGTTTGCCTCATGATTCAATCTGGAATTCATTTCTTAGGCCTCCTAAGAAGATTTCTGTTTGTAGTATGAGAGTTTGGAACTCCTATGTACAATTCTACATTTCAGCAGGGCAGACAAGGAGCGTGGGATCACAAGATGGGTCAGCAGAAGTAGGAACAAACCAGACAGAATGTTCTTGTCCGGCATACAGTCCTTTGCAGGTCTTCTGCTGAATCTTCTATAATTTCCTGAGAATAAGGGTGATGGAGGACACAGAGTGAGTAGTTATCTATGCTATAAAAACGAGAGTCCCTTGGACTGCAAGAAGATCCAACCAGTCTATCCTAAAGGAAATCAGTCCTGAATATTCACTGGAAGAACTGATGCTGAAGCTGAAACTCCAATGCTTTGGCCACCTGATAGGAAGAAGTGACTCATTGGAAAAGACCTTGAGTCTGGGAAAGATTGAAGGCAGGAGAAGAAGGGAATGATAGAGGATGAGATGGTTGGATGGCATCATCAACTTAACGGACATGAGTTTGAGCAAGCTCCGGGAGTTTGTGATGGACAGGGAAGCCTGGTGTGCTGCAATCCATGGGGTCATTAAGAGTCGATCACGACTGAGCGACTGAACTGATGTGACCATTGCTTTGTGAGTAGCATGTATATATATAGGTGCTGGCAAATTTGTGCAGATGCCAAATCTATTACTTCCTTGCACTGCTTGTTGAAAATATTAACTTTTAGATCACCCTGCTTTGTCTGTGACTACATCTAAAGACCAGACTTTGGGCCAAAACCTGCTCTGACTTCAAAGGAGAAATTTGCCTGTGGATTTCATTTATGTGAGATACTGTTCATCTTCCACACTCTGGAAGGTACAATGGATATGTCAGGCTGACAGGTGCCCACACGTGCAGGGAGAGACCAGAAGCTCTAATGCGAACACATGGGAGTGTCATGGGGTCACAAAATTAAAGCCACGGTTAGTGATAATTTAGTCAAACTCCCCATTTTCTGGAGAAAAAAAAAATCAATGGCCCTGAGCTAGCAGCTTGCACAAGCCTAGCTCTAGGAAATATTTAACTGGCATCCGCTTTAGCCATAAATTCATCCTCATTCTAACTCTATTGAATTTCTGCTTGGCAATCATAGAAGTTTCCCTTTAGCACTATTTGCTTTTTTCACTTGGGTTGCTGCATGGAATGCCCACATTTTTCTGGCCACCCCCTTACTTGTTGGACTGAAAAACACCTCTTCATATGCTCAATCACTTCTTCTGCCCTGACCTCTGTGGGGCAAGGCTGTCTGTCCTTTCCCCAGGCTCCCCCTGTCACTGATGACCTGTGCTCTGCACACGCGTGGATCATTTGCAAAGCATCATTTTCCTTTGACTGCCTTGGTTTCACACTGAGCTGTTCATTCTTCCTTGGCTCACTCTGGTGCTCACCACAGTTTCTGGGACATCGATGCTCTTTAGTACATATTTGCTGGAAAAGTTTTTTTTCACATACTTCATTGATGTATTTCCTGCTTTGTTCAGAGATCATTTAAAGCAGATTGAAAGGAAGGAGGAGATTCAAGGGAAGAGAGAGAAGGAAACAGCAAAATAGAAGGAGAGTCAGGAAGCAGAATGGAGGAGTCATGAAAGATGAGGACAAGGACCCAGTGTCCTGAGGTCAGCCTCGGTCACCGCTCCACAAGGCTCTTGCTGCCTGTGCAAGGAGGAGAAGAACCAGAACAGGAGAGGAACTAGTACCAGGACTGGGTTTTTCATCTGCCATGGGGTGGGGTTGATCTGGTGAGGATTCCAGGCCTCCCAGCCTTTCACGAACTAAATGTCTCATCTCACTGTCTGTCACACCTCGAAGCCCTTCTGCACATTCTACGGGGACCACAGAATTGCATAACTTTTCCATCTGCTTTTCTCTGTGTTGACTTTCTGGTTGGGTTTATGGGAGCTTTTCTGTTTTTGCAGCTTCCCGCCCTCTCCATCTTCCTTCGGGCAAGTTCCTCCCGCGCTGTTCTGGAAGCCAGCGGGGCCCAGGAATACACACCAAGCCACTAGAAAGAGCTGCAACTTCCTCCCACTGTAACACAGCTCTGACGGACCCTGTTAGCTCTGGAGAGGCTTCTTGCCCTGCCGAGTTCTGCTCAGTGAAGCTGCCATTGTTTTTCCTTCAGGCTGTCTAGCCGTTATACCAACTGGAACTAGCATAACTGTTTAACATTCATATCCTGTGGCTTATTTTGGACAATTTAATCAATATTTCATCAGAAAATTGTTTTTTTCGAGTCTACGGGAAATGTGATTTTTCAAAGGTGTCATTTTTTTTAAGTAGAATTGTTCTTAGAAACCATACTAATTATTTTTATTTACAAAAAAATTAAACAACTTCTGCTTTATTGACTATGCCAAAGCCTTTGACTGTGTGGATCACAATAAACTGTGGAAAATTCTGAGAGAGATGGGAATACCAGACCACCTGACCTGCCTCTTGAGAAATCTGTATGCAGGTCAGGAAGCAACCGTTAGAACTGGACATGGAACAACGGACTGGTTCCAAATAGGAAAAGGAGTCCGTCAAGGCTGCATATTGTCACCCTGCTTATTTAACTTATGTGCAGAGTACATCATGAGAAACGCTGGACTGGAAGAAACACAAGCTGGAATTAAGACTGCGGGAGAAATATCAATCACCTCAGATATGCAGATGACACCACCTTATGGCAGAAAGTGAAGAGGAACTAAAAAGCCTCTTGAGGAAAGTGAAAGTGTATAGTGAAAAGGTTGGCTTAAAGCTCAACATTCAGAAAATGAAGATTATGGCATCCGGTTCCATTACTTCATGGGAAGTAGATGGGGAAACAGTGGAAACAGTGTCAGACTTTATTTCGGGGGGCTTCAAAATCACTGCAGATGGTGATTGCAGCCATGAAATTAAAAGACGCTTACTCCTTGGAAGAAAAGTTATGACCAACCTAGATAGCATAGTTAAAAGCAGAGACATTACTTTGCCGACTAAGGTCCGTCTAGTCAAGGCTATGGTTTTCCCTGTGGTCATGTATGGATGTGAGAGTTGGACTGTGAAGAAGGCTGAGTGCCAAAGGATTGATGCTTTTGAACTGTGGTGTTGGAGAAGACTCTTGAGAGTCCCTACCAGGGAGATCCTACCAGTCCATTCTGAAGGAGCTCAATCCTGGGATTTCTTTGGAAGGAATGATGCTAAAGCTGAAACTCCAGTACTTTGGCCACCTCATGCGAAGAGTTGACTCATGGGAAAAGACTTTGATGCTGGGAGGGATTGGGGGCAGGAGGAGAAGGGGACGACCGAGGATGAGATGGCTGGATGGCATCACTGACTCGATGGACCTGAGTCTGAGTGAACTCCGGGAGTTGGTGATGGACAGGGAGGCCTGGTGTGCTCTGATTCATGGGGTCGCAAAGAGTCGGACACGACTGAGCGACTGAACTGAACTGACTGAACTGAAGGGCTTCCCTGGTGGCTCAGATGGTAAATTGCCTGCAATGCAGGAGACCTGGACGTGTTCCCTGGCTTGGGAAGAGGGCATGGCAACCCACTCTAATATTCTTGCCTGGAGAATCCCCATGGACAGAGCAGCCTGGTGGGCTACAGTCCATGGGGTCGCAAAAAGTCGGATATGACTAAGTGACTAAGCACACACAGGAAAAACAGGGAATTTGTTGTCATATGTATATATGTACATGTGTAACTTGTGAAATGATCACCACAATCAATGAAAATACCTATCACCTTGAAATTCCCTCTGCCCCTTTGTAATCGTTCCTTCCTTCTGCTCTTTGTCCCCTCCCTCCACCCACACCAGTGTGCTTCTTCTCACTATATATGAATTCACATTTCCTAGGATTTTATCTAAATGCAATCATACAGTATGTTCTCTGTAGTCGGTCTTCTTTCACTCAGGATAATTATTTTCAGATTCATTTATAGTACAGCAATATTGTGGTCCTTCTTATTCCTTTGTTTGGGTATACTATGGTTTGTTTATTCATTCACCTGCTATTGGCCTTTGGCTTATTCCCAGGTCTGGTCTATTATAATTAAAACAATTGTGAGCATGTTTGAACACATCTCTTTATGGATACATGTTTTATTTTCTCTTGACTAGATAAATTAGGGGTAGAATGGGTCATATGGTAGATCCCTGTTTAATTTTTTAAGAACCCAGCTCCTAGAGTGGTTGCCCCATTTTATATCACATCAGAAGTGATTTTGAGTTCCATATCCTCACCAGCACTTGAAAAGGTCATTCTTTTTCATTTTAGCAATTCTTTTAAAGTATGCAGTGGTGTCTCATTGTGGTTTTAATTTGCATTTCCCTATTGATTAGCCATAGAGATATTATTTTCATGTTCTTATGTCCCATGTGCTTGAAACTTCATTAGTGATATGCATTTTCAAATAGCTTTCTGTTTTTATTTTGTTGTCATTTTTGAGTTTTGTTTTCTTGTTACTGAGTTTTGAAGAGTTGTTTTGTATTCTGGATGCAAGTCTTTTGTCAGATACATGCTTGGTAAATATTTTTCCCTTTTCTTGGGTTTTTATTTTCGTTCTTTTATGTCTTTCAAAGAGCAGAAGTTTTTAATTTGGATGAAGTCCAACTTACCAATTTACTTTTCTGTGGATCCTATTTTTAGTGTGTTTTCTTTGCCTAACTCAAACTCACAAAAGTATTCTACAAGAAGTTTCATAGTTTTAGTCTGTATATGTAAATTTATCATCTATTGATATTTGGAGTTGTTTTTGTATATGATCCAAAACATGGATTTAAGTTTATTTTTTGCATATGGATATCAAATTGTTGCAACATCATTTATTGAAAATGCTATCCCTTTTCCACTGAATTGCTTTTGCATCTTTGTTGAAAATCCATTATCTAAATGTATATCGGTTGATTTCTGGACTCTTTTCTCTTCTACTGATCTGATTTCTTACACGAATACCACACAGCAGATTTATAGTTACTCAAAATCAGGGTATGAGAGTCTACCATGTTTGTTCTCCTTTTTTAAATTTATGTTGGCTGTTTTAGGTCCTGTATGATTTCACATGGATTTTAAAATCAATGAGTTGATTACTAGTGAAATGCCTGTTGAAATTTTTATTGGTATTTCACTGAAATGATAGGCTAATTTGATTATAATTTATATCTTAACAGTGTTGAGTTTTCTGATCCAGGAACAGAGTATATCTCTCTGATTTTTAGGCCACCTTTAATTTTCTATACACTGTATATAGTTTTCAATGTACAAGACTTTCATGCATTTTATCATTATCATTATGAAATTATTTTCTTTATTCCAACTAATAATCTTTCCTTTAAATATATATTTTGATATTAATATAGCCAATGTAGTCTTGAGTAGTGTTAGTATGTTGTATCTTCTTATATCCTTTTACAATTAACCTATTTGTATCTTTATATTTAAAATGTGTTTCTGCAGTCAGCATATAATTGGACAGTTCTTTTTTGTAAATTATGACAACTTCTATCTTTTAATTGAAGTTTCTAGACTATTTAAATTTAAGGTGTTAAATTTAACACCACTTAAATGTGGTTTAAGTCTATCATCTTGTTATTTAAAATTTAAAAGAAGAATTCCAACTGTTATTGTTCCCATTTTCTTTTTTGTCTTCACTTTGGGTTAATTGTACATTGTTTCATAATTTCATTTTGTCTTCTCTTTTGGTTTGTCCCAGGTATAGCTCTTTGTTTTCTTATTTTAGTGGTTTTATAGGATTTACAAAGCACATCTTTAACTTATCACAGTCTACATATAAGTGATATGTCACTTTGCATATGGTGTTAGAACTTTAATATAATATGTTTACATTCCTCCTCTTACAGACTTCATGTTATTGCTGTCATATGTTTTACTTATACATGTTGTTATTTTCATTTACAATCAGTTATCATGGGAAATGATTTCCATAATTAAAAAAAAATATGCTTCTTATGTAGTATCATTTTTATTGCTTTTTATTCCTTTGCCCAGATTCATATTTCCATTTGATATCTTTTTCCTGAAAGTTTCTTTCCCTGAAAGATTGAAAGGAAGCCTGAAAGACTTCCTTTAACATTTTCAGAGAGCTTATCTGTTAGTGATGAGGCTTTCAGCTTTTGTTTTTCCAAAAATGTCTTAATTTCTCTTTTGGTTTTTGAAGATATTTTTTGTTGGGTATGGCTCAGATGGTAAAAAAATCTGCCTGCAATGCAAGAGACGCAGGAGATGCGGGTTTGATTCCTGGGTTGAGAAGATCCCCTGAAGGGAATGGCAACCCACTCCAGTATTGTTGCCTAGGAAATCCCATGGATGGAGGAGCCTGGTGGGCTACAGTTCATGGGATTGCAAAGAATTGGACACAACTGAGTGATCAACACTAAAAAAAAACCTAATAGAATTCAAGGTTTGCATTTTGTTTCTATCAGAACTTTAAAGATGTTCTTGCCCTGTCTGGTTGCTCGCACTGTTTTTGATGAGATGTTCCTGTCATCCTTAACTTGTTCCTTTGTATAAAATGTATCTTCTTTGTTATGATTGTGTTTTAAGAACTTCTCTTTATTGCTGGTTTTGAGCAATTTTATTATTGTGCCATGGGGTAATTTTCTTTATACTTCTTAGATCTGTAGTTTAGAGCTTCATTAAATTTTAAAAAATTGGGGCCATTTTTTTCAAAAAAATTTTTGTGCCCTTTTTTTCTTTAATTCAAGGATGACAAAGTACATACAGAGGTGTTTAAAGTTTTCTACAGTTCACTCATGTTATGCTTCTTTTTCATTTTAAAATTATTATTCTATCAGTGGTTTGTTTCAGTCATTTCTATTTCTATGCCTTTAGGTTCATTATCTTTTCTTCTGAAATGTCTAATAGGACATTAATCCTTATCCAGTGTTGCAATTTTTTTCTCTAGGAATTCAATTCAGCCTTAAAAAAATTCTTTCATGTCTCTACTTACCTTCATGAATACTTGAAATGCATTTATGATAACTATTTTAATCTCTCTGTTTGCTGATTCTAACATATGTGTCAGTTCTGGGCCAAAACCTTTGATTGGATACAAGACAACATAGCTATTATCTTGTTAAATATATATATGTATAAAACATAAATGTTCTTGATCTTTAAGGCTTCCCTGGTGTCTCAGTTGGTAAAGAATCTGCTTGCAATGCAGGGAATGCAAGTTCAATCCCTGAGTGAAAAAGATCCCTTCGAGAAGGAAATGAGAATCNGATCCCTTCGAGAAGGAAATGAGAATCCCCTGACGGGGGAGCCTGGTGGGCTGCCATCTATGGGATCGCACAGAGTCGGACACGACTAAAGTGACTTAGCAGCAGCAGCAGCAGCATACTGTATTGGTGCTTATTTTTTTTCTGACTTACTTCACTCTGTATAATAGAGTCCTGTTTCACTCACCTCATTAGAACTGATTCAAATGTGTTCTTTTTAATAGCTGAGTAATATTCCATTGTGTATATGTAAACCTCCTTTTTATCTTACCTGAATCCAGCTAAATTATTCTTATGATTGTCCTGAGAACAAAGCATTATCGACTTGTGGTAAGGTATGTAAAGGATTAATTTTGTATCATATTCATTTCTAATAATTATTAAACATGATTCTATTTGAGATACTCTGTGTCTCTGGGGAAATGGAATACTTTAAACATACAGAGTCAGAAAAGTCTGAGTGTCTCATACACACTTGGATGTCTCATAGGTCCCCTTCAGGACCATATTATATTAGCAAAAGGTGCTCAACAAATATGGTTGAATGAACAAATAAGGGGAGAAGGTGTGACTATAAAATGATGAGGCTGGTTATTTGGTGGGCATGTCTTCATGGATAAAGAAGAAACCTGGTGTGGAGGTAAAAGGACCAGACTCTGGTTTCCAAGAGAACTGAGGTCTAATTTAGCTTTCTTGTGTTTCAAAAATGTTTGGCTCAGAACTGACAGGTATACTGTTGCTGCTGCTAAGTCGCTTCAGTCGTGTCTGACTCTGTGCGACCCCATAGACGGCAGCCCACCAGGCTCCCCCATCCCTGGGATTCGCCAGGCAAGAACACTGGAGTGGGTTGCCATCGCCTTCTCCAATGCATGAAAGTGAAAAGTGAAAGTGAAGTCGCTCAGTCGTGTCCAACTCTTCGCGACCCCATGGACTGCAGCCCACCAGGCTCCTCCGTCCTTGGGATTTTCTAGGCAAGAATACTGGAGTGGGGTGCAATTTGCTTCTCCAGACACATCTGTTAGAGTTAGCAAAACAAAGAGACTAAAACAAGTTAAAATAGCCGTGTTTCAGTCTTTATCTTTAGAGATAACATTATCTATCTTGCAATATTATTATGAAGAGAAAGTCAGATGTGCATGAGATACACCTAACGTAGAGAGAGCATGGCACGCAGTAAGCATCCAGTTAATGTACGTTTCTCTCTTGTGAAGCAGCCAGCAGGGAAAGGTAGACCCCGTGCATGGTTGCTCACAATATGCAAAAGACTGATTTAAGAAGTGGAGGAACGTGGTACCCTGTGACAACCTAGATGGATGTGATGTGGGGGAAGGTGGGAGGTAGGTTCAAGAGGGAGGGGACGTATATATACCTATGGCTTATTCATGTTGATGTATGGCAGAAACCAACACAACAATGTAAAGCAATTATCCTCCAATTGAAAATAGATAAATTTTAAAGAAATGAAAAGAACAGAAGTGGAGGAACAAACTTAGAGATTTCCTCACTGATGTCAAATCTTTGAATTTTGAGAAAGCATTTGATTCTTATAAAGAGCCAAAAAGCACTCAGAGACAAGGCAAGGAAATAAACGGAGTGACTTATCAACGGGGATAAATGTAACTAAGTACAAAAGGATGTGATTAAAATCATGTCATACAAAGCCAAGTGTTTCATAAGCAAGCACTCTATCAACTTCCAGTTTGAGAGTCAAAAAAGTGTTCTGAGGATTACTATACCATAAGAATAAGCTCTCCACAAACTCTTGGAAGGAAATACATTCGTGTAGATATATACCTTCCGCTCTTTCTCAAAAAAAAAAAAAAAACTAAAGAAATGAAAAAAGCCCAGTTTTGTTACTATCTGATCACACTTTTTATAATTCTTCATTTCAGTTGGTAATGTGCTTTTACGTATGCTCATTTGTAACCTGGGGAAACAGAGATTCAGATTTTAGTTTTAAGTGATGTGCCCAAGATGATGCAATTGGTAATTCACAGAGCTGGATCTGGAACCCAAATCATGCTCTTCCCATCACGCTACCTATCTTTTTTTTGTACCCTGGTCTGCAAATGTCTCATTTTCAGAACAATGTTACTGTAGTCCATCAACTGATAGCACCAGGGAAACTATTTGGGGAGGTAAGTAAAGCTACAAATTATTACTATTCTTCTTATTATTAATTTTTATTCCCAGTGTCTCAAGCTGGAGATAAATTTAATCTGCAAACATTCTTAAAGAGTGACTTCAGTTTTGTGCAGCCGGGTCTTGGCAGTTGGGAAAATGCATGCAGTGATTTGAATGAAATGCTGAGCCCTTATCTCAGGGGTCTCCGGTGGCCTGTGGGCTCAGAGCATGGTGGGAACTGCTTTTCCCACTCCTCTTTCTCAAGCTTGTAAGCACAGAGCACTGGGATAGTCCAGCTGCATCCAATTAGACTCCTTCAGACAGGAAGGGAGAGGAGCCACAGAAAACACTGGAACGCACAGTCTCACTTGCATGAATGCTTCAGCCTCCTCACCCGGGCACGCTGAGCCCTGTGGTGGAGGAAGCCCAGGCTCTGGAATGCAGCGATCTTCACAAGGGGGACATTGTTCTCTGGAGCGGACAGTTCTCTGCGCGTTGAGAGTGCCCACACTGTGAGTCAGCGGGGACTGGGCTCCAAACCAACTTCGCTCTGCCTTGCCTGACACAGATGCAGAAAAGTCTGGTTTTAAAGGCCCTGCACCTTTTAAGACCAAACCAGAGCTGTCCCTATCCCTAAATATCCTTGCTTCTTGCTTTGGGATTCCCCGGTGGCTCAGCAGTAAAGAGTCCACTTGCAGTGCAGGGGTCACAGTTGATGCGGGTTCTTTCCCTGGGTTGGGAAGATCCTCTGTTGGAGGAAATGGCAACCCACTGCAGGATTCTTACCTAGGAAATCCCATGGACAGAGGAGCCTGCTGGGCTACAGTCCTTAGAATAGCAAAGAGTCAGACACAACTGAGCGTGCACACACAGACCAGACTGAGGTGAGATATGGAGATCTCAGAAAAAACGATGTCATGAAGCAGCCAGACCCATGTGAGGAGAGCTGCAGTGAGTCAGAGCAGGGAACACCGGACCACTGGGCTTTTCCAGTTTACAATGGACCTCAGTGGAGGAAGCAACTCTTAGTTGAAAATGGAATTACTGAATGCTTTTTCCTGCCTTGCCAGATCCCGTATGTCTCACCAATACACCGTATGGGTTCACTGTGTGGCATTTTTTGTTGACCTCGGCTCAAGGAGAAGACGTGCATGGAAAGACATGCCAGGAGAAATATTCTCAAGGCTCAATTTTATTTTTTTAATCTTTCTTTTTTTTTGTTTTTTTTAAATTATGAAAACATGATAATACATTTACAGGAGACTTGGAAAGTATGGAACAAAGTTATATATTGTCCCACTATATGTTCCAATTGTTTAAGTAGATAAATTAAGATTTTTCATTGGAGTTTCAACATCTAACTTTCAAAGATGAATAGAATGAATGTAGAAGTCAAGAAGTAGAAGAATATAGCAAACCTGAAAAGCATTATGAACCAATTCGATATAATTAAGATTTATACAATTTCCACACAGCAGTAGGATATAAATTCTATTCAAGTTCCCATAGACTATAAACTAGGAGACACCGGAACATATCCAGAGACATAAGACCAGGTGCAGAAATTCAAGGTCTAAAGGTATTGAAATCATACAGAGTCTGTTCTCTTATTCTTGTAAAATTATGTTAGGGATCAGTCAAAAGATATTTGATTGCTTTTTGTTTTGTTTTGTTTTTATTTTACTTTACAATACTGTATTGGTTTTGCCATACATCAACAACAACAAAAAAAAAAAAAAAGAAAAAAAAATATTTGAAAACAACTCACATATTTTCAAGTGCAGTGTGACATTTACCAAGGGAGATCTTTGACTTAGTCAAGGCTCAATTTTAGCAGGATAATCTTATTTTTCCACTGGAGCAAAAGTTCTATTGAATTAGATTGTTCAAGCTTAGAGATATTCAAATGTGATGATTCCAAGTGTATCCCATCAAAATCAACACAAAGGTAACATGTAGTTTTGGGCTAGAGCCCAATATTTGGGTGCTTTCTTCACTCCCTAGTTGACCTGTGGGAGAAGGAAAAGGCAACCCACTCCAGTATTCTTGCCTGGAGAATCCTGTGGACAGAGGAGCCTGGAGGGCTGCTCTCCATAAGGGTGTACAGAGTCAGACATGACTGAAGCGACTTAGCATGCATGCATGCATTGGAGAAGGAAATGGCAACCCACTCCAGTATTCTTGCCTGGAGAATCCCAGGGACAGAGAAGCCTAGTGGGCTGCTGTCTATGGGGTCGCAGAGAGTCGGACACCACTGAAGCGACTTAGCAGCAGCAGCAGCAGCAGTTGACCTTAAAAATAGTGAGACCAAGCTAGCAAATGTAACCTATTGGGAAAAATTTCAATGTTTAATCTAAAAAATTCATAAGTTAGGTATTATTATCCCTATTACAATATGAGGAAACTACTATTCAAGGGTACCGGGCATGGTTTATAGTTATAAGAACAGCTCAAGAACATTAAAGCTTAAACTTAAATTGGGGGTCCCTAGCATTTACTAAATCACTTTTTACATCCTTGGACAAACCAACAAATATCTCTTAATAAGGTCAAGGTCAACACTTGAATCAGAGCAGACTGCCCTCCCAGTCCTGGAAATGTATTAGTCTATAGATGTATCCATGTTTTTATACAAGCAGTGGATAGTGACCAGAAGTGATTTAGACAGACCCTATTCACCATTGATTGGTTAGGCTAGCATAGTCAAAGTAGAAAACAAAACCTTGGCAAAATTTTTATGGGGACTGAGTAGGAAAGTGTGTGTCAATTGCCTTGCATGGTGCTTATATGTGGTAAGATCTGAATTTTACATCATGCAAAGATTTCAGAAGGACTCCGATCCTCATTCTTTGGGAACCTTTTTAAAAATGTATTTATTTGTCTCGACTGTGCTGGGTCTTTGTTGCTTCACGGGCTTTTCTTGAGTTGCCATGAGCAGGGCTCCTTTCTAGTTGCAGTGCGTGGGCTTCTCACTGCACTGGCTTCTCTTGTTGGGAGCACAGGCTCTAGGGATGCACGCGTCAGTATTTGTGGCATCTGGGGTCAGAAGTTGTGGCCCTCAGGTTTTAGAACACAGGCTCAGTCATTGTGGTGCCCAGGCTTAGCTGCTCTGAGGCAAGTGGGGTCTTCCTGGATCAGGAATTGAACCACCACCTCCTGCACCAGCAAGCGGATTCTTTACCACTGAACCACCAAGGAAGCTTGTTTGGGAGCCTTTTTGTGAACTTTTATCTGAGATGTGTGGAGATCAAGCTTCATCAGGGACCTGTGTCTCTTGTAGCCACGCATGGGGAAACTGAATTGCAAAGACCTAGAGACTGTCAGGGTAAAGTAAGTCAGAAAGAGAAACACAAATATCACATCTTAGTGCACATATATGGACTCTAGCAAAATGATACAGATGAACCTAAGAAATAGAGACACAGACACAGAGAACAAACATATGGATACCGACGTGGGATGAAATGGGGGATTTGGATCAACACGTGTAACACCACCATGTATAAAACAGATAACTAATGAGAACTTTCTGGATAGCACAGGGAACTCTACTCGGTGATCTGTGGTGACCTAAATGGAAAGGAAATCCAAAAAAGAGGGGATATGTGCCTCTGTAGGGGCTTCCCTGATGGCTCAGATGGTAAAGGATCCACCTGCAGTGTACGAGACCTGGGTTTGATCCCTGGGTTGGGAAGATCCCCTGGAGAAGGACATAGCAACCCACTCCAGTATTCTTGCTGGGAGAATTCTGTGGATAGAGGAGCCTGGTGGGCTATCATCCATGGGGTCAGAAAGGAGCAACTAACACTTTTACACTTATGCTCTGATGCTGGGAGGGATTGGGGGCAGGAGGAGAAGGGGACGACAGAGAATGAGATGCCTGGATGGCATCACTGACTCGATGGATGTGAGTTTGAGTGAACTCCGGGTGTTGGTGATGGACAGGGAGGCCTGGCGTGCTGTGATTCATGGGGTCGCAAAGAGTCAGACACGACTGAGCGACTGAACTGAACTGAACTGATACATATGGCTGATTCTCTTTGCTGCACAGTAGAAACGAATGCAATGTAAAGCAACTATACTACAATAAACATTAAAAAAAAAAAAAGCAGCCTTGTGCCTTTGTTAGTAAGTGGCTATGTCTTCTACCCAAAGGACTCAGAAGATGTTGCTTGAGCCGGCTTCCCTGTTCTTGTCTGGAGCCACACATCCGGCACTAAACAGGACAGCTTCTCCACGACGTGCAGGAGGGCAACCAACCAGAGCCTTGGGGGGCCCCCACTGGTGGGCTGACTTCGGTCATATTTGGCAATATCTAGGCCATGACCTAAGACTGAATTGTTTGCTTGACCTTTTGGTGAGATCAGTATCTAAGTCCCTGCTTGTATCTTTCTCTGGCCCCTGATGTCTCTGCTGCTGGTCTATCTCTCCTCTCTCTAGAGTCAGCTACATGCTGTGGAATGCTCTTATATAAGTTCCCCGCACCCCCTCCCCACTGCCTACTCCCTTGCCACACCCCTGCATTTCTCACCCCTGCCCACACATTCAGATTTGTAGGATAGGGAAAGCCCTCACTGATGAAAAGTGGCATGTTTCTAGCCAACTGACTTGTCCCACATCACAGCTAAGTCTGAAGACAATGACCCTGGAATGGCAAGATGCTGGAGTGGGGAAGGTGTGTCTGAGAGTTGTCATCTGACAGAGAGCAAGATAGGTGTGACAGTGAGTATGCTCAGGATTCCAGGGTTTTCACTGACCTGGTTACTGCCCTTCTTCTAGAGAGAAGATTCATTTCTTGCCTTGAATAGAAGTAGTGTACATAAGAATTAACATGCAGTGATCTCCAAGGCAGAACTAGCTGAGTTCCAGGCATTTTCATCTAATCAGCTGCTCTGAATGCTCTGAATGCTATCTGGATGCTTCATGGACATCTCAAAATCAACAACTCTAAAGGTGAATTTATCACCATCCCATCAAACCAGCCTTGAATGTCATGCTCTCTACAGCCTGAGATTAGACCCATGATCTGCCCAGTCACCAAAGCCAAAAACCTCCCCCTCCCTCACTGCTTACCCAACTCATCCCTAATTTTTACTGAATTATATGTATCTTGCATATCTCTTCCTTACAGTCATCTCCTCTGCATATCATAACCGTCATCATTCACTTCATCTTTTCTTACTCAGACTGCTAGAGCATGTCCATTCACAAGGAAAGTTTTACAATCGTAACAACTTCTGGGTCTCATTTCTGATCAGTAAGAATTACTGAGAGAGGGGTGGAGTCTGGGCATCAGTATGTATATATATATATATATATATATATATAACTTTTTTCCCCCCAATCTTCTTGGGTCATTCTAAGCCAAGGCTGGAAACCATTGTTCAATAACAGACCTGATCCTGTTCCTTACTCCCATGTTTGAGCAGCCTTCTTCCAATCTTACCTGAACTTGAAACAAGGATCCGACCTGGGCACCCATCATGGTGCCCTTTACTATTCTCTCATGCCATGTCACCTTTTAAATGTCATGCTTTTAAATAGAACCTTCCCTCTATCTTGAAAATTGTTATTGTTGTTTAGTTGCTAAGTCATATCCAACTCTTTAGCGACCCCATGGGCTGTAGCTCACCAGGCTCCACTGTCCATGGGATTTCCCAGACAAGAATACTGGAGTGGGTTGCCATTTCTTTCTCCAGGGGAATCGAATCTCCCTGATGTGGGGATCAAACCAGCATCTCCTGCACTGGCAGGCAGATTCTTTGCTGCTGAGCCAGCAGGGAAGCCCCTTGAAAATGGTGCTTGATATCAGTTGCTAGGGGTCAAGCCATCTAGGCTAAACAAATCTTGCTCATATTTTATTTATTTTTTTTAATCTGGGCACGTCCCAGCAGGATGGTATTTTGGAAAACTCTAGTCTTGAAGGGAAGAGACCTCATTTCTTCTTTGGATACATAAACAGTCTTGTGTGATCTTGAGTAAGGTACTCTCTCTTTCTTTCTCTCTTGGCCTCAGTTTCTCCATCTATAAAATGAAGGAACTGGATTAGTTTCTTATATACTAGTTACAAAGTTTTATGATGATCTCCATTAGTTAGCATTTCCCTCAGAGCTATCTATGTTCTTTGAACTTATTCCTTACCTGGAAGCATTTATTTTGCTCTGCAGTTGAGCTACTTCCAGCTCAGATTTTATCACGACTAGTTACTTTTGTCTGTTTTCTAGAAGACAGAATCTGGTACAAATCAGTTTAGTTTGATAAATGGGTTAAAGGCTTCATGGTGAGTGAGGGACAAAGAGAGAGGGATAACAAAATTCTTAAACTTCCAGGGGTAACCGTGGGGCTGAGACGAAAGGTACAGGAGACTCAGAGTCTTCCACGTCCTTCAAACATGTGACCATCAGCACCACCTCTGGTCCTGATAATAAGCACTTCAGCTCTTCGGGGCTCCCACTCACAGAGGGCACATTTGGACACTGGATCCTTTGGTCTTTCCGCTCTGATGCCTGCTGGACCCAGCCCATGCCACTTTGTTTCGTTTGAGCAACCAGGTCTTTGCAAATAGAGTCCTGAGCCATCAGCATATTTTTACAAAATGACATTCCAATGATGACTTGCGTCATTTAATTAGAAACAGATGGTTCACATTCTCTCCTATATACATGTCTAAAAACTAAAGGAAGGAATATCTGACATAAGCTCTTGAAGGATCTCAATATTTTAAGGATTAGGGTACCAGTGTGTCATATTTAGCTGAAACCAAAGACCCAAACACGTTTAATAGTCAGTCTTCTCACCTGTAGAGGTGAGATAAGCTCCCAGTATTCTAAGAGATCTTCCCAGCTGGCACAGTGGTAAAGAATCTGCCTGCCAATGCAGGAGAGACACAAGAGACACAAGTTCAATTCCTGGGTCAGGAAGATTCCCTGGAATAGGAAATGGCAACACTCTCCAGTATTCTTGCTTGGAATATTCCATGGATAGAGGAGCCTGGCAGACCAGAGTTCAGAGGGTCTCAAAGAGTCGAACATGACTGTGCGATTGAGCAAGCACACACATTCTGACAGATCAGCATTCTCAGCCTTGGGTATACATTGGAATGACCCGAAAAGCTGTGAAAATGCAAGTAAGCCTTTGGTTCATCTCCCCAAATTTCTATGGAATTGGTCAGTAGTGGATCCTGGGCATCAGGTTTTATTCAACACCTTTCAGGTGATTCTGATGAGCGGCGAAAGTTGACCAATGGAGGACTCCAAGGAACCCAGGATTTTCAAAAGAAAAGAGCATTTTTCTTCAAATTCTCTAGGTGA
Source organism: Redunca redunca (assembly GCA_006410935.1). Lineage (NCBI taxonomy): Eukaryota > Metazoa > Chordata > Mammalia > Artiodactyla > Bovidae > Redunca > Redunca redunca. Next base: position 88,509 of record SJYQ01001729.1, on the reverse strand, counting down.
ATCAGAAGGAAACTTAAGTTGATATGTGCTGTGTCTATGAGGGCTAGAATCATAGGGGAAAATGGGCACTTCAAGATGTTCATGGACAGTTTGCCTGGCAAGGTAGTGAGCTTTCATTGCTTAGTGCAAAGGTAGGCAGAAAGAGGTCATACATGGGATTCTAGCATCAATTGGAAAAATAAGTGTTAAGGGTTTATTGCATCCTCTGAAAACTCAAATACCAAAAATCTAGCTCATGGTATATCAGAATGTGATTTTATTTGCAGATAAGTTTTTTTTTTTTTCCAGAATAATAAATTAAGATGATGTCATTAGGGTGAGCCCCAATCCAATATGACTGGTTTCTTTATGGAAAAGGGAAAGTTTGGACAAACAGGCATGTGCACAAAAAGAACACAATGTGAAGATGAAGCCTGAGATTCGGGCGATGCTTCTGCAAGCCAAAGAATAACAGAGATGGCAGCAAACAACCAGCAGCTAAGAGAAAGGCATTCTATTACCCAGGTTCTCTGGAGAAGCAGAACCAATAGGAAATGTGTATAAGTCCTCTGTGCACACACGTATATACACATTTACAGACATATGTTTATTAAAGAAGATTTATTATAAGCAACTGGTTCATGCAATTATAGAGGCTGAGAAATCCCACCATCTGCAAGCTGGAGACCCAGGAAGAGCCTGGGGACTGTCATTTCAGTCTGAGTCTGCAGGGCTGAACACCAGGAGAGTCAACAATGTAAATCCATGTCGGAGGGCAGGAGAAAAAGAGATGAGATGTCCCAGCTCCACAGTGAGGCAGAAGAAAAATATGGGAAAGAATTCCTCCTTCCTCCGCCTGTTGTTCTATTCTGGCCACCCACACGGGGAGGACAATCTGTTTTCCTGAGTCCACTGACTCAAATGCTAATCTGGTCCCAAACACCCTCGCAGACACACCCAGAAATCGTGTTTAATTTGGGCACCTCGGGGACCAGGCAAGTGGACGCCACATTGACCATCACCTGCATGGAAAAGATTCTCCCTTATGGACCTTAAAAGGAACCAATCCAACCGACACCTTGACCTGGAACTTCTGACCTCTAGATGGTGAGACAACACATTCTGTTGTTGAAGCCAGCCAGTCTGTGATGCTCTGTTATAGGAGTGCTACAAGAAAATATGACAAGCTTGATGGTACTTAAGATTCCCTTCCCACAGAGACTCTCAGAGGAGATGGGATTAAAACGGGAAAGAAATCAGCATTAGCTTAGCACATACTATGTGTCCAGGACTCTGTTAAATGCTTTGTAAGGGAAAGTGAAAGTGAAGTCGCTCAGTCGTGTCTGACTCTTTGCAATCCCATGGACTATAGCCCACAAGGATCCTCTGTTCATGGGATCCTCCAGGCAAGAATCCTGGAGTGGGTAGCCATACCCTCCTTCAGGGGATCTCGACCCAGGGACCAAACTTGCATCTCTTACGTCTCCTACGTTGACAGTTGGGCTCTTTACCACTGGCACCACCTGGGAAGCCCAATGACTGGTGCAATCATCTTTAATTACAGATGAGAAAACTTAAGTGAAGATCACTTAGCTAGAGGTACCGTCATAAGCAAGGAGAAAGAAAGGAAGAGGCCATAAGCCCTGGACTCTGGCAATCAAAGCCAACTGTTAGGATAGAGCTGCTGGTTTTCCATCTGTAAAGTGGGAATGATGTCATGATAACAGTAATAATAATGCTTAGACCACATGATGGGCGAGAGCATTCACTTCCTCCGAATGAACTGACATAAGCAGGAAGATAGTAAGAGTCAGCCTTGGCCTTTCCCCTCAAAGCCAGGCAGTGAGTCAGGGAGCAGAGAACTGTAGCCTGGGAGATAGTGCTGGCTGGCGGCTCCCTGATGCCTTAAGCAGGCACAGCCATATTGGAGAGGGCTTCATATAGTTAAAAATAAATAAATTCAGTAGAGTCTGCAGCGAAAGACAGGACAGCAAGGAGAGGGAGAGCTGCCCTGTACCAGCCACAGATACTGATGCCTTTGAATTCTGAACACATTTTTATTTATTTATTTTTCCAGAAAAAAAAAGAGGCAGGAAATTGAAGAAACACAGCTCTACAGACCCTTCAGCCTTCTCTTGGGGAACCATAAACCAAAGCCAGCCAACCCACAGTCAAGGGAATGGTTAGTTCATGCCTGGGACTGGGTCTAGAGGCAGTCCTAGAGCCTCCACTTGGCTGTCATTTTCCAGCACAAATGCAACCAAGCACGTTGCCCAGGAGAGACCTGGCAAGGCTGGATGGAGGAGCCATACTGCATCCTGACCTGTAGACACAGGCACTCATGCTGTTTGGGTGTGTTGCACAAGACTTACTTTCATTTCCTTTGACCTCTTCTGCTGGCTGGTCAGTGGCGAGTGAAAGGAAGAGGTGTCACCCGGCACTTAATAAAAGGAGAATTAAAATCACTCCAAGCAGATGGAAGGATCTGCTTCGCACAGGATGGTGGCCTTGACCTGGGAACCATGGAAACTGGGGAGAGAGAGGATTGCTCACTGCTCCATTTTACGGCTGGAAAGTGGGGCTCAGAGAATGAAAACCTATCCAATTAGCTGCACATAGAGAACTTCAACCTGTTGGAAGGGGGGTTATCCAAGACTCTCAGTGCAGGGATTGTCCCAGTTCCTCCGAGTCATATGTTTACCTCCCAGACCTGTGTCCCCAGGGCCCTTCTATCTAGAATGCCTCTCCCCTGGTGCGGTGATGTGACTTAAAGCCTCAGCTCAATCCTTATCCCCTCCGGGAAGTCTTCCCTGACCCTCACACTAGTTCCAGGTTGAGCAATGGATCCATCCTCTGGGCCTTTGCAGCACTCATCTCACTATCCTGTAATCGTGGCCCCACATTCTCCTCCATCCTCTGAAAGGCAGGGTCCAGTGTGCTGCGGAGCACGGTACAGGGTCCATGTCTGACTGTGTGTGTTGAACTCCATGATGTGACCCCAAGAGTCCTGGATCCATTTACCCACCTGCCAGACAAATCCTCTGGAACTTTGGGAATGCCGTGGTCAACTAGGATTTACCTCTAAAGATAAATGAATCCTTCATTAACTCCAAAGAAAAATTAATTCAAAGGTTCAGGAGTGGGCTTCAGTTAATAATCAGATGATGCTTTTCTAAGGGACGTTTGTATTCTGGTTTTGATTAGCTAGAACTCGATGACAGCACAGAGCTTCCCATGCAGTCTTCTTTGCGTGTGTTTGTGCTAAGTCGCTTCAGTCATGTCAGACTCTGTATGACCCCATGGACTGTAGCCCAATAGGCCCCTCTGTCCATGGGATTCTCCAGGAAAGAATACTGGAGTGGGCTGCTATGCCCTTCTCCAGGGGATCTTCCTGACCCAGAGATTGAACTTGTGTCTCCTGTACCTCCTGCATTGCAGGCAGATTCTTTACCACTGAGCCACTAGGAAGGCCCCAAATTGTTCTAAATACTATTATTTAGAAGCCTTCAAAAGGGCCCTTAGATCTTCTGTGACTTCTGTTGTTGTTAAGTCAGCAATGCATGAGGACTCACTCGCGTCGGACGCTTTGCGACCCTATGGACTGTAGCCGACCCAGCTTCTCTGCCCGTGGGATTTTCCAGGCAAGAATACTGGAGTGGGTTGTCAGTTCCTCCCCCCAGGGGTGTCTTCCTGACCTAGGGACAGAACCTGCATCTCCTGTGGCTCCTGCATTAACAGGCCGGTTCTTTTCTATTTGAACCACCTGGAAAGCCCAGAAGGCATCTAAGTCCCTTTTTAAATAGAAGTGCTCTCTGAGCTGGGGAATCCAAAGAGTTAGTGCCCTGGGCTGAATTAGCATGCACCATTAGCAGGTGTAAGAAGCTGAGGGAAGGGAACACTGAATGTCAAGTAGTAAAAGTCAATGAAACTGAGAGGGAAGGCTGACACCACATGATTCATCCTTGACATTGTGCAAATGGGTCTTATGGAAGATGAGAGAATTCTCCAAGTCATTGGTTTCAAACTTGTCTGTCTGTTAGAGTCATTTGTGAAGATTTTTAAAAATGCGAATGCCTGGGATGCACCCTAGACATTGAAGTAGGCTTTGGGGGTGAAACCAAAGCATCAAGTATTTGTTAAAACTGCTCCAAATTATTTTAATGTTCAGGCCAGGGGGAGAACCAGTGATGGGAAACCTCAATTTGGTGAGGATGGGAAGACCCGCCTACTTTTTAGTGGAAGCTTAGGATCACTTGGGCTTCCCTGGTGGCTCAGCTGGTACAGAATCCGTCTGCAACATGGGAGACCTGGGTTCGATCCCTGGGTTGGGAAGATCTCCTGGAGAAGGGAAAGGCTACCCACTCCAGTATTCTGGCCTGGAGAATTCCATGGACTGCAACTTTCACTTTCACTTTCTCTTTTAGGATCATTTACTGTTATTGTGGAAAAACAATATGAGATCTATCCTCTTACTTTTTTTTTTTTTCAGGTTTTTTGGCTTTACTGAGATAAAGTTTTGCACAATAAAATTTGTTAATTTTAAAAGTGTTTGATTGAAGAGTTTTGACAAATGCATGAAATCATGTAATAACCATAAAACTCCAGATACAGAATTTTCTGTCACCCCCTCAAGTTCCCCCAAACCCATGTTCAGTCTGTCCTCTACCCTCCCTTGGCCCTTGGGAACAACTGATCTGCATTCTGTTACTTCATTTTGCTTTTTCTTGAATTTAACTTAGAAGGAATTGCATGTACTATTTTGCATAGTACTTTACCTCTGCATATGTTATAAACCACAAAATTCAATGTTATCATTTTTGCTTTTAAACTATGAATTGTCTCTTAAATAAGAGAACATGAAATACAATCTTTTTATTTACATATATATCTCACTTTTTAAAAACTGGAATTGTGTCATTTGCAGAGATGTGAATGAACCCAGAGATTGACACACAGAGTGAAGCAAGCAAGAAAGAGAAGAACAAATGTTGTACACTAACACATACGCATGGAATCCAGAAAAATGGCACCAGATGAACCCACTTACAAAGCAGAATCTGAGACAGATGCAGAGAACCCTCTTACATTTTTAAGTGCACAATGCAGCGTTGTTAACTGTGGACACAATATCGCACAGCAGACCTCTACTTGTGCTCCCCTCTTATATCTGAAACTTTATACCCTATGAATAGCAATTTTCCATTTCCCCCTCCCCGAGCAGCTGGCAACCATCATTCTACTTTCCAATTCTATATATTTGATTATTTTAGAAACCTCATAAAAGTAGAATCATACAATATCTGTCCTTTTGTGACCAGCTTATTTTATTTAGTATAATGTTCTCTAGGCTTATCCATGTTAGTGTATATGGCAGAATTCCCTTCTTTTTCAAGGATAAATAGTATTCCTTTGTATGTTGGTGTATGTGTGATCATATGAATGCACAATATTTTATTTACCCATTCATTACTTAGATTGTTTCCGTATTTTGACTGTTGTAAACAGTCCTCCAGAGAACATGGGAATACAGATGAGATCCTGACTTTAAGTCTTTTGAGTATATTCAGATTGCTGAATTGTACGATAGTTCTTTTTTTCAACAGAATTTTTAATTGGAGGATAATTGCCTTACAATATTGTGTTGATTTCTGCCATACATCAATATGAATCAGCCAGAGGTATACATATGTCCCCTCCCTCTTGAACCTCCCTCCCACCTCCCACTCCACCCCACCCCTCTATGTTGCCACAGAGTGCCAGGTTTCATCTCCTGAGTTGTGAATTATATGATAGTTGTAATTTGATTTTTTAAGGAACCTCCATACTATTTCCCACTGTGGTTGCACCATTTTACATTCCTGCTAACAGTATATAAGAATTCCAATTTCTCCATGTCCTTGACAGTACTTGGTTTTTTTGTTTGTTTGTTTCTTTTTTGTAACAATGGTCATCCTGACAGGTGTGAAGCAATATTTCATTGTTGGTTTGCATTTTTATGATGATTAGTGATGCTGTACACCTTTTCATGTACTTGTTGGCCATTTGTATGTTTTTGGAAATTTGACCCTTAATCTTACATGAATATTGACTCAAATGAGTTAAAGGTTTAAACATTAGACCCCAAACTATAAAACTCCCAGATGAAACCAGGGGAAAAGCTTCATGACATTAGTCTAGGCAAAGATTCTTGGAAATTACACCAAAAGCACAAACAAGAAAAAAAGAGTGGATAAATTAGACTACATTATACACTTAGAAGTTTCTGCACAGCAAAGGGAAATATCAACATAGTGGATGGGAAAAATGAAACAGGGAGTATATTTGTAAACCACATATCTGATAAGGGGTTCAGTTCAGTTCAGTCGCTCAGTCGTGTCCAACTCTTTGAGACCCCATGCATTGCAGCATGCCAGGCCTCCCTGTCCTTCACTAACTCCTGGAGTTTACTCAGACTCACATCCATTGAGTCAGTGATGCCATCCAGCCATCTCATCCTCTAGTCCCCTTTCCCTCCCGCCCCCAGTTCTTCCCAGCATCAGAGTCTTTTCCAATGAGTCAACTCTTCGCATGAGCTGGCCAGACTACTGGAGTTTCAGCTTTAGCATCATTCCTTCCAAAGAACACCCAGGGCTGATCTCCTTCAGAATGGACTGGTTGGATCTCCTTGCAGCCCAAGGGACTTCTCCAGAGTCTTCTCAAGAGTCTTCTCAAGAGAAGATTTCTCAAGGGACTTCTCCAGAGTCTTCTCAAGAGTCTTCTCAAGAGAAGATTTCTCAAGAGTCTTCTCCAACACCACAGTTCAAAAGCATCAATTCTTTGGCACTCAGCCTTCTTCACAGTCCAACTCTCACATCCATACATGACTACTGGAAAACCATAGCCTTGATTAGATGGACCTTTGTTGGCAAAGTAATATCTCTGCTTTTCAATATGCTATCTAGGTTGGTCATAACTTTTCTTCCAAGCCATAAGCGTCTTTTAATTTCATGGCTGCAGTCACCATCTGCAGTGATTTTGGAGCCCCAAAATGATAAGGTGTTAATAACATCAAAAATATATAAAGAGCTCCTACAACTCAGTTTTTCCAGTAGTCATCTATGGATGTGAGTTGGACTATAAAGAAAGCTGAGCACAGAAGATTTGCTGCTTTTGAACTGTGGTGTTGGAGGAGACTCTTGAGAGTCCCTTGGACTGCAAGGAGATCCAACAAGTCCATCCAAAGGAAATCAGTCCTGAATGTTCATTGGAAGGACCGATGCTGAAGCTGAAACTCCAATGCTTTGGCCACCTGATGCAAAGAGCTGACTCATTTGAAAAGACCCTGATGCTCGGAAAGATTGAAGGCAGGAGGAGAAGGGGATGCCAGAGGATGAGATGATTGGGTGGCATCACCAACTCAATGGACATGAGTTTAAGTAAACTCCAGGAGTTAGTGAAGGACAGGGAGGCCTGGCGTGCTGCAGTTCATGGGGTCTCAAAGAGTCAGACACAACTGAACAATTGAACTGAATTAAACAACTCAGTGGCAAAAAATAATAATAGTAGCAACCCAATTTAAAAAATGGACAAAAGATTGAACAGAAGGGGATTATTTAACTATTATTGAACAGAAGGGGATTATTATATTCCAGACTTTGACTTGATCTCTGGATTTGTATCCATTGTGAGTAGCTTGTTAATGGGTTTAGGTTGATTGAGGTTCTGAAAAGTACCTACCTCTCCATGCCAGCATCCTTCCTAGAGAGTGGTTCTGTAGCCTCCCTCGACCACCCATGTCCCTGTTGCTCATTCTGATTGGCCATGCAGAGAATGGACCCATCCAGGAGTCCCAAGCCAGTTCCATCCATTCATCTTTAAGCATAAAGACTCAAACTGGAGGCAGCTCAGGCTGTTTATGGCCTTGTTCAGATTCTCTTAAGTTTAGTATAACTGCGGACAGGGTACACTTTCCACTCATCTTTGGAGACAGCATATAGGTGAGCTAAGACAGAGATTTTGAACCACATGTACCTGCTTTAGGTCTCAGTTCCAACATTTCCTGGCCAAGCAACCTTGTGGATTCCATCTAGAAATCTGGGTGTCAGTTCCTTTTTCTATAAAGCTGGGGATCCCAACACTTGCCTCAAATCACAGGAGAGAGAATGGCAACGTTAAGAACACTTGTCATTTGGTAAGCCCTCCACATAAGCTACATTGTCTCCCTCCCTGTCTTGTCCCCATGCCCAGCACAGTTCAGACACATTGCTGATGATGAGATGTGGGGTTGCAATGAACACAAATAAATAAATTCATTGATTCCAAGCGTGTCGTGATCTACAAACAGAGCATGAACTTCTTAGGCTCCATTGTAGAATAATAAATGGATTTCAGAATTACTGTACTAAGGGGTTTTCATTCATCGTTTACTGGAGGCTTCCCCATAAAATATGAAGCTATGTTAGGGAGCACATGCAGAATGAAAATACCAATTACCCTCATATACAGACCCAGCCCCCACTGAAAGGATAGTGTATCAAAGAAGCCCATCCATTCAACATTGTTAGATCTGGTCCTGTCAGGAAATGCCTGTCCACAGACTGGGCCTACCGTTTCCTCCCCTGGGGCCTTTCCCTGCAGACTCCAGGTCTGGGGTTTCTTCACAACACCCTTGTACAGGTCAGCCCCTGAGTGCCAGGTCTGCCATGTCCTCACCCATCTTACATCAGTCCTTGCCACATCCATTCACCCTCCTTCACCAGAGAGGAGACTGAGACCCAGAGAAGTGAAGTGATGTCCGAAACCAAGTGCCAGGGGCAGCCCACAGCACCCGTGGACCTCACATCAAAGTCGTTGGCACCGTCTCATCCTCCTTTAGGAGCCCAGGACAGAATCTTCTAAGACAGAGGAGGAGGTGAACCATGAGCTTCCGTCCAGGCCAAGCCCGGATCTACAAGCTGCATGGATTCAACAGTCTGCATCGTGAGGAAATACAGAGAAATCCTTAACACGTGTGCACCCATGGCTGATTCATGTCAATGTATGGCAAAAACATAATTGTAAAGTAATTAGCCTCCAATTAAAATAAATTAATTTAAAAAAAAACACTGAGATTTCTGCAGGCAAGTTAGACACACATGCAGAGTAATCAAAGAATGTAGTATAAATATGTTTTAGCACAACAGTTGTAGACAGCAACTTCTGATTTTCCTGGGATGGATAATGATGACAAGAATAAGGAAGCTCCTTAGAATCTTGGACCAAATCTTGCTCCAGGGAGAGAAATCTTCCCAGCCTGTAAGTCAGAGGGGAGACAGACTGTTTGCAGCCTGCAACCTCATGTTTTAAAGTGAAGACATTTAAAGTGCTTCCAAATGAAACTTTCAGACCTTCAAAATGAAACTTCACAGGAAGTTTAAACAATGTGGGCAGTTCCATACACTATACCTCATATCATTTGTTCTTTCAGCATTGGCCATAGTTATCTCATTTTTGTTCTGTGTCCCTACTATGTGCTGTGCTCTTTTCCTGGTTCTAGTTATTGGCTGCTCCTCTCCCAACCAAATCCCCTTCATCTTATAATTCCTATCTCTCTTCTACTTTTGTTTCCCATGTTCTTCCTTCCAACATCTTCTTGAAATTAACTCAGGTTCATTTTTGTAATTGCTTTGTCTGATTCTACCTGCCTTGCTAGGTTTTACCCTCTGCATTGCTCATCTTCTTTTCCCCCAGGACCTAGCATATGGTTGAAACAGTAGTAACTCAGCCACATTGAATGAAAGGTTGAATGTTAAATTTTCAGAATGGGATATAAATGGTATGTGTATGCCTGAGTTACATAATCTTCTCTCAACAATACATTTTAGGGGCTCCTACACACAGAAAACACAGGTTATGATTATTTACCATTAGGGTCTGGGATTATAAGCATATTTTCTCTTATTATTTTTTGTCTGTATCACTTGTATTTTCCACAACAACCATATGTGATTAGCATATATTATTTTTATAATCAGGTAATAAAAATCAAAATAATTGTCCTATGACTTAGTGAAGACTTAAAAGCAATACCTATATCACCATCTTTTCATAATGCTATTTATATAAAATGTGCATTTCTACTGCTGAAAAATAACAAGTCGTTTATGTATTCAATGCAATGTCTCTTAGCTTTCGAGGTGATTTTAATGTCCCCTTATGGGAACTTCAACCACCCTTGACATAACTAGCAGAGAGGTTTGCTTTTCACAGACGAGGGTGCAGAGGCCCCAGCCACATGCAGTATGAAAAGAGTTGGGGCCTGGGCATCTTGGGTTAAGTGCCCACCTGGGAAGAGCAGCTGATGTCTCTTGGCCACAGTGTCCTTGTCAGCTAAATCAAGAGAGAGGCACTAATTAGAGAATCAAAGCACCATGCTAGAGTCATCACCTGCACACAGATGTGCAGAAACGTCCCTTACTCACATGGGTTTTGTCACACGTGGAGATGCGGAGCTCGTCTGGAACTTAGGCCTGGCTGGATCTTTTCCATGCATGATGCTGTTCATTGAGAGTAAGTCATGGCCTCTACTACCACCTTAGGGTATAATGAAAAAGATCCTACTAATAGGGATGATGGATCGGGATGTACCTGGAGAGGAATGGCCTTTGTCTCTAGGACAGCAGGGCTTCTGCCTGTAGTGGACTGAGCAATGGGTCATGTCAGCAGAACTGAGCAGGCTGCCTCTTCCTTCCAGCATATTCCTGGGGCATCATTACTTATGCTTTCTTTGTGTCACTGTGTTGGTGTCCAAGCCAGAGCCTGGAAACTCTGCCTGTGGAATTAGCAGCTAGAGGAGAGTCAAGGTTGGGGTTGAGGCCATGTGGCCATCATGATGCTGTCGAGAGATGAGGATAACTTTTCTTCCACAGATGCCTAGGCCAGAGCAGTTGTCACCCTAGATCACATACTATCTACTCTGTCTCTGCCCAGAGATCCCAAATCTGACCATTGTTGCTTAGTCTCTAAGTTGTATCCAGCTCTTGCGACCCCTTGGACTGTAGCCCACCAGGTTCCTCTGTCCACGGAATTTCCCAGGCAAGAATACTGGAGTGGGTTGCCATTTCCTTCTCCAGGGGATTTTCCCAATTGAGGGATCAAACCTGCATCTCCTACACTGGTAGGCAGATTCTTTACCATCTGAGCCACCAGGGAAACCTACCATGCTGGGGATACAGAAATAAAAAGCAGGGTCTGTCTTACAGATCTTTGCACCCTCAGCCTCAAGTGGGGATGCATAGTACTCAGTAAACCCCCAGGAGACCGTGAGGACTGAATGGATGCACATACAGGAGGCTTCTCCCAACTGTTGACTCCACTGCATTTAGAGATTCCCAATTAGTCAGTTTTGAACTCATATTTTACAGAATCTGAGGAAGATGCCCGGCCAGAAGGCCTTTAACACTTGCACTTAAGCTCTTTGAAATGTCTCTTTAGGGTGGTTGCCTGGGCCTGTGACCTGTGCAATCTTATAAGATTCTGGCCTTAAAAAGCTCTCATACTTGGTTTATTTATTTATTTTTTAATTTTAATTTTTACTTTATTTTGCTTTACATTACTGTATTGGTTTTGCCATACATTGATATGAATCAGCCACGGGTGTAATACTTTTCTCTCACCCTTGGAAATTCTTAGCAGCCTTTCAATAAGAGTTGCCCATTTTCACTGGGCCTGGCGAATCATGTTGCTACTTCTGTGTCTTTTCCTTTCCCAAAAAAGACTCATGGTGTTGGAGGATTTTTTTCAAAATTAACTTCCTTACAAGACAGCATGCTGAGGAATGGAGTGGGGCTGAATCAGAAACAGGTTTTAATACCGACTCTGTTTGAGCTTAAGAAAATGGAGGTGAAAGAGGCATCTGTGTAAAAGTGCTTAAATTTCAGCTGATCAACAAACACTCGAAAAAATTTGAAAATGTTGCTCTAGAGTTGTTCTGTTGCTCCTTTATCTCTCTAGCTTTAGAATCTGAATAACTTAGTCCAGCATTTCCTTTATGAAGTGAGTATGCTCCTTGCATCTCCAGCTGAGAATTTAGCTTGTTTGTTTATTTTGCAGCTTTTCAAATTTTATCGAAGTATAGTTGATTTACAATGTTGTGTGAATTTCTGTTGTACAACAAAGTGATTCAGTTATGCACACACACACAGACACACAAGGAAAGATATTCTTTTTCATATTCTCTTCCATTATGATTTATCACAGAATATTGAAGATAGTTCCGAGTGCCATACAGTAGGAACTTGTTGTTTATCCACACTATATTTTATTTTATAGTTTGCAAAGTTTGCATTCCATTTACAGTTGATTACAAAACGTCGGCTATCTTCCCCGTGTTGTACAAATACATCCCTGAGCCTATCTTACACCTAATAGCTTATGCCTCCTCCTCTCCAATCCTCCTTGCCCCTCCCACCTCCACCCTGGAACCCACTAGCTCATTCTCTATATGTGTGTCTGCTTCCCTTTTGTCACATTCACTCATTTGTTGTGTTCTTAGATAACACATGTAAGTGATATCACATACTATCTGTCTTTCTCTTTCTGGCTTATTTCATACAGAAACTGACTTCTTCAGGGGAAATGTTTGCTTCAAAATAAACTGGTATCTTCAACCACAGTAGCTTTATAGTGAGTCCAGGGAACATTATTAAGCAGGGCAGGTATTCTGCTCAGAGAGTAAGGAAATAAAAAGAGTTAAAGCTGGGAACTGGGGCCCCCTCAGTGCAGAGGAAGTTTCTGGATATCTAAGTCCAAGTTTGCACTCAAATGTGGAAGAATAGAAATGTGGCCTTGGGATCCTTGTCATCGACCTCATCGACCGTTTTGCTTAGAGAAACTTAGAGTAACAACCAGTGAGTATTTTGGTGTCTGAGGTCCTGCTCTTAGATAAGTGAGACTGTGCCTGGGACAGCAGGGCTGAAAGTTGCAGAGAAGCTAACATCTTCAAGAGGGACTCATCCCACTCCTAGGGCGACTGGGCTGAAAACTCCAAATTGTTTAGTCCTCCCTGCCATGAAACCCCTTTGATGATGTGATGATGTTGGCCTCATATTTTAATCTATGGTGGTTTTTTTTTGTTGTTGTTTTGTTTTTTTTTTTTGCATGTCTTTCTGTAGCCCTGACACTCAGGCTTGCTTCTCAAGCTAAGAATTTTGCTTGTTTGTTTATTTTATAGTTGACCATTATCTCTACTACTGTGGGCAAGAACCCCTTAGAAGAAATGGAGTAGCCCTCATAGTCAACAAAATAGCCCAAAATGCAGTACTTGGGTACAATCTCAAAAATGACAGAATGATCTCTGTTCATTTCCAAGGCAAACCATTCAATATCAGAGTAATCCAAGTCTATGCCCTGAAGAGTAATGCTGAAGAAGCTAAAGTTGAATGGTTCTATGAAGATCTACAAGACCTTCTAGAACTAACACCCAAAAAAGATGTCCTTTCCATTATAGGGGACTGGAATGTAAAAGTAGGAAGTCAAGAAACACCAAGAGTAACAGGCAAATTTGGCCTTGGAATACAGAATGAAGCAGGGCAAAAGTTAATAGAGTTTTGCCAAGAGAACACACTGGTCATAGCAAACACCCTCTTCCAACAAAACAAGAGAAGACTCTATACATGGACATCACCAGATAGTCAATACTGAAATCATATTGATTATATTCTTTGCAGCCAAAGATGAAGAAGCTCTATAAAGTCAACAAAAACAAGACCAGGAGTTGACTGTGGCTCAGATCATGAACTCCTTATTGCCAAATTCAGACTTAAATTGAAAAAAGTAGGGAAAACCATTAGACTATTCAGGTATGGCTGAAATCAAATCCCTTATGATTATATAGTAGAAGTGACAAGTAGATTCAAGGGATTAGATCCGTTTGACAGAGTGCTTAAAGAACTATGGATGGAGATTCATGACATTGTACAGGAGGCAGTGATCAAGACCATCACCAAGAAAAAAAATGCAAAAAAGCAAAATGGTTGTCTGAGGAGGTCTTACAAATAGCTGAGGAAAGAAGAGAAATGAAAAGCAAAAGAGAAAAGGAAAGATATACCTATTTGAAAGTAGAGTTCTAAAGAACAGTAGGAGAGATAAGAAAGCCTTCCTCAGTGTTCAGTGAAAAGAAATAGAGGAAAACAACAGAATGGGAAAGACTAGAGATCTCTTCAAGAAAATTAGAGATACCAAGGGAACATTTCATGCAAAGATGGGCTTGATAAAGGACAGAAATGGTATGGACCTAACAGAAGCAGAAGATATACAGAACTGTACAAAAAAGATCTTCATGACCCAGATAATCATGATGGTGTGATCACTCACCTAGAGCCAGATATCCTGGAATGTGAAGTCAAGTGGGCCATAGGAAGCATCATTATGAACAAAGCTAGAGGAGGTGATGGAATTTCAGTTGAACTATTTCAAATCCTGGAAGATGATGCTGTGAAAGTGCTGCACTCAATATGCCAGCAAATTTGGAAAACTCAGCAGTGGCCACAGGACTGGAAAATGTCAGTTTTCATTCCAATCCCAAAGAAAGGCAATGCCAAAGAATGTTCAAACTACCACACAATTGCACTCATCTCACACGCTGGTAAAGTAATGCTCAAAATTCTCCAAGCCAGGCTTCAGCAATATGTGAACTGTGAACTTCCAGATGTTCAAGCTGGTTTTAGAAAAGGTAGACGAACCAGAGATCAAATTGCCAATATCCGCTGGATCATCGAAAAAGCAAAAGAGCTCCAGAAATATATCTACTTCTGCTTTTTTTGACTATGCCAAAGCCTTTGGCTGTGTGGATCACAAAAAACTGTGGAAAATTCTGAAAGAGATGGGAATACCAGACCACCTGACCTGCCTTCTGAGGATCTGTACACAGGTCAAGAAGCAACAGTTAGAACTGAACATGGAACAACAGATTGGTTCCAAATAGGGAAATGAGTATGTCAAGGCTGTATGTTGTCACCCTGTTTATTTAATTCACATGCAGAGAAAGTACATCATGAGAAATGCTGAACTGGATGAAGCACAAGCTGGTATCAAGATTACCGAGAGAAATATAAAAAAACCTCAGATATGCAGATGATATTACCCTTATGGCAGAAAGGGAAGAAGAACTAAAGAGCCTCTTGATGAAAGTGAAAGAGGAGAGTGAAAAAGTTGGCTTAAAACCCAGCATTCAGAAAACTAAGATCATGGCATCTGGTCCCATATCTTCATGGCAAATAGATTGGGAGACAGTAGAAACAATGACAGACTTTATTTTGGGGGGCTTCCAAATCACTGCAGATGGTGACTGCAGCCACGAAGTTAAAGGATGCTTGCTCCTCGGAAGAAAAGTTATGACCAACCTAGACATCATATTAAAAAGCAGAGACATTACTTTGCCAACAAAAATCCATATAGTCAAAGCTATGGTTTTTCTGGTAGTCATGTATGGATGTGAAAGTTGGACTATAAATAAAGCTGAGCAGTGAAGAATTGATGCTTTTGAACTGTGGTGTTGGAGAAGACTCTTGAGAGTCCCTTGGACAGCAAGGAGATCCAACCAGTCCAACCTAAAGAAAATCAGTCCTGGATATTCATTGGAAGGACTGATGCTGAAGCTGAAACTCCATACTTTGGCCACCTGATGTGAAGAACCTACTCGCTGGAAAAGACTTTGATGCTGGGAAAGATTGAAGGTATGAGGAGAAGGGCGACAGAGGATGAGATGGTTGTATGGCGTCACCGATTCAGTGGACATGAGTTTGAGTAAACTCCGGGAGCTGGTGATGGACAGGGAGGCCTGGCGTGCTGCAGTCCATGGGGTCGCAAAGAGTCGAACACGACTGAACTGACTAACGGACTTCAAGTAAAATTCCTGATGGTGAAAGGATGTATCTTTAAAGAACAGGATAGAGGAACTCAGATTTGTTGGGAACTTAAGTACCATACTTATATTCAGACATTTTTGTCCTCCAGAAATCCCATGAGAAGATTACCATTTTATAAATAAAATTAATTTGTTAAATGACACACAGCTCTTGAATAACACAGTAAACTACAGAACCCGGGTGTGCAGACAGCATGAACTCACTCTGAATACCTTACTCTCTTTCTGAGGCCACACACAGCAGCTCTGCAGCCGTGGAAGAAAGATCCATTCTGGGGTGACCCTTGTGTGAAGTGGTTTTCTGAAGGCACTCTGCCTGCTGAGAGTCTGAGGGCCAGAACCTGGGTCAAGGGGGCCTGAGGTACTTTGTCATCCTGGGAAAGTGAACTGCTTCACCTCTGTGTGTCCTCCTGCTCCTGAGTGGCCAGTGCAAACAGGAATCCCTTCCCTGCCCATCTCCCTGGACTGTTTGGAATTAGAGGGAACGTGTCTCAGGTAGAAATCCTCCCCAAAAGGTCAGTGGCACGTGACAGCTAGGTTACTGTTGATGATGTCATTTGTTATTGCAGGGACCCGAATAGGTTTATTCTGGAGGTGATAATTGGGAAGGGCTGTCCCCAAGCCGCCAGGCACCATAGGTAGGTGGGTTGAGCTCTTAAAACTGAGAATGTAATGAACAAGGCAGAATAAGACATTTAACTCCTGTGCAGACAGGGCGAGACAACGGCGTTCACTGATGTGGCAGAGGCAAGATGGGCTCCTCGGGTCTTAATTAATGGACCCTGTGAACACTCTTCTCCAGCATCTTTTGAGCATGGAGAGCAGCACTGTCCACAGAGGGAATGGTCCCCGGCTCCCTCCCCCATGTCAGCCAGCTGACCCAACCCTGGGATCTGGGGTTCAGGAAGATCAGGTTTACATCCTAATCCTTAGGAAACTTTGCCTCAGCTCACCAGGTCCTTTCCAACCGAAAGGTGAAAGGAAACGAAGAGTTAGCTGAGCCAAGAAAGGCAATTGCACCCACACAGCCCAGAACCAAGTTATGTCACCCTGGGCGCTCTGCACCATGGCCACCATTAACACCTGGAAAGCCTTTGATTCTCACATTAGCAAAACATGCCATAAAGCACACGCTTCCCTCTTCCCACAGACTGGGCCCCATGGCAGGGGAGGGGGGCACTGTCACAAAGGCGCCATTCAGCCCTGGCAAGGCCGTCTTGATCAGGCCTCCCAGGGGAGACATAACGGAGTCTCTGCGCAGAAACGAGGGGAGTTACAGCATCCGATCCCAGCGGCCACTGCGGGAGGGACTCGGAGCATCCTAGCCCAGAAGGACAGCAGAAATGCATGAGTCAAACCACCTTATTTTACAGAGAAGGAAACTGACAGCTCAGGTGAGGATTTTCACTTGCAAAATGAATTTTTATGTCTGCCATGTGTCAGACAACATGCCAAACACTGAGGATGCAGCTGAATACCTAACTTCAGCTCATTCAGAAGAGACTGTCAGTCATGGACTTGGTACCGAAAATGTTCCATTTATGAATGTACCATTTATGACCAATTGCAAAATAGCTGTGAATGCAGTGAAAGCCCCATTTTCAAAATTAGAAATTCCAAAATAGAGCTGTACACACACACACACAAAATCATGCCCAATATGTATGTAAGTTGGCCAAAGGCTTCATAAAATATTTAAATTTTAAATTGGTTGTACATTTCAAATTACAAAATTTATAAGCAATGTTAAGTCTTTCTATTCTCATTTTTATGATGTAAGTATATTCAAGCTCTCCACATACCCCTCAGTGTCGGTATCCCCTCATCAGGAGAACTGTTTTTTTGAATCATCTGACACTTGGCATCTTCCTTCTGTATGAGGGGTTGCTCTGCTCGAATTGATGTTGTCACAGGAAATTTTCTCTAAAGCTGTAAGTTCCATTCACTCTTTATGAGCTTCTCAGCATGAATCTCTTTCTCTAGTGCTTTTTGAAAGTGATATTTTTTAAAGCCTTGTTGGTGACCACATGCCAGGAAAGAACTTAAGAGGTCATAACCTCCCCCCACCCAGAGGAATAATTACACCTAAATTAAATTTCTTTGCCCCATTTGTTAATAATTCCATTAGGTGACTACTATGGGGATCCAATACCAACATTTGCTGGGGTTGCTTCATGCTAATGTCTCTTCTCCAAATACTATTCTGACTTGAAAAACAAAATATTGGGGGGTGGGAGGCCTCTGTAATAGACTTTATATGGAATCAGATAGCACAGAACTTCCTGTTTTCAGGAGGATATTTTTTGAGGAAGATATTTGGCCTTTAAATCTGGCATTTGTAGTAATAAGTATAAATTAAAAGGTGACAAAGAGGAAAGTGTGATTGACTTGTTCTAGGGGAGAGAGTAGATGAGTTACAAAATTTCCAAGGAAGAAGTGATGCCTGAGGGTGATGTGGAGGAACCAGAGGATAAGATGCTAAGGAAATTCAGTTGGGGAAAAATCACTTATACAGAGGCATGACTGTGAGACGCAGCATGGTTAAGAACCATGAAAGGTTGAAGGGTTTATCCTTGGATTTTATTGTTTATAACCCAGTAAGCAGCATGAACTTCATAGTCACATGGGTTCTCCTTGTCCCTCAGTTTTCCTGGAGCCAACACGGAAGCCGACCCAGGAGTCACTGTACACACAGTAGGTCTGCATCACAGATGAAGAATCTCAAGCTCAGAGCAATGGAAAGCTTACAATTGGATGGCAAGCCTACATGTGCAACTTTTGCCCTGGAGAGAGATGCAATCTTTATTTTACTGGACAGTAAACAAATCTGTTCTCCATTCCAAAGGGTGACACTATCTCCAAGGCTGGTGATAAGATAGGTTGAAACAAAATTGTTCATGCTTCTGCTTGCAATACGTGCTAAAATCAGAGAACCCAGTGAAGAATAGTCTCTCAACAGGAAAAGCAAACATACTTGAAGTGATTTGCTTGCATTCACAAAGCTGACAAGGTCTGCTCATGTCTTGGGAGGGTCATGTACACTGCCCTCCCCCTACTATGTGGGGCTTTTCTGTGGGATCAGTGGCTCCCTTGACAGCATGTGAACCCAAGGGGCCACACAATGAGGGATGAGCCCATGTGGCAGTTAGAACTTTAACATGACCCCCAATGACCCATACCCTTATGAAATCCCTTCCCTTCAAATGCAGGGAGTGTATATAGGGGATATCATTTCTATAATTAGTTTATGATCAAACCTAGGTCTCCCACATTGCAGGCAGATTCTTCACCATCTGAGCCACCAGGGAAGCCCAATTAAGTTGGGTAAAAGTAAAGAGATATTGAAGATGTAATTAAGGCCCCTAATCAGTTGACTGTGAAAGTGAAAGTTGCCCAGTCGTGTCCAACACTTTGTGACCCCGTGGGCTATACAGTTCGTGGAATTCTCCAGTCAAGAATACTGGAGTAGGTAGCCTTTCCCTTCTTCAGGAGATCTTCCCAACCCAGGGATCAAAACCAGATCTCCTGCATTATAGGCAGATTCTTTACCAGCTGAGCCACAAGGGAAGCCCAAATCAGTTGACTGTGAGGCAACCTAAAGAGTGATATCCTGGGTGGGTCTGACCTAATCCAGTGAACCTTTTACAAGGGGTTAGAGCAGTGTGGTCTGGGCACCAGGGACCAGTTTCTTAGAAGACAACTTTTCCACAGATCGGGGAGTAGGAAGGTTTGGGGATGATTCAAGGGCATTGCATTTATTGCACAGTTTATTTCTATTATTTTTACATCAGCTCCACCTTATATCAGCATTAGACCCTGAAGGTTGGGGAGAGCAGCAGGCACTCTCTTCCATTGGTTTCAAGAAGCAAACTGTCTTGATGTAGAAGTAGCCATGTGGCAGAGGATGATGAATAGCCTCCAGGAGCTGAGAGTCTCAGTCTCACAACCCCAAGGAGCTGAATTCTTTGAATACCCAGTGAGCTTGACGGAGAACTTTGAGCCGCAGATGAGGCCCCAGCTCTGGTCAACACTTTTAACTGCCTGAGCAGTTCAATTCAGTCGCTCATTCACGTCTGACTCTTTGCGACCCCATGGACTGCAGTACACCAGGCCTCCCTGCCCATCACCAACTCCCAGAGTCTACTCAAACTCATGTCCATTGAATTTGTGATGCCATCCAACCATCTCATCCTCTGTTGTCTTTGCCTGAGCAGAGAACCAATTAAACTCTCTCTGTACTTCGGATCCACAGAAATTGTGAGGCAAAGATGTCCATGTTGTGTTCAGCCACTAAATGAGTGGCACCTGGTTACACAGCAACACATTCAGCCCAAAAGCAGCTTCCAGCAGTTACATACTCTTATCTCTGCTTCCATGACAGAGCAGAAAGAAGACCCATGTCTACTGAGGGCTAAAAACATGCAGGGCACTAGAGAGACACCATGAAGTTTAACAAAGATACTGTCTGCAAAACCTTCCTGCAGTCTCTTTTGGCTACTTTCAGAAAAGGCAACACTGTGAAAAAACCAGCTCCTAAACATAATTCATTTATATATTTGTTCTTCATTCGGTAGACACGAACTGAACACTTAAGTATATACGAGTGTGCCCTGATCCTGCTGGAAAACCCTGACTTCACTTTCAGTATATCAGTATAATTCCAGCTTCTATATTTTTCCCTCTCTGCCACCAGTGGAGCCAATTATATTCCCCTACAAGCTTCCTTATACTCTAGCCCAGTAGTTCCTATGTGGCTGTTCATATAATCACCTGAGGAGCTCTGAAACAATACACAGCTCATTCCCTTAACCAATTAAGTCAGAATATCTGCTGGTGGATCCCAAGGGTCAAAACATATTTTTAAGCTTCCTCTTTATTTTGGGGGGCTCCGAAATCACTGCAGATGGTGACTGCAGCCATGAAATTAAAAAACGCTTACTCCTTGGAAGGAAAGTTATGACCAACTTAGACTGCATATTAAAAAGCAGAGACATTACTTGGCCAACAAAGGGCTGTCTCATCAAGGCTATGGTTTTTCCAGTAGTCATGTATGGATGTGAGAGTTGGATTATAAAGAAACCTGAGCGCCAAAGAATTGATGCTTTTGAACCGTGATGTTGGAGAAGACTCTTGAGAGTCCCTTGGGCTGCAAGGAGATCCAACCAGTCCATTCTAAAGATCAGTCCTGAGTATTCATTGGAAGGACTGATGTTGAAGCTGAAACTCCAATACTTTGGCCACCTGATGGGAAGAAGTGACTCATTGGAAAAGACCCTGATGCTGGGAAAGATTGAAGGCAGGAGGAGAAGGGGAAGTCAGAGGATGAGGTGGTTGGATGACATCACCGACTCAATGGACATGAGTTTGGGTAAACTTCGGGAGTTGGTGATATACAAGGAGGCCTGGTGTGCTGCGGTTCATGGGGTCACAAAGTGTCAGACACGACTTAGCCACTGAACTGAATTGTGATGTCAGTAAACAACTTGAACTTTTTTTTTGCTAAGTCACTTCAGTCAAGTCTGATTCTTTGTGACCCATGGGCTGTAGCCCACCAGGCTCCTCTGTCCATGGGGATTCTCCAGGCAAGAATACTGGAATGAGTTGATATTCCCTTCTTCAGGGGATTTTCCTGAACCAGGGATTGAACCCACACCTCTTATGTCTCCTGCATTGGAAGGCAGGTTCTTTATCATAGCGCCACTTGGGAAGCCCCACAACTAAGGCTATGAGCCATTGAGCTAAATTATATTAGGAAAGAGTTTAGATCCTGAGACTGGTTGCTCAAGGAACAAGACTCTTTTAGAGCCTTCCCCTTCTGTGTAGAGAACAAGTTCATCTTTCAACTAATCAGGTCAAAATTCTTGCTCAGTTTTCTCTTCTCTCTCATAATTTTAATGGTTTTTCCTTTTCCTCTAGAGACACAGGTTTCTCTTGTTAACTAGTCCTTTACATCAGATGCTGGCAAATTTTCTCTAGAAAGGACGAGATAGTAAATATTTTAGGCTGTATGGGCTATTGGATTTCTGCCCAAATACTGCCTCTATATCAGCTGTAGATCATATGTAAATAAATATATGCTAATAAAACTTTATATATGACATTGAAATTATAATTTCAAATGTTTTATAGATCACAGCATTTTATTCTTCTTGGATTTTTTTCTCAACCATTTAAAAACGTAAAAATCATTCTTAGCTTAAGGGAAATACAAAAGCAGAGGTGGCCAAATTTAGCTTTTGGACCATTATCTGCCGAACCTGGTACTACATCACTGATTCCACAAGTATTGATCCAGCCTTTTACTGCCTCCATTCTATATTTTAATATTCAATATTGTATTTTGATTTAATTGCAGTTTTTCTCTAACTCTGCCAGCTCCTTTAAAATCTTATCTACCAGCATAAATTCCGTGGCACTAATATATTCTTACAAGCTAAGAGCAGAAAGCAGAGCAGTCTAATTATTTTTCTGCCATTTGTATTGAATTATTTTCATAAATGTGCCTTTACTCTGAATCTTTATGGCTAAGACTTACTTTTTTATAAGTCAGAATCTTTTCCTACAGCCCATACTGTCATTTCCGTTGCTGTCTTTTAGTTTATGCTCTATGAAGTGAGATCTGTATGTGTCTGCATGCTTGCTTTCATCTTTTTTATTGTCCACTTGGGTCCACTGATATTTCTCTCACATCTTAAACTGTGTTTTAAGCACCATCCCTAACCTCATGTCTAGTATCTGGCAGAACTGTATCTAACGCTGCTTTATTAAAGGCGGGATTTTTTTTCCCCTTGCTATGGTGTTTTGACTATCAGAAATATTTCCCCTCAAGGAAATGCTCCTATGCTGTAGGTAGGAATGTAAATTGATGCAACCATTATGAAAAACAGTATGGAGGGTCCTCAAAAAATTAAAAATTGAATTGCTATATGATCCACTATCCCACTCCTGGGCACATATCCAGACAAAACTATAATTCAAAAAGATACATGCACCCCTATTCATAGCAGCAGTATTTACAATAGCCGAGACATGGAGGCAACCTAAGTGTCCATTGACAGTTGAATGGATGAAGAAGATATATATATGTACACACACACACACACACACCCAGTGGAATATTACTCAGCAACAAAAAGAATGAGATAAATCCATTTACAGCAACATGGGTGGGCCCAGAGATCATCATACTAAGTTTTAAGTAAATCAGACAGAGAAAGACAAATACCATGTGGTATTACTTATATGTGGAATCTAAAATATGACACGAATGAACGTATCTATGGAACAGACTCAGAAACACAGAGAACAGGTTTATGGTTGTGATGGCAGAAGAGAAGGATGTGCGTTCACCCCCTTCTTACAGACTGCCAAGAAGGGGGATGGGAGAGAGAAGGACTGGGAGTTTGGGTTGGCAGATGCAAAATATTATTCATAGGATGAATATAAACAAGTCCTACTGTATAGCACAAGGAACTGTATTCAATGGGATAAACCATAATGGAAAAGAATAGAATCAAAAATATATGTATAATTGAATCACTTTGATGTACCATAGAAATTAACACAATATTGTACATCAACTTGTAACTGCAAGTTTGTTGTAACTGCAATAAAATTCTTTCAAAAATGTTTCCTCTTCCCATCCTCTGTTCTGTGGTTTGAAAGAATCTGTACTTCTTGCTGTTTCTATAAGCATGTGAAAATGCACTCCTCAGAGCCCTGTGCTTCTAATTCACTAGCGGACCTGCTACTGACAGTGTTCTACTGTGGGATGGCCTTTCCACAGTTTGGCTGGCTGAGATCAGGGCTGGGTGGGGGTAAGGGGGCAGTGGGGTGAGAGGAAGGGAAGCAGGACCTGTCTGACCTGCGTAGATGACAGGCATGTGCCTGGGGGCCACAAAAAGCCTTTTTGTCAGCATGGAGATGAGGGACTTGCAGGAAAAGACACGCAGTGAAGGTGGCAGCGTCCTCCAGTCTCCCTGCTTTCAAGTTCCAAGGTCCAGGTAGGAGTCATTCGCTGGTCTTTCCTCAGTTAGCTCATTCCTGCTATAGTTAGAAACTATAGTTAGAAACTATAGTTCCTTCAAACACCAGCATGTCATTCATCAAAATGCTCACTTCTAGCAATACTGGGTCTTCCAACAGGGTCTTCCCTGGTGGCTCAGATAGTAAAGAATCTGCCTGCAATGCAGGAGACCTGGATTCAATTCCTGGGTCAGAAAACCCCCGGAAAAGGAAATGGCAACACACTCTAGCATTCTTGCCAGGAAATCCCATGGACTTAGGAGCCTGGCGGGCTACAGTCCTCAGCATCTCCAAGAGTCAGACACATCAGAGCAACTAACACTTGCAGTAATACTGCACCTTTGCTATTTAAAAAAAGAAAATGTTCATAGTTATGAATTCAGAATCACTAAGTGACTTGCCTCAGATTGTGGAATATGTAACGACTGGAAAGAAGATTTAAGCCCACTTCTCTCTTGTACCATATCTCCTGTCTCCAGAGGTTAGATGATCAAGAAGCTAGCTGATAAGTCAAAAAGTAACATCAAAATGCATAGTATGTTGCTGTAAAAAGAAATGATAGATTCCTTCATCAACAGGCTAGAAGATGAATTGCTCTCAACATGTTTTATGGGGAGTTTCGTCCAGTCCTATCTGACAATTCAGTGGACACAGGCATGAAGATGCAGTTTAGAAGGGAAGCCCAAGTTGTCATAATTCCAAGTCCTCTAGCAATAGATTTACAGTCTGAGGCAGTTTGGGGAATGCTGGCGCCCAGGATGCAGATTGTGGTCCATAAATTAATGGGTGATTAAAACCGTACTAAGGCAAACACATAGCCACCAGTCTGAATGATGCACGATTATTACCAGCCATAGCCAGCAGATGTATAGAAATAATTGGCTTTTAATGCTCATTAGTCAGTTTTATTACAAATAATGCGTTTGCATGATGTTTGTAAATTTATGCTCTAGTGGGAAGACATGGTGACAGCACATAGAAACAAGCAGAACGATTATGAAAAATGCATCCCAAATGTATGAATATGCCCCAAATTACATTTATTTGTATATTTACTTGTTTTTAACCTTGCTTCCTTCCAAAACAAAATAATTTAAGGCAATTTGAAGAAACAGAACCATTATGAGAATTTTTCAATGAAGGCATTATGAAGAGAAGAAAAATGAAGGTCAGAAAATACAATGAACCAAAGAGCGAGTTAGTATGCCAGATGAATATCATAATATTCTGTGCACAAGATAAAAATGTAATTCAAAGTAACTGTTGCATTTATTAGCATTCAAAGCAAAGGAGTCAAAACTGATTAGTGTAAGATTCATGTGTTCAGAGGGGAAAATGTAAAACAAAAAATATGTTTTTCTCAAGGGAAATATAACATGTCTCAGTTAAATGACCAGAGGGAAATTTACCTTATAGTTGTTCAGAAAGGTAAAATGAATATTCTCTAAAGTAAATACAATAGAGATTTTTTTTTTCTGATAAGCTCCAGAAAGTGAACTGATAACATTTTACCAAATCACACATTAGTAAAAATCAGTCCCTTGAAGATGAGAGTTTTCCTCTCTTTCCAACCCCCTTCCCTGCTCTATTCATTCACATTTCTTGGCCCATCATTGTTCCCATGGCACGCATGCTTAGTCACTTCACTTGTGTCCGACTCTGTGACCTCATGGACTGTAGCCCACCAGGCTCCTCTGTCCATGGGATTTCCCAGGCAAGAATGCCAGAGTGGGTTGCCATTACCTTTTCCACACTCATCTATAATTTTAACTTGATAAAAATTTAGTATTTACCTTATGGTGACTGTGAAAACTGTTCACAGTGGAGTGATATATGACACTTTGATGAATTTCCTTGCATAGCTTTGTTTTTCCTAAATTGTCTTATCTCTATTTATTATTGCTAATTCAACCCTCAAATCTTTACCAGAAAGAAAAATCTCCCCATAATGTAGTTGGGCACAAGCTTCTATTCAGAGTGGCAGCTTGTTGAGCCTGGGATTGCTTCTCACCATCACCTGGAGACACCCCCCCATCCCACCTCCCAGCCCCACTCTTACCCCAGCCATCTCTCTTGTACTGAATTCTTATTTTAATGAATCCAAACTTTGTTGATGCCTTCTCCCTTTTAAAGTAAAACACCTCCTTGAATAGTTATCTAGAAAGGAGTATTGGGTGGGGGGTGTAATTTTTGAGACTGCAAACATCTCAAAATGACTATTTTATTAGCATGCATAATTGATGTTAATGATGGCAGAGAATATTGGCTGGAGGTATTTCTCTTGGAATTCTTAAGGAGGTGCCACTTTGGCTTCTACCACATTGCTCCTGGAACCACATTTTTTCCTGTTAGGAGCATAGCACCATCTAGACTCCAATTCAGTAAGTTTAATGTTGGATAATGAAAAAGCAAGACAGTTTCAGAAAAACATATATGTCTGCTTTATTGACTATGCCAAAGCCTTTGACTGTGTGGATCACAATAAACTGTGGGAAATTCTAAAGGAGATGGGAGTACCAGACCACCTGACCTGCCTCTTGAGAAATCTATATGCAGGTCAGGAAGCAACAGTTAGAACTGGACATGAAACAACAGACTGGTTCCAAATAGGAAAAGGAGTATGTCAAGGCTGTATGTTGTCACCCTGTTTATTTAACTTATACACAGAGTACATCATGAGAAATGCTGGGCTGGAAGTAGCACAAGCTGGAATCAAGACTGCCAGGAGAAATACCAATAACCTCAGATACACAGACGACACCACCCTTCTGGCAGAAAGTGAAGAAGAGCCTCTTGATAAAAGTGAAAGAGGAGAGTGAAAAAGTTGGCTTAAAGCTCAACATTCAGAAAACTAAGATCATGGCATCCAGTCCCATCACTTCATGGCAAATAGATGGGGGAAACAGAGGAAACACTGGCTGACTTTATTTTTCTGGGCTCCAAAATCATTGCAGATGGTGACCACAGCCATGAAAGTAAAAGACGCTTACTCCTTGGAAGGAAAGTTATGACCAACCTAGATAACATATTAAAAAGCAGAGACATTACTTTGTCAACAAAGGTCTGTCTAGTCAAGGCTATAGTTTTTCCAGTGTTCATGTACGGATGTGAGAGTTGGACTATAAAGAAAGCTGAGCACTGAAGAATTGATACTTTTGAACTGTGGTGTTGGAAAAGACTCTTGAGAGTCCCTTGGACTGCAAGGAGATCCTACCAGTCCATCCTAAAGGAGATCAGTCCTGGGTGTTCATTGGAAGGACTGATGTTGAAGGTGAAACTCCAATACTTTGGCCACCTGATGCAAAGAGCTGACTCATTTGAGAAGACCGTGGTGCTGGGAAAGATTGAGGGCAGGAGGAGAAGGGGATGACAGGATGAGATGGTTGGATGGCATCGCTGACTCAATGGACATGGCTTTGTGTGGACTCTGGGAGTTGGTGATGGATAGGGAGGCCTGGCATGCTGTGGTTCATGGGGTCACCAAGAGTCAGACATGACTGAATGACTGAACTGAATGCTTCCTGAAGGATGGCATTCTGTCCTCCTTCAGTCTTTGAGCTGGGGCTTCAGCTGTACTCTTGCTCTTCCAATGCTCTCTCAGGCCAGCAGCTTCTGGGTGGTACCATATATACAATCAGTTCTATGGTCATTGGCCAGGACTTCACCACAATGGCTCATCAGTGGGTCAACTGGTTTTCTGCAACTTTATGTGGAATCTCATGCCAGGGCAAGCAACATCCCATAAGTTTTGAGACAATGGTGATGCCCAAGAACCTGGGTGCAACAGAAATGTGGGCATGTCCAGTGTGGGAGGGGCCACCAGGTGACTAGCTGGCCTGCTGAAGGGCTAGTATTGGACCAGAGTGTCAGTGTTACCCTGGATCTTCAAGGTGTGCCCTCCACCCACTGGCAAACATTCCTACAAGAAATATAATCCATGGAGATCTGGCAGACACAAGGGCAGGAGGCAACATGACCATGGAGGCTGAGACTGGAGTGAAGGAGTCACAATCCAAGGAATGTCTAGAGCCACCAGAAGAGGAAGAAGAAAGGAATGAAAATTCCCCTAGAGCCTTTGAAGGAAATTTGCCCTTGTAAGTATTTTCACTTTGCACTGCTAACCTCCAGAATTGCAAGAAAATAAATTTCTGATATTTTAATGGGACTTTTTTTGGAAGCCACTGGAAACTAATATATAAATGGAATTCTGTTTTGCTCCTGAAAACTGAAGACCTAAATAGTCTATTGGCGTGAATCTGTGTAGGAGTTATCTCCCACCTTTGTTTGTATGTCTCATTAAGGCTTCATGAAATTGAACAAACTCCTGGAGATAGTGAAGGACAGGAGGCCTGGTATACTGCAGTCCACGGTGTCACAAAGAAGTCAGAAACAGCTTAGTAACAAGGCTTCAAGAAGGTAGCCATTTTTGGCTCCTCTCTTCTGATAATGGTGTGGGTTAATGTAATATTCTGTGGGATATCAGATAGTCCAGAATCTTCAGACTATATTATTGACAAGGTGAGGGAAGGAAGGAATTAATAAGACCCTGGGGCACAAGCATGAACCTACTGTTTTGTCTGCTCAGTGTAATACAAACAATTTTTGATCTTCTTTTCTGATAAGGGTGGAAAGGAAGGGTCACAGTCAAAGGCCACAAATCATTCACTGAAGCCATGTTAACATGCAGTATCGACAATGCTCAGTCTGGAACAGAGACTGAAACTGCAGTTGGGATTACTACTTGATGGGGTTTATGGTAGTTCATTATCTTCCTCTAAGACTCGTCTGGTTTCTGCAGGAGATTGATGAATTAAATGGGGAGTTGACAAGGACCACTCCCTATGTATCATTTACATACTTGTGAATGAAACTAATGTTCACCAAATGCCTGGATGCGATACTGTTTTTGATTTACTGTCTTGGCTTGGTGGGAGGGTTAGCTGCAGAAAGAGCTGGTGAATGGAGCTGACGTTGTAAACCCACAGTTGGTTGGATGTTGGCTAGAATTTGGTCTCTTTAGTTGGCCCCACTCCAACACTGGGGCCATGATGTCTTTAGAGTCTGATATCAATGCCAGGGTGGGTTTTCCTACTCCCTCCTTATAAAGTTATCAGAGTAACTGTTTACTGAGCCCTTTGGGAAAGTAGGAGGGGAGGTTATGAATCCAACTCAACATGCCATGGCATTGCAGGGTCCTTCATTCTGTCCTCTTCTTTATTTAATGGATTCTCAGTATGAATACTGGACCAGGTCCAGAAGTTATGTGGGAAATCATAATTTATTTATTTATTTTTTGAGTGGATTCAACTGTTTGTAGCCTCCCGATCATTTGTCCCTGATTTTTCCTGGATCCTTGATGAAACAATTTGATTATTACCCTAATTGACTTTCCATCTACTTTGACTCTAGGGACACTGCATTCTACTGATTTTCTTACAATCTCCTCCTCTGCTGGTACAATCTTGTCATGTATTACAATAATTGTGTTTACCTGTATTTCAACAGTTAATGCCACCACCTGGCTTAAATAGAGATTCTATCATTCTCAGGGCCAGTAGGGACTCTAGTTCTGAAATGTTCTCCCTATTGTCAATCCTGCCCAAAAAAGAGAACCACCAATGAACTTCTTAGTGATGCTGGTGTCTCTCTAACCTGCATATTCCTTGTTTCCTCTGCTGCTGCTGCTAAGTCGCTTCAGTCATGTCCGACTCTGTGCAACCCCATAGATGGCAGCCCACCAGGCTCCCCCATCCCTGAGATTCTCTAGGCAAGAATACTGGAGTGGGTTGCCATTTCCTTCTCCAATGCATGAAAATGAAAGTCAAAGTGAAGTCACTCAGTCGTGTCCGACTCTTAGTGACCCCATGGACTGCAGCCTACCAGGCTCCTCCATCCACAGGATTTTCCAGGCAAGAGTACTGGAGTGGGGTGCCATTGCCTTCTCCTAGGAAAATTCATAAAGTGAGTTTCTCATACTCTGTTTACACCTCCAGCATGCCCATTTCCTAAGCCTTTGAGTCTCATCAAACACAGACATTCTGGCATTTAGTCCTCACTTACCCTGGGTATCACTTTGTCCATGCTATTAGGAGCCTATTTGCATTGTATGCAAGGGTTTTTGCTAAATATTAACTCCTGTATCATGGGAAAGTGGTCCCAAATCACTAAATTTTCTTTTATCCATTTTTATTCTCTAGCTTCCTGAATCAAGCAACTTAACAATCCAATCCCACCCCTGCTCCCCTGGCCCCTGCTGGTCTTGTGGCTACTTTAGAGTCTAATCTCTTTGCTTCCAGGTATGACATATTCTTAGTTGGTATGTGGCAACTTACCCTAGTTCTTGAGCTTTCCCAGTGGCTCAGGGGTAAAGAATTTATCTTCAGTGCAGGAGACACAGGTTCAATTCTTGGGTCAGGAAGATCCCCTGGAGAAGGAAATAGCAACCTGTTCCAATATTCCTGCCTGGGAAATCCCATGGACAGAGGAGCTTGGCAGGCTACAGTCCAGGGGGGGTCTCAAAGAGTCAGACGTGACTTAGCAACTAAACAACAACAACAGTAGCAATCCTAATTAATGGATTAATTATCAGGAAGGAAGATGGGAACAGATTCTGGGGGGGATACCTGCTGTCCTACAGGGGAGAAATCTCAGAGTAGGTTAACAGCCCGTGAGCAGGCTCAGAGATGTGGGGGAATTTAGGGATTCAAAATTTTGAGAAGCATCAACCCATATGTCTTCATTCCATGTGTCTTGGACCCATTTTTTGCAATAAGGCTCTTTCCTCAGGCACGGACAGATGTTGGCAATGATATCACTCTTCTTTGTAGCTCAGCTATGATGATAACTAAGTTATGATCCCTCAGCTCTCTCTGTCTTTCTACTACAAAGAATGGGAGCCTTTTCATATGTTACTCAAGAGACACTGGCTTTGATATCTGGTGTCTTAATCACTTTCAGCCTTAGCTTTATTTTCACAAGAGATTGAATAGAGCTTAACAATAGTCATATCGTCTCGCTCTCATTATCATCCCTATTTCCTCCATACTTTTAAGATGTTTGATGGACTGACTACCTGAGCTACTGCATTTTCTTCCACTGGCCGAACAGCCCAGCTCACCTCCAGTGAGAGTTTTGACAAAGGGATACCACTTTGTTCCAGAACCATATATGCAACACTGACCTCAAGTGCCTGCATCCTAACAACCAGCTGGGTAATGGATAATCCAGCTCAAAAATCTTGTCTTAGTTCTGCTTGCTTCAGTCGACTTATAGAGTCATCAGGATGCTGACTTTAACGTGAAATCAGTGTTCAGAGGTTTTACTAGAGTATTCTCATAAACGATCTCCATGGAAGGGAAGCAGGCAAAGTAGGATTGGCCAAAAGGAAAAGTTGAACTACATCACAAGGACAGCCTCAGCCAACCCCAAGAAGAGCATGGAGAGCTTGGGAACTGGAGGTGAGTCACTCTTGAAAGGCCATGATCTTGGGCAAGGTGGTTCTCTGAAACTGAGGGAATCCCTGAAAAAGATGACAGTTAAAGCTTATCTCTTAATAGCTCTACCAGTGGCTAGGGAGCCAAGTCCTTCATTCATGGGAGATATGGGGAAATCTCTCTATGGCTACTGTGCTTTGATGGCTGTGTGGGTAAAGAATCTGCCTCTGATGCAGGACACACAGGAGGCTTGGGTTTGACCCCTGGGCCGGAAAGATCCCCTGGAGGAGGAAATGGCAACCCACTCCAGTATCCTTGCCTGGAAAATTCCATGGACAGAGGAGCCTGGCGGGCTGCAGTCCATGGGGTCACAGAGAGTCAGACACGACTAAGCGCATGCACATACATAGGAAGATGTGGGCAGGAAGCTAGGATCCCTTCCATCTTCTGCAGAACCAGTTTTATTCTTGCTATTGCAACAGGAAATTATAATCTCATCCTGAGTTGATGTCCCTCCCAGATCCCAATAAATCCCAGAATGATTATCAATGTACCATAAAAATAACTATCTTAGGTATAAGTAGGGAGTGTGGAAGCTAGTCTTAATTCTCTAGAGCACAGAAGAAGAGTTTCAAAGTGATCTAGTAAATACAATGTGAGTGTCTATGATGTGAGAGATACTATGCCCAGTGGCAGTGATTCCAAGACAGATGCTCCAGACTGAGTAGAAGGGATGGACAAAAACTCATTGGGCATTAATACTGTTCAATACGTGTTACCATTAAGTAATGTCCTAATTATATTGAGTGCTCAGAAAGACAGCACCCCAGGAGAACTTTACAAAGGAAGCTCAGATACCTCTGAGCAGGAATATCTGACACACAGCATCCATTCAACCAATGCTTGTTGAATAAGTTATGTGTGGGATATTAACAGGCGGCAGAAATTAGGGTGGATGGGAGAATTCCAAGAAGACCTTGAAGGCCTACTTGTTTTCCGTGTATAGAAAGCAGTAGGTAGTCCAGTGTATTTATTAGGTGAGGCTCGAAATATGGGGTGATGTCATGTTGCCTTGAATTCTCGTCTGAGGAGTACTGTCAATATTCTGTACAGAGTGGTGGAGGGCATGGGTTTCTTGAGGGTGTGAGCTGGTGAGTTGGCAACACATCTGTGGTTTATGGTGGTCCCCTTGCAGAAGTGAGAGAAATGGCTTGGTTGAGGGAAGAATTATGACAGGCTGGCCAGGAGGAGGCTGATGCAGCAGGCTGCTGAGTGACTATGAGGTTTAAAGTAGGATACAGAAGTAAAGGTGGGCCAAAGAGGAAAGCAGGGTGGGGTAAATTAGGAGTTTGGGATTAACATGTACAAACTACTGTATACAAGATTGATAACCAACAAGGACCTATTGTATAGCACAGGGAACTATTCTCAGTGTTTATTATAACCTATAAGGGAAAAGAATCTGAAAAAGATATACATATATATATGAAATAAAGTGAAGTGAAGTAGCTCAGTCATGTCCGACTCTTTGCAACCCTGTGGACTGTAGCCCACCAGGCTCCTCTGTCCATGGGATTCTCCAGGCAAGAATACTGGAGTGGGTTGCCATTTCCTTCTCCTATATATATATATATGTATCTATGTATGAAATTCCCCAGTGACTCAGCGGTAAAAAATTCGCCTGCAGTTCAGGTGATGCAGATTTGATCCCTGGGTCAGAAACATCCCCTGGAGTAGGGCATGACAACCCACTCCAGTATTTCTGCCTGGAAAGTCCTATGGACAGAGGAGCCTGGTGGGCTACAGTCCATGGGATCTCAAAGAGTCGGACATGACTAAAGTGACTAATCACACACACACACACACACACACACACACACACACATATATATCACAATACACACACACACACACATATCACTTGTACAGCAGGTGGTTTTTGTTGTTGTTGTTTAGTTGCTAATTCATGTCCGGCTCTTTTCTGACCCCATAGACCATAGCCTCCCAGGCTCTTCTGTCCATGCAATTTCACAGGCAAGAATACTGGAGTGAGTTGCCATTTCCTCCTTCAGGAGATCTTCCTGACCCAGGCACTGAACCCACATCTTCCGCATTGCAGGCAGATTCTTTACTACTAAGCCACCGGGGAAACTTTGATATATATATACATGAATCACTTGCTATACACCTGGAAATAATGCAATGTTAAAACATTAAGTATACTTCAACAAAAACAAGTTTATTTTAAAGTAAAGGCAGAGAGAAAATGTTCCAGAGTGATACTGAGACATTTCAGAAAGATGCCCTGTGAGCTGCAGTGTCACGTGTCCACCGACCCTCACAAAACTCAGTAGCTCCTCTGCCTTATCTTGTTATCCTTCCCAACAACCAGATGCCTCAATATCGTGCCCCCCTCCCACACACGCCAGAGGAGCACCCTGAGCACAGAGGTCATAGGTGACTATCGGAGATAGGATGTGAGCTCAGTCCTGTCTCCAAAATCTAGCCACTTCCACTGCAGAGGTCTAGATTGCATCACTTCCACTCCATCCATTTCTTTCATAATAACTAGATGGCAGGAACTACATTTTTCATCTCCATCGTTTTGGGGGGAGTACTATTACAAGATATTTAGAAAGCAAAGACACTCAGTGAACTGTGCATCCGTTTGTTAGAGATGACCTTTAGGTCTGAGCCTCCCGGAGGCAATGAACTCCAGAACTCCACGGGAGCTAGCCTAAGGAATCAGGTTAGCCCAAGGAATGAGGCAGCGCACAGCAGGGCCTTTCAGCCCCATGGCAAAACAGACCCGTTTACCGATTTGTTGGTTTCTGAGCCCAAATTAGCTCCCACTGGTGAGCCAGGTCACTGGATCTGTCGCCCTCTTCACATCCCCCGGGAACACCTTTTCCAGACACGACTGTCCCCTGAAACCAGATGTGGTCTCAGTTACCTGCTCATAGTCTGTCTCTGGGCTTTGGAAGAGTTTTTTTTTAGGAGGAGAATAGTCACCCTGCTTCTGTTCCCCACACGCTGATGATGGAGCCTCAGGTCTGCAGGTGGGGTCAAGGCTTTTCCCTAAGTGACTGACTGCTTGAATGGACATGTGCAAAAAATTCTCTAGCAGAGTCCACTGAGCTGTTGCTCAAGATAAAATCACTCAGTGACTTAAGCCCAAAAGGACTTTTTTATATTATCATTATTATTATTGCCATCATCACTATTATTTTAAAGAAGTACCAAAGATTGGCTCATAGTGCTGCTATAAGTCCATCAGTGACCCATGCCCCAGTTTTACAAAGTCACCTAAAAGCATCACTCGTCACTCAACTGGCCACAGCAGATTTGAACTGAGTGATGCTTACTGGAGGAAAAGAGCCATCCACATCTGCTTCTGAGAATCAGGTGAAACCCTTGTTTTACAGACAGGTGGCCTTGCATTTGGCTCACAGCACCATCGCCTTCTAGCTCTCCAAATTCCTCGATATTCTTCTGTCTTCTTGTATGTGGGAGGCAAGGTCTAGCTGTGCTACCTGTACTACCTGAAATCGAGTGCAGCATTTCTCAGCCCAAACCACTATATGGAGGGTGCAAAGAGACTCAGACACAGAGCTGGGGAATTCTCAGATAAGGAGACCAGGGGTGAAAAAGAACAGGCAAGCTGAGCATGAATGGGGAGGGAGGTCCCAACAAGCATCCATCCTCTCCTTCTGGCTTTGTTCTACGTCCAGGGGAGTCTGCCGGTGTTCACTGGGTAACGTTAGCCTGTCCACGTTCCCTTTGAATCTGCTTCTCATCTCCAGTAAGGAATAGCAGTCTACATTTTTCATGGTCATGATAAAAATTAAGAAAAATAATATCTTTAAATATATGTATATTATATATATGATATATATTTAAAGCCTGGCATGTGAGAAGAATTCCCCAGTGGAGGTCTCCCTGTTACAGGGACTTTAGAATCACCAGGTGTTTTCATAGGCATTATTTAAATATTTGAAAACTCTTGGTGAAGAAACTAGGATCAATCTGTTTGTCTACCTATTTAGCAGATGAGGAAAACTGAGGCTCAGAAAATCAGTCAAAACCCTGAAACTGATGTGCACCAAAGTACTCCCTCCCCTGCCTGTATCTTGAATCTTGGTGAATTTCCCCTTGTTTTAAGAATTTCCAATGGGGCTAGGGTCATTGTGGAACTTTAAGATATTGATAAGCTGTGATTGTTGCTTTTCATCTGCACTCTGGAGATGAGAAATGCCCCACTGCATTCTGCCACCATATTTGAACTTCTCACAGAGCTTATAGCTTTCAATATTGTCTACCTGGGACTCTTCTAGTCTCCTCTGTTGAGAAGTCAAACTTAAAATAATTTATTTCATAAAATTGGACACATATTAAATGATTTAACAAATCTAACTTCCCTTCATTCCACTCATCCATTTCCATTCTGAGAGAAACACCACATGTTGAATGCTCCCAATAAAAGATAATTCAAGAAAATAGACATTGGAAAAGCAGATACTTGTTTCAGTTGCTTTCTAGGTGCACGGAAGGGAAATGCAATGGGCTGGCCCCTCACCCAGCTGTCTGCGCTTTCTTTGCTGCAGAGAGGTGAAAGAGGGATTGCTTTAACACTGTTCCTCTCAGCCCCAGAGGTGGGAGGCAGAACTTTCTGGAAGACAGCAGTGCTTCCTGAAGTCAACCAGTGAGCCATCGAGTCATGTCTGCAGAATTGCAACACAGCACCCAGTGAGAGGCTGTGTTGCGAATCACATCCTCAGGTGTCAGTGGGAAAGGACTTGGGGGCCCAGGTTTCAAGAAAGATTGAAGCAAACGCTGCCTTGAAATAAAAATGATTGCTGTGTTAAGAGCGGTTAGAGTAGTATGCTTTCATTTTTAGAAAGCTTGCTGAATGTTTTCTCAAATTAATATTTCTATAAAAATGAAGCGAGACTAAAACTGGCTCACTGGAACCCACATGAGTTTTAGAGTGATCATCATAATGTCTTGAGTCAATGCCTTTGCTCGTGTAGACACAGCACTCCATAGGTCACTTTCTGTCTTTTGAAGCACTCACTTTAGCCATCTTGACCGTGTTTATGGTCAGAACTGGCTACTTAATTTGATGGGCCTATTATAAAATAAAAAATATGGGATTTCTGGTTCAAAAAGCATGCTCCAGTTTTGCATCTGACTTCGCTTATGAAATACAGGTTCAAATGTAAAATTATCAAGAATTTCAAGCTGGCAACAGCAAAGCATTAAACAGAGTGTGGAGTCCTTTCAAGCTTGGACCCCTGCACATGCACTGGTCACATGTCTGTTCTTGACCTTCATGGTCCATCAAGACTTCCTTTCACTCTTGATTATGGCTCTGACCTGGACTATATATTATGATCCTAAATCTTCCTTGACCATGTTTTATAGCAATATGTTGACTGCTTTTTACCCAGATTCTTTGGGTGGCCATTCAGGCAATTAGCAGGCATTTAGTCATGTCCAAAAAGTCCCTAAGAACATGTGGTAGGTGCCAATGTGGCTTCCCCAATGGCTCCGTGGGTAAAGAATCTGCCTGCAGTGCAGGAAACACAGGAGATGAGAATTCGATTCCTAGGTTGGGAAGATCCCCTGGAGGATGAAATGGCAACCCAGTCCAGTATCCTTGCCTAAAGAATCACATGGACAGAGTAGCCTGGCCGAGCTACAGTCCAAACAGTTGCAGAGTTGGACATGACTGAGTGGCTAAACACACAACATACAAAAGGTCCTCGATATTTGGTCATATATGCTGCTGCTGCTGCTAAGTCACTTCAGTCATGTCCGACTCTATGCGACCCCATAGACGGAAGCCCACCAGGCTCCCCCGTCCCTGGGGTTCTCCAGGCAAGAACACTGGAGTGGGTTGCCACTTCCTTCTCCAATGCATGAAACTGAAAAGTGAAAGGGAAGTTGCTCAGTCATGTCCGACTCTTAGTGACCCCATGGACTGTAGCCCACCAGGTTCCTCCATCCATGGGATTTTCCAGGCAAGAATACTGGCCTGCCTAAAGCATCCACAAAAACATTCAATCTGTGCCAAAAGGTCCTTGATATTTGATTATATTTTCTTCCTGTCCAAAATGTTCATGAAGACACTTGATCCATGCCAAAAAGTCTGTTACATTTTGTCTTGACCAAGACCACTTCACATGAACCAAATATGCCCATGGACATTTTAGATAGGATCAAATTTCAAGGACCTTTTGGCGTGGACCAAATGTCTTATGGATATTTGGACAGGCCAAATGTCCTGCAAGGCCACTGAAGGGTTTTAGACAGTCACGTGGGGCTCCAAACCTAGCCAAGACATGCATAGCATGTCCACTGGCCTTTTGCTCAAGTGGAACCAAGCCTTCATGGTAAATCCAGGCATGGTATTTCAGCATTTGAGACTGACTTTTTCTTTTCCTTCCCAGCCTCTAATGCAACTGTTTTCTATCTCTTCTTTACTGTACTAGTTCTAACAAACAGCCAAAAGATGAATGAGCATCTCTGTTTTTCTTTGTGCTTCTCATCCTCTGGGGAGGATGCTAACAGGCAGTGGAATGCAGAGACAAGGGTAGTAGGGGAGAGGATGAGTAGAAGCCTGCATCCTGGATTATCACCAGTTGTCAAAAAATCAGTAAACTGCTGAAGGACTGGTGCTCATAGCATCTCTCTATCCAGAACAGGGTTTGTTGCATGAGAGTTAAGTCTCCCAATTAATTACCATTTTCTTCTAAACCTTTTTGGAGAAATAGAAACATGTTTTAAATTTTATTTATGTTTCTTTTTTAATCTGGCGGGGGGGGGGGGAATGTGAAGATTTAAGGGAGTCCCAGGTGGCTCAGTGGTAAAGAATCTGCCTCCCGGTGCTAGATATGCAGGAGACACAGGTTTGATCTCTCGGTCAGGAAGATCCCCTAAAGAAGGAAATGGCTACTCACTCCAGTATTCTTGCCTGGACAATTCCATGGACAGAGGAGCCTGGCAGGCTGCAGTCCATGGAGTCGCAAAGAGTCAGACACAATGGAGTGACTGAACACCTACGCACTATGCACATAATCATTTAAATATGGGCTTGTTGTCACCTCTTAGGAAAGTCCTTCAAACTCTTGTCAAAATACCCATTACCCAAGAGCAAGTACATTTTCCTCTCTGTCATCCTTGTGTTGTCAAACTTTGATCTATCCTTTTCTTACATGGTGCTTTTACAACTTTCAGAATGCCTTGTAAATAATCCAAATAGATGTGCAGAAAGCAGGTCAGCCGTTCCTGTCAGTGTGGCACCAGGCAGCCCCCAAGAGGAAAATGCTCATTAGCGGTTATTACTTTGATGACATCACCAGAAATTTGCCTCTTTCACTTGCTCACATGTTGTAATTTTGCTTGGAAAATGCTGCACAGAAAGAATTATGGGCAAGGGCTCTGAACTGCCACATCTCAAGTCATCTTACAAGTTAACCCTTCCAAAACTGATCACTTCCTGCCAGCCTACCCCTTGAGGGAATGCTTGCATACATTTCTTTGGAGTATAAATTGCTAAAAGTGAAATTGCCCAATCAAAGCTTACTTATATGTTAAGTTCTAGGTGATTGTGCCTGAAAATTTTCTAAACTAATTGTACAAGTTCATACTTCTACAAGCAATGTTGAGAGCTGTTACACACCCTCACTGCCAGTAAGCCTTGATAGGTTTGTTTGGTTTTGTTTTCTCTTTCTTTTCTTCAAATTCAGTCTTTCAGTTAATGGTGGCTAATTGTGGCCTTCAGGAGCAGTTTTTGATTATTGTGATACTGAAAAATTTTTGTCCATTTAAAAAAATGTATTTTCTGTATTGGTGTGAAGGAAGGAACAGACAAACCTTTTTCCATTCTTGTCATGAAGTACAACTAACATCAACATAAGTAGAAGGAAAAGTTATAAAAATAGGATCAGAATCCAGTGAAATAGAAAGCAGATCAAAATATGAGAACAAAGTTGATATTTTTGTGAAGATTTATAAAATTAATGAATTCTCAGAAAGAAATTATTGAAGACACACATACAAAACACCATAAATTTCCAACACTAACAGTCCCCCTGGGACTGCACAGGTCACATGCCTGCTCTTGACCTTCATGGTCCATTGTGACTTGCTTTCTCTCCAGTTTATGGCTCTGCCCTTACATCTCCAACCCAAGGTTACCTATTATGTGTCTTTGATCTTCCTTGACTATGTTTTGCAGCAGCATGTGGACCACAATTTATCCTTCTTTTCTGGCTAACCCAAAGAAGCTTAACAGTCCTTAACAAGATCATAAGAAAATACAGAGCCTACAGATGTTAAAATAAATAAATATTTTTTGTGGGATTAACATGTTTGGGTTTATCATATCTTTTTTTGCAGTGGATTTTGGTCATATACATGTTCTTAGAAATTCATCTTATGAGGGGATCACAATTTATGTACAGAGTTTAATGACACACTTTGGCACCAAGTAGCAATACTGAATATGTGTTTTCCCTTTAACTGAGCAATTTCATCTGATTCAGAATAGTCTACTGGTAAAGGTGAACAAAGAGGGCATTTGGCAAGAAATGCATCTTGCATGATTTTGTTTCTACAAATGTTAAAAGACCTCATGATTTCAAATATACTTCCCAAATATGCATGTATATGTTGTTCATGGGAAAACATGCTGTTTTAGAAGTTGGCTCAAAAGGTAGTTATTGATTTCATGATAGTGACTGCCTCAGAGAAAAGGGCAAGGAAAGAAAACGAACAAAGAGCTAAGAAGAAATATCCGAGATGCTTTATTTCATTCTTTAAACACACTTTGAAATAAATATGAATAATGTGAAAAACTCATCAATTCAGAATAATAGATACGTAGTAGATGCTTAACTTATTCCAAATATCAGTCTGTATTTCCAATTTTTTTTTCCTCAATAAAGCAAACAAAATAAAAAAGAAAGAAGAATATTACTCCCTCTGCATCTCACAACCTCCACACTTTCCTGCTGCTCATAGCTTGTCACACACACCTTCCTCCCTTCCTCCATACATGTACAAATGTACATTTCAGCTCTTCCAGAAATGATGAATTATGAGAAACAGTAGATTTGTCTTCAATTTGCATTTTAAAATAATTTGGAAATATTTTGCCTTTTGTTAATTCTCCTCCTGTTTACCTTCATACAAATATTTTTTTTTCTCATAAACCTTCCCTCTCTTGACTTTCCAGTATGATAAAGGAAAATAGGAAACTTAAAAATTCTCCTCTCCCCCCCTACTTCCTGATATTTGTTATAAAACACTTTCCATGCTCCATCATAGTTACATAGTTATTTTTCTTCCTGAAAAAATAAAACCTTAATTTCTCCTAAATTTTATAATCTCATGTATATTTTAGGTAGCCATAATTGCCTCAATTATTTCACCATAGTTTTATATTTGAATAGTTTAGTATTCACTGCCAGTCTTTTCAAACCAGGCCTTTCTATTTTGTGAGT
Source organism: Redunca redunca (assembly GCA_006410935.1). Taxonomy (NCBI): domain Eukaryota; kingdom Metazoa; phylum Chordata; class Mammalia; order Artiodactyla; family Bovidae; genus Redunca; species Redunca redunca. The sequence goes on along the minus strand of SJYQ01001729.1, from coordinate 47,680 downwards.
TTGATTTTTTTTTTAACTCTGTAAATTGCTTGTTTTTTTTCAGGGAGCTTTCTCAAGAAGGTTTTAGTTTCTGTATCATATGATTTTTCAGAATGCCTGTTGATTTTCTTTGTACCTGAATGACTCTTAGGTTGTAGATAACATTTCTGAATCATACAGTTTCTTACTCTTCCTGCCTCTGTTGACATTCCCTCATCATCTTCTAATAATGATGTGTAGATATCTGAATGCAATGTGATTCTTCTCTTATTTCTTGTCCTCAAATGTTCAGTGACTTTGCCAAGATCCAAACAAAAGCAAGTAATTATAAAGAATATCCTCCATTCCTAAGTACATTATATGTTCACTCATATAATTCTCACTCATAACAAATTATGAAGCTGGTGTTTTTCATATTCCCATTTTACAGATTAGACATCAATTTGAGAAACCCGCCCAGAATCATGTAGCTGCCCATGGATAGAGCTAGGATTCATGTTAGTCAGTCACTTAACCTCGGTATAGATAGTTCTCATATTTGAAGATTAAGTGACTTTTTCTTTTCAGGAATATTTCTGTCTCTGAGGGTTCCTTTTTTGTTCTTTTATTTCAAGGACACAGATGTCCACAGATGGCTTCTTCATTGTGTAACTACCACATCTATCATTACTATCATCGCTATAATACTGTCCAGCTATGCTGTCCAATGTCCATCTTTGTGATGATCTCAGTTCTCTCATCAATCACAGACATGATTTCCAGTTAGAACTCACTCTTTTCCCCATCCCCTGAAGTATGTTTATTAAAGCTATAGTGATGTTTTTTGATATTCAACTTCATTTCTCAGTTTTTACAAATTAACTTGACAATCTTAATATTTTAGACTTTAATTTTTCTTTGTATCAACTGGTTCATCTTCATATTAGCATCCTCTTTTACTAAATTCCTCTGAAGTGTCTTATACAAATATTTATTCTGTTACTTAGGCTTCCCTGGTGGCTCAGATGGTAAAGAGTTTGCCTGCAATGCAGGAGACCCGGATTTGATCCCTGGGTTGGGAAGATTCCCTTGGAGAAGGAAATGGCAACCCACTCTAGTACCCTTGCCTGGAAAATCTCATGGACAAAGGAGCCTGGTAGGCTACAGTCCATGGGGATGCAAAGAGTCAGACACGACTGAGTGATTTCACTTTCTATTCTATTACTTGGAGTATACTTTCTTCCAGAAGATACTCTTCTACTTTTCTTATTTCTTCTCTGTTTTCTTTTTGTTTGTGATTTTTAATGGTATCATGACATATATTTTTCATTTTAGTCATCTTTCACACTGTTTATGTTATCTGGACACTTTCTTTGTTCAAATATAGACTATGCCGATTCTTCTTGATATCTTGCCTGACAGTGGAAGTGTATTAGTGTCTTCTCCTGGAGGTTCCCTCTGGGAACTGGTTATTACTGGTGTTTCTTTTCTTAAGGAGCTTCAGATGCAATTGTGACTGTTTTGATGGATGGCTGTTTCCTTACAATTTCATATAACTGCATTATTATAGTAGAGTTTCTGCTGACTAGTCCAGGGTGTATCCTTCTTATGTGGGCAGAGAAGTTGATGTTTATGTTGGATGGTTCTCCGCATACAGACATAGGCTGACATATACCACAGCTTCATCTCACTGTTCTCTTTTCCTCCCCAACCAGAGGAGAGGAATATGAGGACTTTTACTGTTTGAACAAGCATGATGGTATCACGTGTGCATGCTCAGTCATGTCGACCCTTTGTGGCCCCATGGACTATAGTCTGCCAGGCTCCTCCGCCCATGGAATTATTCAGGCAAGGATACTGGAGTGGGCTGCCATGCTCTCCTCCAGGGGATCTTCCCGACCCAGGGATCGAACCCTCATCTCTTGCATCTCCTGCATTAGCTGGCGGGTTCTTTACCACTAGCACCACCCGAGAAGCTATTGGAAAAAAAGACCAGGCAGAACTCCTTTTTCTACCTCCTTCTGCACACTTTCCTTTCCCAAAGGACAGCCAAATCCCAACAGGTTTTGTCGTATTTTATTGTTGTTTGTAGCGGAAATAGTTATGATCAGTCTGTTTCCATGCCTGCCTCCTTTAAGTTTAAGAAAAAAATGATGGGAAATAAGTTGTTCCCTTCTTTGGAAACTTTCCCACCTGTGGTGCTCAGAAAAGGCTTTTAATTTGGAGAAGGTATTCACAAAATTACTCCAGATGGCCTTCCATATTGGAAGAAATAAAGACAATATTGCAGGATTTTGACTGTATGTTTCCTCTAACGTCTTATAGATTCTTGAGGAATAGAAAACCATTTGCATATTATTTTCTAAATCACTCTGTCATTCTGTTTCAAGATTATCTTTTTCAAAATGAGTAACAATAAACTATGTGCCTCCTATTTTATATACTTCTGAAGAACTACTTATTTGTTTGAACCTTTATTTTGTACTGGGATATAGCCAATTAACAATATTGTGATAGTTTCAGGTTAATAGCTGGTGTCCAGCTAAGCTGGGAAGAGGTGAATATCCGGGAGTTGTGACAGCTGGAGCTCCCTAGACATCTCTCTCTATTACTAAGTGGTCCTGTCTTGGAGTTTCTCCAGCATTGTGGCTTTGAGGGCCATGCAGTCCTTCCCAGTTTCAGTTCAGTTCAATTTAGTTCAGTCGCTCAGTCGTGTCTGACTCTTTGCGACTCCATGAATCGTAGCATGCCAGGCCTCCCTGTTCATCACCATCTCCCGGAGTTCACTCAAACTCACATCCATCGAGTCAGTGATGCCATCCAGCCATCTCATCCTCTGTCGTCCCCTTTTCCTCCTGCCCCCAATCCGTCCCAGCATCAGAGTGTTTTCCAATGAGTCAACTCTTCACATGAGGTGGCCAAAGTACTGGAGTTTCAGCTTTAGCATCATTCCTTCCAAAGAACACCCAGGACTGATCAAGGCAAATTGGAAGTGGTAAAACAAGAGATGGCAANACAGGCAAATTTGGCCTTGGAGTATGGAATGAAGCAGGGCAAAGGCTAATAGAGTTTTGCCAAGAGAACACACTGGTCATAGCAAACATCCTCTTTCAACAACACAAGAGAAGACTCTACACATGGACATCACCAGATGGTCAACACCAAAATCAGATTGATTATATTCTTTGCAGCCAAAGATGGAGAACCTCTATACAGTCAACAAAAACAAGACCGGGAGCTGACTGTGGCTCCTATCATGAACTCCTTATTGGAGGGTATCAATTCAGTTCAGTTCAGTTCAGTTGCTCAGTCATGTCCGACTCTTTGCAACCCCATGAATCACAGCACGCCAGGCCTCCCTGTCCATCACCAACTCCTGGAGTTCACTCAAACTCACGTCCACTGAGTTGGTGATGCCATCCAGCCATCTCATCCTCTGTCATCCCCTTCTCCTCCTGCCCCCAATCCGTCCCAGCATCAAAGTCTTTTCCAATGAGTCAACTCTTCGCGGCCAAAGTACTGGAGCTTCAGCTTCAGCATCATTCATTCCAAAGAAATCCCAGGGCTGATCTCCTTCAGAATGGACTGGTTGGATCTCCTTGCAGTCCAAGGGACTCTCAAGAGTCTTCTCTGACACCACAGTTCAAAAGCATCAATTCTTCAGCGCTCAGCCTTCTTCACAGTCCAACTCTCACATCCATACATGACCACTGGAAAAACCATAGCCTTGACTAGATGACCCTTTGTTGGCAAAGTAATGTCTCTGCTTTTCAATATGCTATCTAGGTTGGTCATAACTTTTCTTCCAAAACTAAGCATCTTTTAATTTCATGGCTGAAGTCACCATCTGCAGTGATTTTGGAGGGTATAATCCACCACAAATTTCAGGAATTTAATTTTTTTTTTTTCCAGAAGTAAAGCACTGGGGCAGAAGTAGATTGAAAGTGAGAATGGGGATGATATGTGAACCCCATCCAGAAAGACAAAGATAAGCTTGAGACCTCTCAGAAGAGAGTCAGAAACTCCAGGCCAGGTATTACAGCTGTAAAGATTTCAAAAGTTTCTAAATCTCAGACACTTCCTCTGTGTGTTACCATTGCTGACGACCCTCAGACGTGACTTCAGGAGAGACAAGGAAGGGTGTCAGCTGTTGATCGATTTCATGCTACTGCTATTTATAGAGCTAGATCCTCAAAGGAGAGCCCAAGGGGTGTCCGGTCTCCAAGGCAGTGCAAAGAGCAAACTCCTTGATCGTGCAGCAAAGAATCACAGTGCAGGACTGCAGAGAGTCAGGACAGCCATGCAACCACGAAGTGGCGACTGGCGGGGCAGGCTCTGCGTTTGGACTATTTAATCTTCACAGCAACCCCAGGAGAAACTTTTTGTGGCACAGATGAGAAAACTGAGGCTCCCATGTTTGATCAACTTCACACAGCTACGAAGCAGAAAACCAGGACGTGACACCACACAAGTCTGTCCCACAAGGCTGCAATCTTTCACAGCGGTGCCGGGGCAGGGGTCCAGGAGACCAGAGCCTCTCCACTCTTCAAGGGCAGATTCTTCCTCCTTCCCTGGGCACAAGAAAGAGGACACCAATAAAGATGCAGAGAGGCTGGTCTGAGGGCAGGGACATTGCTCCTTTCTTCACAAAGCACTTACAAATAGAGCCAAATCCTTTCCAGTTCTTTTTTTTATAATCAGGGAGAGGGTGGTTTCTGCTGTTGGTTAGTTTTTTTCTGGTTAGTAAAATCCTGATATTAATTACTCTAAAGGAATGGAAATAGTCCATCAATGACTCTTGCGCCTCTAACCTCTTCTAGGCTCTTCAACTTCTATATTTATTAATAACATTTTACAGCATCTATTTAAGGTAGTGTGCATCCCAGCTAGATCAGTGGTAAAGAATATGCCAGTTAATGAAGGAAATGCAAGAGATGAGGGTTAAATCCCTGGGTTGGAAGGATTCCCTGGAGGAGGAAATGGCAACCCACTCCAGTATCCTTGCTTTCAGAATTCCATGGACAGAGGAGGCTGGTCGGCTACAGTCCATGGAGTTGGTATCACCTTGCCAGTTTCACATAAATAGCTAGTGGAAGAGTCAAGACTTTAGCCCAGGTTGTCTGACTGAAAACTTATTTGGGGATTTCCAAATGTGCATTGAAAGACTTCCCAGGCTGGAAGGGGAGAGGCTAAAAGACTTCTTGTCATCTGAGAAACTGCTGGATAGACCTGGGCCTCTTAAGCTCTTTGGCTGTACTAAATGTTTGAGGGTGTCATTAGCAAGAGTCAGTACAGCATTCGACCATCCTTAGGAAGCTGGGATTATGTAACATGCCAGTTAGAGTTATTAATCAGGGATTTAGAAATCTCTGTCTAGATTGGTTTTCATCCAAATCTTTTAAGGCAAATAATTTCAAATAACTCATTACTGTTACATCTATAAGTTGATACATCAAGTTAAGTGCTTAACACACTCAATATCCATCCATCTTCACAATGGCTCCACAACACGGTAAACTATCCTCAGGCTCCAGGTGTGAAAACTAAGGACCAGAGAAGTTAAGTAACTCTCCATCTTCGAGGGTTGCACAGCTAATTCTGGGGGAGCTAGAATGAAATTGCAAGTTTGCTCACCTCTGAGGCCTCTGCTCCTTCTGCAGTTCCCCAGTTCCATTGGGAAGAGTCCTTCTCGCATCCCCCTCATATTTAATGAAAAACGTGTGCCTCCTTGTCTTTTCCTGCAGGATTTTTCTTTTTCCAGAAATCCATGTGTCTTTGCTTCCTGGGAGTCGCTTCCTCCTGAGTTATGACTCAAGTTTTCATATCATTTGCTCTCCCAAGACCTTTATTAGCGAATGCAGGGTGGGGAGAGTTCTAGGTACAGTTAAAACTGATTTTCCCCCTTCCTATTTTTTGCTTTTATTTTTAACTGTGCTTCTCTCTGACAGCAACTCTGTTTGTCCTGACTTGCATCTGATATCATGAGTCACCGGGGAGATATAATATGCTGAATGCCAAACCAGGTTATTGGTTTTTTTTTTTTTTCTTTTTCTATGACTCATTCTCTTCAAAATCCCTAATTTATGATAAAAGTCAGTAAGGTGGAAGCACAGAAAATGTTTTGAGTGGGTTGTCTTATTATGTTTCAGCCACTTTGTCTCTTTTAACTCTCTGGTGAACAGCATAAATCAGCATCTAGGTATGAGAACCAGTGGTCAGCCCTGCATCAGGAACAGACAGGGTGATCTCTGAGGAGCAGTAGAGCTGGATTCAGAGGATGAGTTCAACCCACAGCCCTGGAAGAAAGAAGACAAGAAAGTCTTTAATGAGATATTACTAATATTCCCATATATAGGCATCCAAAGGGCAAAGAGCAATGAAAAAAAAATTGACTTACCACATTTCTAGTGAAGAAAAACTAAGCTGTCATCCTCTTAAAACACCACTGGAAAATGAAGCAAACTCAGATGCAAAATAGGAGCAGCGTTCAATAAGAATGCAAGGTAAACTAAGAAAACATACTTGCCGGTGGAGAGCAATGGGAAGCTTTTTCTTGTCCACTTTACTACATAAAGAATCAGAATGTTAGGTCAGGACATGATCTAGCAGATTTCACCCAATGCACGGCCACCTCCCACTGCCCCTTGGACCTGGGCAGCTTCTGCATGGTGGTCTCCAGTCTAGGGGGGCTTACTACATGCTTAGGTAAACATCATCAGAAATTCGCCAATGATGCACCAACTGTGTGACCCGATCTCTCCCAGGAATAAGATACACAAGTGACATCCTTGTCTCTGAACTGATTGTTCAGTTGTAAGAAGACAAACTCCTCACCCAGCCCCATGCACTATTTCCCTGGTGCCCCAGCCTTGCTCTAAGCATCTTCCCTTAGTCTGGGCAGTAGCCCAAGCACAAAAATCAGGCAGCTTCTAAGTAGCTACAGACACAGCCTTTTGTCCCTGGGTTGTGTGTAGGAGTCAGCCTTTACCAGGAGCCATGTCAGTGGCTCGACTTCGGGTTTTCCCAGAGTCCCAAGAGAAGCATCTCTTCCTGAGTTGCCGTAGCTGGTTAACCTGCACCCTCTTCCGATTTAAGTGGTCTCCTCCTGTTATAGCCTGATTGTATCACCCACCCCCAAATCTATATGTTGAAGCCTTAAATCCCAATGTGACTGTATTTGAACACCTGGTAGCTCAGTGTTAAGGAATCTGCCTGCCAGTGCAGAAAACACAGACCTTGCCCTGGGTCAAGAACATCCCCTGGAGGAGGAAATGGCAACCCACTCCAGTATTCTTGCCTAGGAAATCCCATGGCCAGAGGAGCCTCGTGGGCTACAGTCCACGGGGTTGCAAAGAGTTGGACACGACTGAATGACCAACAGCAACAAGTTTAAGGAAGTAATTAAGATTAGTAAGGTCAAGAGAGTGGGGCCCTAACCGGATCAGGCTGATGTTTCTGAAAGAAGAGGAAGAGACACCAAAGCTGTGTGTGTCTTGAGGAAAGGCCATGTGTAGATCTTGAAGGGTAAGTAAGAGTTCACGGATGGGGAACAGAGAGACCAGTGTCCCAGGGAAAGGAGCCACATGTGAGGCCAAGGGGAGATGTGGGAACAGGAGGCGTGTCTGGGGAGGGCAAGTGCGCTGGCCTGGAGACGGCTCGTGGTTCTGGGTTAGAAGGATATCTGCTTGCTGGCACCACAGAGGCCATGATTTCTGCAGGTTTACTTTCAGCAAATTTCTCTCCAGATGGGGAAGGAGCAGTTCCTGGGCTCTTTGGGTCCACATTTCTGCTGAAAAAAATCTTAATACCTGACAAATGAAAGGCATAATCATTTTTTAACCAGCAATTTACCTGGAGTGGGAGAGGGAGACCTGGGAAAAATACAGTTCTCTCCCTCCCTCTCCTAAGTGTGGGCTTCTTTGAAACTGCACCAAAAATAAAGAAATTAAACTTTGCCTTTCATTGATAGGCTCTCACTGACAATTCTACCATCAGATCAAAGACTCAGGGAGGAGAGCTATGCCATGTTTTAAGATCCTTTATCTGATAAACAACAGAACACGGGTTCAGTCTCAGATCTTTAATTCTAAAACTGTCCTCCTCAAGCATGTTCCCTGTCTCAGATGTTGAATTTTTATACAGAAATAAGAGCAATTCAATGTATTACAATAACTTATTTTTCTGACCTTAGGAAAATGTCCAACAATTGCCTATATTACCTATGAAATAAGCAGTTGACCTTGGAACCATGGACTCCCACCTCCCTGAGCAAGTTAAGTGATTACTTTCAGGGGAAAAGTGCATATTTACATTTTGAGAAACAACAATATATTCAAGGTGGCTAACCCAGTGCCTTATATACAATAATTTCTCAGTAAACATTAGGTATTATTAATATAAATAAAAACATATTCTCCTGATTGTGTGTTTATATATATATAATATATACACAATTGGGAAAATGTTGTTTTTCCTAATATATGTATGTGTGTGTACATATTAGGAAAAACAACATTTTCCCAATTGTGTATATATTATATATATAAACACACAATTAGAATCATTTTTTAACCATTTTTTTAATATATATAAAATATGGGCTTTCCCACTGGCTCAGTGGTAAAGAATCCACCAGCAATGCAGTAGACACAGGAAACACAGGTTCAGTCCCTTGGTTAGGAAGATCCCCTGGACAAGGACATGGAAAACTAGTCCAGTATTCTTGCCTGGAGAATCCTCAGAGACAGCGGAGCCTGGTGGGCTACAGTCCATGGGATCACAAAGAGTTAGACACAACTGAAGTAACTATGCCAAAGCCTCTGACTATGTGGATCACAACAAACTGTGGAAAATTCTGAAAGAGATGGGAATACCAGACCACCTGACCTGCCTCTTGAGAAACCTATATGCAGGTCAGAAAGCAACAGTTAGAACTGGACATGGAACAATAGACTGGTTCCAAACAGGAAAAGGAGTACGTCAAGGCTGTATATTGTCACCCTGCTTATTTAACTGCTATGCAGAGTACATCATGAGAAATGCTGGGCTGGAAGAAGCACAAGTTGGAATCAAGATTGCCTGGAGAAATATCAATAACCTCAGATATGCAGATGACACCACCCTTATGGCAGAAAGTGAAGAGGAACTCAAAAGCCTCTTGATGAAAGTGAAAGAGGAGAGTGAAAAAGATGGCTTAAAGTTCAACATTCAGAAAACGAAGATCATAGCATCTGGTCCCATCACTTCATGGGAAATAGATGAGGAAACAGTGGAAACAATATCAGATTTTATTTTGGGGGGCTCCAAAATCACTGCAGATGGTGATTGAAGCCATGAAATTAAAAGACGCTTACCCCTTGGAAGGAAAGTTATGACCAACCTAGATAGCATATTGAAAAGCAGAGACATTACTTTGCCAACAAAGGTCCGTCTAGTCAAGGCTATGGTTTTTCCAGTGGTCATGTANACTTTGGCTACCTCATGTGAAGAATTGATTCATTGGAAAAGACTGATGCTGGGAGGGATTGGGGGCAGGAGGAAAAGGGGACGACAGAGGATGAGATGGTTGGATGGCATCACTGACTCAATGGACATGAGTTTGAGTGAACTCTGGGAGTTGGTGATGGACAGGGAGGCCTGGCGTGCTGCAATTCATGGGATCGCAAAGAGTCGGATACAACTAAGTGACTGAACTGAACTGAACTGAAGCGACTGAGTATGTGTGCATGTTATGTATACAGTATACAAGGTAAATGGGAATTTAAAACAAAGTATTGTTTATATCAGTCAGTCTTGAAAGAAATCAACCCTGAATGTTCATTGGAAGGGTTAATGCTGAAGCTGAAGCTCCAATACTTTGATCACCTGATGCAAAGAGCCAATTCACTGGAAAAGACTCTGATGTTGGGGAAGATTGAAGGCAAGATAAGAAGTGGGTGGCAGAGGATGAGATGGGTAGATAGCATCATTGACTCAGTGTACATGAATCTGAGCAAACTCTGGGTGATAGTGAAGGACGGGGAAGCTTGACATGCTGCAACCTATGAATCCTCAAAGAGTCAGACATGATTTAGTGAAGGAACAACAATTGTTCATAAATGCATTGATTTAATTTACTCATTTCTTTATTCAGCCAATATTCCCTGAACATCAACATTCACTAGATCTTTCAGATCGAAGCTTAAACGTTTTACATCTGTAAGCTCCAGAAGGAGCTGTGAATTAATCAGCCTTTGTTAGCAGAAGAGTATGGCAAATGTATAAACTTTGATAATGTCTTCATATAACAATGATTTTGTAAGATTTTCTATAAAGAGAAGGAAAAGATAATCCCACCTTTCCTCTCTTATAGTTGATTGACTCCTTTTAGTTATTAATAGATCAGAAAATCTCTTAGCATTGAGACTCCCTGTCAGTCAGGCCATGCCTCTGAGCCACCAGGGAAGCCCTACAAAAATGCTTACTTTTGTCAAATTTGGAAAAACCACCATCACATTTCTCTTATTTAAAAGATATATATTAATAATTTGAGGTCATTTCAAGTTTTCTTGGCAGTTAGAATTCATACACACTTTGATTGGACATCATTCATTAACCAGTTTGTCACAGCATCTTTGTTGTAATGATGTATTATGGGTTTGTTATTTTTGTGAATGTCAGTATTTTCATTCAGATCAGAAAGAATTTAAACAGTTATTACAGTAATTCTATTTAATCTAATTTTCTGCTAAAAATGTAGGGTATTTTAATTGTATCTGCTGCATTATCAAGTATATTCTTGGAAGGGTAGAACTTATGTTTCAAATTATCTGCTCATAATTTTGTATATTTGATGATTGGGAGGGTTTTTCCACAGATTAGCTTCTGGCTTTATATATTTTGAGATCTGCTTTTCTGATACTCCCCACATGTTTCTGGTGCTGTGGGGTAAGTTTGAACTAACCTCTGACCCTGCACTTTGGGTCATAGCACTGGGTGAGTTGAAACCAGGGTAATAGGAATATTTCTAGACTCCATTCCTACACAAAATTGGTTAGCAGTAACTCAGTTTTTCTGGAAATGAGTGTGAGACATAAATTCATTTCAATAAGCCCAAACTCAGATTCCCAACTCAGATTCTTCCCAGTTAGACTCCCAAAATTCCCACAGTCACATAATATCACTCAACACAAGGCAAAACTTGACAGAGAAGGTGAAATGGACAGAGACAGTGGTCTTAATTGATTGTGGTTAAAGAATCTTAATTTTTGCAAATTTTATAAAACCATATGACTATCTAAGCAAGTGGCCAGGGCCTTTGAAAGCCTGAGTAGGAGCCCAAGCACAAGAGGATGCTGAAGCTTAAATTCCATTAAATGCATGGGAAACATTCCTGAGTCCATATTTAGAGGCTTTGCAGAGGGAAAGACAAGTTTACATTGTTCTGAAAAGCACTGACTACAATAATGAGATCACAGGCTAAGTTTCAGATCATGACCCAAGACCTACATCTTTCTGTAAAAACAAGCACATCTCTTGTCATCAGGAAGCCTGTTAGGGCCTGGATGTAAAATTCACTTCTCTTTCCATGTACTTTTTGGTACCCCAACTGTCAACATAGGAGAGTTGTGATCATTTGAACAGTTCTGGGTAAATAATTACAGCTTTGTGCCCTAAATCAGCCTGCCAAAATGTAGCTAAATCCTCGCCTATAGTTCCTCAATGTTGCAATCTGATCAAAAGCAAAGAATTGAAAAAACTCATGCCCTGGAGTGGCCCAAACTGACTAAAACAATCAGATGTCAGTAGGAACATGAGTTGGTCTCTAACTACAGGAGGGTCTGAACGGCTGGCAAAGGGGTAAGACATGCCTGGTGGATGTGCAGAATCACAGCTGATGCTCCAAGGAGTTGTTCCCTTGAGGGCTTTGCTCTCTGAGTTTCCTTGGCGATCTGTCCTCCACACTCCTACCACTGGAATGGTTTTCAAGAAAAGGAAATATGACCATCTCACTCCTCTCCTTTAAAACTGGTAATGGTTCCAATGCATGTTAGAATAAAGTCCCAAGAATTCAGTTGACAGGCAGTCTTCTTTGACTGGCCTTTGCCTGACAGCAGTATTCTCTCACATTGCAGGTACCAGCACTTCTATACATGTAGTAATCAGAAGTAAAGTTGCTCAGTCGTGTCCAACTGTTTGAGACCCCATGGACTGTAGCCTACCAGGCTCCTCAGTCCATGGGATTTTCCAGGCAAGAGTACTGCAGTAGGTTGCCATTTCTTCTCCAGGGGATCTTCCCTACTCAGGGATTGAACCCGGTCTCCCGCATTGCAGGCAGACGCTTTACCATCTGAGCCATCAGGGGTCTCCAGAAAAAGAGTATTATTTATGTTATATTTATCTATATAGATTTAAATGAATCATGGCAATATTCTTCCTAGTTTGATTGCTAATACCTATTTTTGTCCATATCATATTGTTCTGGGCTTTGAGTCTACTTAGGCATCTGCAAGTTTCTTTAAGATTCTATTAGTCAGGGTCTAGTAACGAACCACTTTAGGTATTTCAAATAGTGAGAATTTAATACAGGAGAAGTGTTATAAGGACAGAGAGAACAGAAGAGAAAATAAAGGGGGGAAGTGACCGAGCAAAAGGGAAAAATATGCTATTACACAGAACTCAGAGCATGCTGACACTCTTAAGCAGCAGTCTATAAAACTATACTTGCTATGGAACTCTTGAGAACACTATCTCAGCCAGTGTTAATTCTGTCCAAGACAGGGGACAACAGCTTGGGCCAGGGCTGGAGCTGCAAATAGGTGCTACTTCTGTTTAGGCCACTGAAGCCTGCAACCCCTTCATTCTCCCAGCCAACTACACCCATCAATGTCTACACTGTCACAGGTACAAGCCTCAGCTTCTCCCCTCATCTAATGGTCGCCAGCCAGCACTTGCTATCAGCAAAGGAGCTTGGTAATGTCGTTTGCAAGCTCCCAGCTTTAGCATACAGGCAAGTGTGTCTTCTACTTCAGAGCATCTCCAGGAACCTCTGATCCGGAGGATTTTACTGTTGTCTTCACATGTCTCTTCTCAGACTCTTTGTCAAAGCAGCAGTAAAAGTTTAAATAAGTTAATCTGTTGCCAAGCAACTCACTTTTGTCTCAGCATACTTCTCATTGCCAGTGGTGCCATTTTTCTGTTTCTTCAGTGACAAGGCACTGGCAGGTTTTAAAGAATTATACATCCACCTACAATATCCAGAGGTTTTGTTTTTTTTTTTTTTTTAAGTGCTGATTTTTATTACTTTAGATAGATGTCTTTCTGAAGCTAAAGAGTGAAGTATATCACTTTTCAAAATCTCATGTACTTTCAAGAGACCTTGGCTGCACCATATATATTTGCAGTTTTTCACTTCCTTGTTTTGAAAATGATGTAGATTTAGTGCTTTAGATGAAGCCATGGACCCCTCCATCTTATCTTCTTCTTCTTTTTTTTTTTCTGGTGGTTTTTCTCTTGAGCATTAAAAATTATTCCAGATTGTCTTTGTTTCTTTAGGAAAAGAATGCACAAAACTAGCTGATGAAGCAAAGATTTTAAACATTACCATTCAGTGGCTATTTGGTCTTTCAATTTTAAAACTTTCAGTCTATTCTTCATTAGGGGAAATTTATACATATGCACACATATACATATAAATGTGCATTTTTTCACTTCTGCCTTCTACCTGTATTCATGGGATGGCAGGGGAAGACATGTGTTAAGCACGCTGTTGCTGATAGGTGTTGTCCTCAGTTTCAGCCCTGTGTGGGTAGTTCATGGATTCCCCTTAGGTCTTATTGTGCCCATTTTGTAGATGAAGAAGAAGTGAGGATCAGAGATGCTGAGCAAATTGTCCCAGTCAAATCAGTCATTGTTGGAGAAGGAATGAAGCCCACGTATGTTAATGTTAAGGTGAGACTCAGTCACTGTCCTGTGATGGTGTCCTGGGGCATCCAGGTGCTTGCTTCATGCTTATGATCATGGTACAGCTGGTAAACCCAAAAGTCCTTTTAAAATCTGAGCTTTTAAAGTTTCTATTTCAGTTTCATTTAAAGTTATGATCCTAACCAGAATACTCACTGGGATCCTAGCCAGAATACATTTCACATACCCAGAGAGGATGGTGCTATGAACAATCACTCGAGAATTCTTATCCTTGCTACAGAATCTATTACACTGGCCATTTCAGACTGAGTCTATTTTAGGAGTACATATTTCAGACATGGTATCAAGCTACAGCTGTAGCAGGTCCGCGCCATGGTTGTCCTACCAATGAGATATTTGGACAAAACATTGTAGAAGGTAAAAGAGACTGCATTGTCCCATTGTCTTCAATATCCACAGACTCACCTAACAATTACGGTATCTTTGACTCTAGTCTATCTCCTGTTTGTAATTTTTTCCTCTGCTGCCACAACTGCATGTTTTGAGAGCAATTTTTAAACTAGGAGTAAGTCGTTCCTTTTCTTTTTTACTTAACAGGCTAATCAAGATTTAGGAATGTGAGACCATCTTTTGGTCAAGAGTATTAGACTTCTTCTTTTGACCAAAAGATGCTCTCATGTTCCCTAGGTCTTGGTCAGCCCATTAAGTAAAGCGTGCATTGTGGTCAAGTGTATTAGAATTCTGCACACTTTGAGTGCACACTTTGAGTCCCTCTTCTTAGACCTGATGCCATCTTCATCTCTAATTCATACCCTTTGAAATGCAAAAATGTGAAATAGGTTCTGCAGAAACAAAAGGCATCAGATGAGTGCCCCTTGGAGCGAAAAGCTGTTGTGAAGAAGGTAAGGTTCACATAGTTACAGAGAATACCTTCTCTTCTGCCCTACTCCTGGGATTTGAGGAAGTTAAGTTGGAGAGTTTTCTCCCATTCTAAATTACCTTAAATGTTTCTCATAAAACATTTCTCATTCACAGTATCTCTTGTGAAACATGTGAAGGAGAATTATTAAGGCATATTGGCACCTTTCATGATGATTATCCACTTGATTCTCATAACAGCTCCTCTCATTCCAGGCTGTAAAATTTGTTAAGGGAAGGAGGAAGTCTCATTGTTTCTTCCTCATCTAGCTCCATACTCTCCCCAAAACACCCAGCACAAGCAGGCATCTTATTGGCAGTTTTAGAAGATACTAAGAATGCCCTGTCTCTCCCTCCTGCCTCTTCAGATATGCCTACCTGTGGAGAAGGGACTTTTAGGGCTTTGCTGTGTCCTGGCACAAAGAGGCAGTCACAGATAGTAACTGGGTAAGTAAGTCTTTTGAATTCTAGGAGTTATTACAGAAAGTTCAATGTTGCAAAAAACCCAAGTCATATCCTCCAACATGGTCTTTCTCACTGTATTTTGAGTTCCACTTCCCTGGGTCCTGTGGCTAGCTTCCAGTTGCTTCACAGCTTTGTCAAAGAGACAGTTAGCTATTGACTTCTTCAACTCTGAAGTGCCAACTACAAGCCCTACAACTACTATACTAATTACATACATTCACTCATTTAATGCTCATAAAACTTCTGGAGGTTACAAACGGGAAGATGATGCTTCAAGAAATTAAGAAAAGCAAGTTTTCTAGAGTTAAATGACTAATTAGTGGCTGATCCAAGAATGCAGGGCTGTTTGACTCCAAATTTCCCACTGTTTGTACCACCATACAGGACTTTGGTAATTATTGCATTTGTCCCACTTCCATCTCTTCAAATGTAATTCTTGGTAAACGTAGTTACTTCCCCAGGTGCGATAAAAGGAAGTCTCCTCTGAGGTCCGTTCTAGGTACTTACCTTCAACAAGAATCAAGAGGTCTTCAACTTCTCCTGCAACTCATTCATTCTGTGAATCAGCTAAGATCTCCTCTTTACTTCTCCTCATAACAAAGGACCTGCTTACATCATAGTGTTTCTCCTGTGAGAGGAAGCAGATTCTGGGGGAAAAAAAAAAGAAAGAAAGAAAAGGAAGCCCTTGACAGGAGTGATGTCTTCTAGTCCATTGCTATGACTGAGGTTGCACATTTCTATCCATTCACTTATTAACTCTATTTATTTTTTAATTGGAAGATAATTATTTTACAATATTGTGTTGGTTTCTGCTGTACAACAACATGATTCAGCCATACATACACATATATTCCTTCACTCCTGAACCTCCGCAGCAACCCCCCATCTCACCCCTCCCAGTTGCCACACATATTGAGTCTATTTAATAGAAAATATTCTGTAAATGCCAAAGTAAAACCATAATATGTTATGGACTCAATGTTTTTGCCCCCACCCCTGAGTTTGTATGTTGAAATCCCACCCCACACCACTGTGATAGTATTAGGAGCTGGGACCTTCAGGAGAAAATTAACTCATAAAGGTGGGATCCTTGTGAGTGAGGCAAGTGTTCTTATAAGTGGAACCCCAAGAATTCTTTTGCCCCTTTTCTTCTGTCATGTGAGGGCACAAGGGGTTAATTGGCTGTGTGCAACCAGGAAGAGGGCACCTCTTGCCAGATCCCAACCCTGCTGGCACTCTGATCTGGCCTCCATAACTGTAAGGAAACAAATGTTGTTCATAAGCCAATCTGTCTATGGTACTTTGTTACAGCAGCAAGAACTGACTAATATCAGGGGAAGCAAGTTTCCCAATTATTTCTATTCATTGTCTTTCAATTCAAATAGAATCTGAGCATAATTTCAAAATCTTTGACAAATAACTTGTCAAAGACAGGTAAGATTCTTGACAACTTCTTCATGAAAATGGCTAGGGGCAGAGTCAGGTTTCAGGATCACTGTCCCTTGCTTGGTTCCAAAGGCAAGTCATTGCACTTGACATGATGTCAGTTACTGCACTCCCTCCCTTTGATGGACAAGATCCTGGAGCTGACTAACACTGTAGTAGCAAAAGCAATCTACAGATTTTGAGAATCTAGAGCAGGAGGAATTGTCCCGGTCTCTGTTGAGACATTCACCAGCCATGTGGAAACACTTTTGTTTGCTCAACCACCATACCTCTGAAATATTTTAAAATTCCAAGCTATGTCTTGCCACATACTAAACACGGATTCAGCAAACCATCCTCTGTAGCATCCTGATAGCATAGTTGAAAGGGCGTCAGGGTTTCTGAATTTGCAAACCAGGGGGAGCAGCACTTCATCAGGGCTTTGGGAAGGTCCCTGAGGAAGGGGAGGTATTTCTGCTTTTCTCTCTTCCCTTCTGTGTAAGCTCCCCAAACACTTATTTCACACACCTGGATAATCTACCTCACATTGCATTTAATGCAGATCACATTAAATTTTCTTGTTGGAAGAACTTGAGAGGAGGGAGAGTTCCAAAGCAAGTCAGACCTGTGGGGGTGGCCAGTTCCTGGAGATGACAACCATTCAGACTGAGGGTGAGTATTACATGTTGATGAAAGGAAGTAGCCATGCATGCTTAGGAGTGTTTCCTTATGCTGCTGTGTTTAAATGTGCCTCTTTCCACCAGCAGTCCCTCTTCCTATAATAACTTTCCCACCTAAACCTGCACAGCTAATTTATTCTCATGCCAGAATTTCAGCTCAAATGTCATCTCAGGAAGCCTCACTCATTCCATATCTCAGGTCCCTGCCTTGGGTACACCTTATGTATACCTCTATCAAGTGGAACTATAACTGTCCTACTAGATATCAGCTACTTCAGGGAATGGCTCTGACTTATTTCTGTGACCCCCAGGAGCCAGTCGGAGAAGGCAATGGCACCCCACTCCAGTACTCTTGCCTGGAAAATCCCGTGGACAGAGGAGCCTGGCAGGCTGCAGTCCATGGGCTCGCGAAGAGTCGGACACGACTGAGCGACTTTACTTTCACTTTTCCCTTTCATGCATTGGAGAAGGAAATGGCAACCCACTCCAGTGTTCTTGCCTGGAGAATCCCAGGGACGGGGGAGCCTGGTGGGCTGCCGTCTATGGGGTCACACAGAGTCGGACACGACTGAAGTGACTTAGCAGCCAGGAGCCAGTATGGCACCTGGAAGAGAGTATTCACCCAGAAATTATTAAATTAATAAATGAGTGGATGAATAGTGTGTGTTAGTTGCTCAGTCATGTCTGACTCTTTGTGACCCAATGAACTATAGCTCACCCAACTCCTTTGTCCACGGGATTCTCCAGGCAAGAATACTGGAGTGGGTTACCATTCCCTTCTCCAGGGGATCTTCCTGACCCAGGGATCAGACCCCCATCTCCTGCATTGCAGGCAGATTCTTTACTATCTGAGCCACCAGGGAAGCCTGAGTAAATGAATACAGGATCACAACTGAGAAGTTATTACTAAGTACATTTTTCTGGTGAATAGAATGAATCCATACTAGTTTTGTACAACTTATTCAAAATTTTTGGTATCACAATGTCTAGGATTTTATAAATCCTCATGAGAAAAAGAGTCAAGAGCCTGAACTGCATTAGAGATAGTAGGTCAAATCATCAGCTCCCTAATAGAATTAAGAATTAAGATGTGAATAAATTCCTTCTCAGTCTGACACTATGTACTTGGAATTTTAAAATTATTTTGAAATATAGTATATATAAAAGAGTATGTGTTATGTTTATGTATGATTTAAAGTGCAATGCTTGTATAAAGAATAATAATAAAAAACCTCATGAACCTCCTACCTAGCTTAAGAAATAATGAAACTATGGTCTTTACCAACCTGGAGATGAAATGTGAACATATGGTTATGTTTTCATTATAAGCACAGCTTGTGAAAATTTTACACTGTGTTTAGGGAACATGATTAACATTAGCAAACCAAATAATCATTTAAGATTAGGGCTTGAAGAGCCAATTTAAGGCTCTGGTAATCTCCGTGATACCTATTGCATCTCATGCTTTATCTCCTTGCTTTCCTGGTGTTGGATTCCTCTCAGTTGTGTGCATGTGTGTGTGTTTAAATCACAAGTCCAGCATTTTCCCTGAACTGTATATCTGCACATATCTAATTATGTGGTAGACATCTATATTCCCTTCTCCAGGATCCAGGAATTGAAGCCAGGTCTCCCACGTTGCAGGCAGATTCCTTACTGTCTGAGTCACGAGGGAAGCCTCTATGTATGGTTCAGTTCAGTTCGGTTCAGTTAAATCGCTCAGTCGTGTGCGACTCTTTGCGACCCCATGAATCGCAGCACACCAGGCCTTCCTGTCCATCACCAACTCCCGGAATTCATACAGACTCACGTCCATTGAGTCGGTGATGCCATCCAGTCATCTCATCCTCTGTCGTCCCCTTCTCCTTCTGCCCCCAATCCCTCCCAGCATCAGGGTCTTTTCCAATGAGTCAACTCTTCACATGAGGTGGCCAAAGTACTGGAGTTTCAGCTTTAGCATCATTCCTTCCAAAGAAATCCCAGGGCTGATCTCCTTCAGAATGGACTGGTTGGATCTCCTTGCAGTCCAAGGGACTCTCAAGAGTCTTCTCCAACACCACAGTTCAAAAGCATCAATTCTTCGGCACTCAGCCTTCTTCACAGTCCAACTCTCACATCCATACATGACTACTGGAAAAACAATAGCCTTGACTAGACAGACCTTTGCTGGCAAAGTAATGTCTCTGCTTTTCAATATGCTATCTAGGTTGGTCATAACTTTTCTTCCAAGCAGTAAGTGTCTTTTAATTTCATGGCTGCAATCACCATCTGCAGTAATTTTGGAGCCCCCCAAAATAAAGTCTGACACTGTTTCTACTGTTTTNAGTTCTAACTGTTGCTTCCTGACCTGCATATAGGTTTCTCAAGAGGCAGGTCAGGTGGTCTGGTATTCCCATCTCTTTCAGAATTTTCCACAGTTGATTGTGATCCACACAGTCAAAGGCTTTGGCATAGTCAAAAAAGCAGAAATAGATGTTTTTCTGGAACTCTCTTGCTTTTTCGATGATCCAGCAGATGTTGGCAATTTGATCTCTGGTTCCTCTGCCTTTTCTAAAACCAGCTTGAACATCTGGAAGTTCACGGTTCACATATTGCTGAAGCCTGGCTTGGAGAATTTTGAGCATTACTTGACTAGCATGTGAGATGAATGCAACTGGGCGGTAGTTTGAGCATTCCTTGGCATTGCCTTTCTTTGGGATTGAAATGAAAACTGACAGATTCTCAAACTCAATGGAACTAAAAACTACAATGTGTTAATTCTCTCCTCAGTTCAGTTCAGTAGCTCAGTTGTGTCTGACTCTTTGCGACCCCATGAATTGCAGCATGCCAGGCCTCCCTGTCCATCACCAACTCCCGGAGTTCACTCAGACTTGCATCCATCGAGTCAATGATGCCATTCAGCCATCTCATCCTCTGTTGTCCCCTTCTCCTCCTGCCCCCAATTCCTCCCAGCATCAAAGTCTTTTCCAGTGAGTCAACCCTTCACATGAGGTGGCCAAAGTACTGGAGTTAATCTTTCCCTTTCCTCGTCCAGTCATTAACTCTCCCACACTATACATTTGGTGTTATCATGACTTTTTTTTTTCTCTTTTAACACTGCACTGTAACATGACACTCTCATCACTAGCTTTTCTATTCATTGTTTCTTTCATTCTAATATATTGTACACAAAATTTCCAGGATTTTTTCAAAAAATAATTCTTTATTTAGCCACTTCTTTGTTTAAACAATAAACAGACAAATACATTGATGCTCCTCTGCAACCTGTGATCTGAAGAGACCAGGCTCCTATGGTGTTAACTCAGAGCCATCAGAACAGAAATCCCATGAGCAAAGGTACAGTTTCCTAATCTCAGACTCCATAGTCACCCAAAAATTTACCTGGGTGTTGGTACCAGGAAAGCAGTGAGCAAGAGATGCTCTTCTGCTTGGGAAGGAGGGACCATGGTTGGTGAGCACCATGGACTTATCACTGGGTTGCCCCCACCACATTCCACAGGGTATATATTTGCCGATATACTACTTTTCTTTGTTCTAGAAAATCTAGCCTCAATCTTATATGAAATGTCCAGAACCTTCTCCATGCTCAAATCTAGCAGATGTCTATTCACTTTGCATGCTTGAAACAACTTAGAGGTACCAAACAGACTCTGCAAAGAAGTCAAAGTATTTTTGAGGGGCTTTGTGTGAATGAATTTTTTATTTATAATTATATGATTGAACTGTGACTGCCATAACCAATTTAACCACGCCCCAGTTACAGGTAAAAACACCTGTAGTGGCCCCTCAGACTTTTAGAAGTTTCTTCAGGTTACTGGAAAATTTCACATGCCCCAGCTACATATATGCCTCTAAGGGAAGGAGGACCCCAATGACTATCTCTGTTTAGTAGAGTTTCCAAAAGAAAATGTGACGCTTCCATCAGGTAGGCTTTTGGGGCAGTGCTGCTCTGCTGGCATGCCAGACAGACCAGGTGGGAAGCCAGACATCCTGAAGTTTTGTGACTCTTGACTGGATCTGCTCTTCACCACTTGGTATCACGCTATGGTTTTTGTTTCTTGTTTCTAACACAGTGGATCCTGTTGTCTCCCAGACTTGCATTTTATTCAAGACACAATTGTATTAAGAAGTGTGAGGGTTGGTAAAAACCTGGGTGAAGCTCAACATTCAGATAACAAAGATCATGGCATCCGGTCCCATCACTTCATGGGAAATAGATGGGGAAACAGTGGAAACAGTGTCAGACTTTATTTTTGGGGGCTCCAGAATCACTGCAGATGGTGATTGCAGCCATGAAATTAAAAGATGCTTACTCCTTGGAAGAAAAGTTATGAGCAACCTAGACAGCGTATTCAAAAGCAGAGACATTACTTTGCCGACTAAGGTCCATCTAGTCAAGGCTATGGTTTTTCCTGTGGTCATGTATGGATGTGAGAGTTGGACTGTGAAGAAGGCTGAGTGCCGAAGAATAGACGCTTTTGAACTGTGGTGTTGGAGAAGACTCTTGAGAGTCCCTTGGACTGCAAGGAGATCCAACCAGTCCATTCTGAAGGAGATCAGCCCTGGGATTTCTTTGGAAGGAATGATGCTAAAGCTGAAACTCCAGTACTTTGGCCACCTCATGCGAAGTGTTGACTCACTAGAAAAGACCCTGATGCTGGGAGGGATTGGGGGCAGGAGGAGAAGGGGACGACAGAGGATGAGATGGCTAGATGGCATCACTGACTCGAAGGATGTGAGTCTGAGTAAACTCTGGGAGTTGGTGATGGACAGGAAGGCCTGGCGTGCTGCAATTCATGGAGTTGCAAAGAGTCGGACATGACTCAGCGACTGAACTGAACTGAACTGAACTGAAAGTCATACTCTTTTTTATTTTCCCCAAGTCATAAGAGTAATTCTATACCTAAAGCAAAAATAATCAAGTTTATTTTTTTTCTTCTTTAAAATTTAATTTTGGCTGCACTGGGCCTTTGCTGCTGTGTGTGGGCTTTCTCTGGTTGTAGTGAGTGGAGTCTCTTCAGTTGTGGTGCACAGGCTTCTAACTGTGGTGGCTCATCTGGTTACAAAGCACGTGCTCTTGGGCACTTGGGCATCAGTAGTTGTGACATATGGACTGAGTTGCCCTAAGACATGTAGAATCTTCTTGGATGAGGGATCAAACCCATGTTTCCTGCATTGGCAGGCAGATCCTTAACCACTGGACCATTGGGGAAGTCCAATAGTCATCTTTAGATTCAGAATACATGCCAGGTCATCATCAACTCTAAAGGCACCCTGCTACGTATTTGCTATCTGGCACCGGCTGATCTATTTAACATCCCTGAACTTCAATGTTCTCATCTCTAAAAGAGACATGATGCAATCTGCATCTGGGGCTGTGGTGAGCATCACACAGGACACTATGATAGCAGGTGTAAACACTGTGTGTATTATACATGCCAGTTACTATCAGTGTGATGGCAACTCCCCAAAAATGGGCCCAAAGTGAGCATTGCTCAGCTTGTGCCTGATTGCCAGGCTCCTGCTTTCTGTCCAGGCCATATTCAGTGGAAGTCAATGCCTTGAAAGAGGACTCCACGTGATACCACCTCCTGGTCTGCCATATTTAGATGGCACACAATTAAACTTAAACTGAAGCCTGATTAAGGGATTATTTTGCTCAGTAAATGTAATTAAAAGTCAACTCTGAATGGTTTTCTGATTACAAATATAACTTAGTTTGATTCAACAACTATTTATTGAACATTAGATATTATGTGTATCAAAATTTTAAAAGGGCAAAGTTTCTGAGGTCAGGAAGAGGAACACATAAATAATATCTTAACCGTGTGATAAATACTAAGCGCACAAGCAAAGGGCTATAAGGACCCAGAGGAGAACAGTATAAGCACCTCTGCTTGGTCAGTGGATGAATTTAGTGGAAGCCACATGGAAGAGACGGCATTGGACTAGGACCCTGAAAGAAGAGATCGTGTTTCCGAGGTAGAAAATCAGGGGGGAACTTATAGGCAGAGATAACAGCAGCTAAAGTGTCAACCAAGATGCTTTGATTGGTTCTGGTTGTCACTCCTTACTACCCATTTCACTTTGGGTAAATTACTAGACCAATCATTTCGTTTCCTTATGTGGAAATCGATTCTAATAATATCTGCCAAAAAGGTCTTGACAGAGACAAAATGATATTATGGAATTTCACTAATGGTATGCTGGGTATACAGAAGATTCTCTGTACATTTCAGACTCATTCATGGAACACAAAGAGCTTGACAAGGGCAGCACAGTTCAGCGTCTTAATGAAGGTCCGCAAAGTTCACACCCCTGGGAGACAGTGTGGGCGCTGGGCTGACTGTGGGGGCTGTGAGCGTGTGGCCGTGGCACGCTCTGCTGCTGTGTGTGTTTCTCAATAAGGCCATCATGGGACTGCAAGGAGATCCAACCAGTCCATTCTGAAGGAGCTCAGTCCTGGGTGTTCTTTGGAAGGAATGATGCTAAAGCTGAAACTCCAGTACTTTGGCCACCTCATGCAAAGAGTTGACTCATTGGAAAAGACCCTGATGCTGGGAGGGATTGGGGGCAGGAGGAGAAGGGGACGACAGAGGATGAGATGACTGGATGGCATCACCGACTTGATGGACATGAGTTTGGGTAAACTCCAGGAGTTGGTGATGGACAGGAAGGCCTGGTGTGCTGCGATTCATGGGGTCGCAAAGAGTCGGACATGACTGAGCGACTGATCTGAACTGAACTGAACTGAAGGCCATCGAACTGAATTACTGGGTCCTCTCCCCAGGGGACTATTCCCTGTTCTTGCCACTAAGGACTCTCACGTTTCCCAGAGCCAAGCTTATGGATTCAACCACTGGGGTGGTCATAATGTTCTCAGCAAACACATCAGCTGTGACAGTGTTGGTGTTGCTGGCCTGTACAGTTGGGAAAGCTCTCCAGTGAACAATCATCCTCCTGGGTGAAGGTTTCACATGACTGTGGTTATACTGGGCTTTCCTGGTGGTTCAGATGGTAAAGAATCCACCTGTAATGCAGGAGACCTGGGTTCAGTCCCTGGGTAGGGGAGATTCCCCTGGAGAAGGGAATGGGTACCCATTCTTATATTCTGGCCTGGAGAATTCCATGGACAGAGAAGCCTGAAAGGCTACAGTCTGTGGAGTTGCAAAGAATCAGACATGGCTGAGTGACTTTCACTTAATGGTTATGTTAGTGAAGTCAAAGTCCCAGAGGAATGAATTATGCATAACTGTTTCCAAATAGTTTGTCCAAACTTCTCTCCTAGACTCACCCTTCCCCTCAACTGACCTTTGTCCTGTGTACTCTGTTCATGACTGTACCCCCAACCCCACAAATAACCATCCAAGGGAAAACAGATGAAATAAACACCTCCCATCAGGTACCTGATGGAAAACAGCAAACTGCTCATGTTCCCTGCACAGTTAGCTTTATTTTTAAGTTCTCCTGAGCAGTAAGAGAGCCACAGCACAAACTTCCCAAACTCACAGTATTAAGTTACTGTTAATAGTGCTGCCTTCAGACAACTGCGCTGTGGACTGACCCTCAGGTTTGTGGTTTTGTTTTTCAACTCCAAGCTCAGGTCGGGAGCAATAAGGTTAGCCACCTGAAACAACAACATTGGCCTAATCTAGAATGATCTATTTCCCCAGCAAAGATTGGTTTCTGTGTTATTTTTATTTTTCAAGGGAGTTAACATTTAACTGGCACATTAGCCCTGTCCATCTCCCTGAATAGGTCTGTCTGTTTCAGCATGTTCTCCCACCCCGCCACAGAGCCCCGCTTTCCTCGAGATTCAGGAAGCTCTAAATATTAATGAGGGCCAAAGACCCATGCACTTGGTGACTCCTTCTCTACCACCCACTCCATTAAACACAATTTCCGAAGGTATTTCACAACTTGGAAAAGCTGATCGGGAAAAGTGTGGCACCGTTACAATTGTGCAGGATGCTATTTTTGAAAATGTCACTTACGCAGAAGGAACCGGTGGCCTGATGGGTGTCCTGCCGGGACTTAATACGAAGCAGCTCAGAAAATTTGTAGAGAAAAGTGGTGTTCACAGTGTGGACCCCTGGTCAGCACCATTCCCCTGCATGAGAAACGTGTTAGAAATGTAAAGGTAACAGATTTGCCGAGTCAGAAACTCATCAGAAATTATAGGAAAGGCCATCTATCCATGTCTTGATGACCAAACACTGGGGTGGATCTCGCCTGCCTATCTTGTTAGAACCATCATAGCGTTAGACACACACAAGGGTCCTTCCGGGACTTTGAGATTGGGGCTTTACACAGTCCTGAATTCTATACCAGTTCTGCCATTGATTAGATATTTATCTTAGGCATGTTTTGTCATGTATCTGAGCCTCACTGTCTTCATTTGTCGAAAGGTGAGAGTAATATAATCTGCTCTGTTTAATTCCTTGAGTTAATTATTACTTATGGTGTTCATCATACATTGAATAAATATTGGTTAAGGGGCTTTAAAACCTTGAGAGTGCCTCACATGGTGTCAAAGCCTTGCTGCAAAGATTTCCTAGTTATTAGTCTCACATGCTATGTTGGGACATCTGAAACACAGGACAATCTGGGCACAGTACAATATCCTTGTGTCTTGTCAGTGACACATCAAAAAGCGTGCATCTCAAGTGCTTCTTAGATGCCCACATGAAGGCAGGGTTTCAGTGAAACCTAAGGAGGTTTGGAAGATGATATAAATAAGCACGTGCTTCCTGGAGGCACAAGAGAGCGAGGTGAGCTCACTAACGGCCGAGCTGAAAGTGTCTAGAGCAAGAAGCATGCATGAGTGTGTATAAAGGCCTGCATGTGCGTGCGCGAGCCTGTGTGTTCATGTGTAAAAGAGAGAAAGAGAGAGAGAAAAAACAGGAGATAAAGGGAGGGGTAGAGGAGGGAAAGAGATACACAGAGAGACGAAAACAGATAAAGCCTGAAACTGAGAGACAGAGAGACTGAGAGAGAGAGAGAAATAGGTCAGGGAGAGGAAGAGGAAGGAGAGGAGGCACAGAGGATAAAGTAAGAAGGCAGAAACATTTTTATGGCATCTTACAGTTTTCACAGGATTTTCAGCAGTGGCGCCACCCTGTTCCTATCTGCAGGATATTTTACCAAATGCTTCAGCCCACCCAGCCCTGCTACAAAGCCCTGCTGAGTTGACACAGGAGGAATCTGAGGCCCAGGGGACAGAGTTACCTCTCTCAAGAGTTCTGGCATGAGAAGAGGCTAAAGCAGGGACGCGAGGGCTGGCCACAGGGCTGAGGACAAGCACAGGGCCCTTGGTGCCCAGGCCTCTCTCTAAGGACTGCCCGCCAGGCTCCAGGCCACCTGAACCAGGACGGGTCAGGGCACATGCAAGAAGTCAAGGAGAGTTTTTATTTCTTCTCCTCCATCTGCATGTATTCTTATTGAAACAATAATATAGCAGTGAAGCTACCTAAATAAAAAATCCTCCCTATTGCCATCACCTTCAGTAGATAACATTTTTGCACAACTTCCTTTTACCTCTTTCCCACAAGTGTTTTTCACACAGTGGTGATCATAGCACAGACATCCTTTTGCCCCCCTGCTTTTTCCTTCATTGCAGTGTGCCAAACAAAGCGACTTGTTGCTATGGTGTTTCCACAATGTTCATTTTAATAGCTACGTAATATTTTATTCAAGGAACACACCATAAATTATTGAACCGTTTCTCTGTTGTTTTCTCAGTGAAGTTCCCACTTGGCGATAAAATATTCATGTAAATATATATAATAATTCACTCCATTTGTACTATGCCTTTCAGCACTTGGCTCATGCATATGTCATCTTGCAGTTTGATAGAATTTGGAAGGTAAGTCCACTGTTTTTAATAGGATACTTGTGGTTATCTTAAGACATTCCAGCAAACATTCCGAATACTGTGATCTTCTATTTATACCCCTCTAGTCAAACACGCCAACACTGGGCTCCCTTTTATGGATTTTTGTGCACTTGGGCTCTTCCCCCCACTCTTTCTCTGTTCCCATTCTTCACTAATTTAGTCTGGGATGGGGAGAAGAGAGAGAGCAGTGGTCTAAATTCATTCCCCCCCTCCAAAAGAAAAGAGCGGGGGTGGGGGGGGCGGGGAGAAACTTACTGCTTGTGATTTGTTTCTAATCCAACCATTTAATGAGTTATATTGCCAGAGCTTTCTTTCTCTCTTCCTCACTAAGCCTTCTTCTCTTCTTGCTGTAATAATTGTCCAGCTCATCCCTTCCTCTTTAAATTTAGTACTTGATTTCATCCCTCAGATAAGTATGCGCCTCAGCAATGTTCCCTTCTGTTCTCATTATTAATGGGTTTGGGGACACTTGGGAGCTTCTGGCAGAAAAGATCACAGCAGACGAGCACGGAAGGTAATTATGCAGCCAGCGATGCGGGCCTCCTTCCTTATTTTGGTCACCATTAAATGAGCTTGTTGACAGCCCACTGTTTAACTCTTTCTTTTGAAAATATACATGCATACATGAAGTGCAGTGCCCTCACCTCTAGCTTCATTTAATTTTACTGTCAATAATATTACCTTTTCAAGGCTTGGATCTAATATCTTCTTACTGGACGTTATTTATTGTATTTAGAGTATGCTTCAACTTGCTTTTTGAAAGAAATGGGAAATATGTGAGTGAATTTCTAAATGATTGAATATGCATAGATTTGAAAGCAAAAAAAAAGAAAATTACAAAAAGACATCTCTGATGTGCCACATCCATTCTAAAGCCATTTGAGCAGAGGGTCATAGCAATTATTACTCATGTTATCCAAACCTTAGCCCATGGTATACTGGTTGGAAGTCCCATTTCTGATACTCACTCCCTGGAAATGGAATTCCCTAAGGGAGGATCAGCTAGCCCAGTCCTTGGAATCACTACTAAAAAAATCTACCTTAAATGTCAACTTCATGTTGAATACAAAGGGACCGATACTTTTTATGCCTCTTAACTAGAGGAAGGATGGCAGAATTGAGGATTTTATTTTCTCATTTAGGCAGTAGAGACTGGCTAATTATTTACCAATTTTACTTCCTTTTTTTCCTGAACACACAGCAAGGAGGCATTTCCAGTGGAGCTCTGGCTGGTACTTTGTGTGCAGAAATGATGCCACTTTCATCCCAGTCCCCAGATCACTGCTATACTATGTATCATTTCCTATGCTCTTTCTGTCTTTTCCAGCTTCATACAGATGGCTCTTGTAACTGTTTTGGAAAACATGCACTGAAGACAGCAGACCAGGTTTCGGAAAGTCCTCTCTACTAATGAGGAACATAAATGTGGAGATTTATGTGAACCAAAAACTAAATTTCTATCACGTTGCTCCATTTGTTCTTTTTCTGTTTGTTACAAGCCGTGCTACTCTAAACAGACACACACACACACACACACACACACACACACACACACACACACCATCAACACAATAGCTTAAATGAGTCTCTTCATGAATCCTAGATAATTTATTATCATTTGTATTCAAATTCGGGCCCATCTGTTGGTGTAAGAAGCTGCATAAATGCTTTTTAGGACCTGAAGTGCAGAATTTGAGTTCCTTATTTCAGGTTCTGCTACTAATTGCTCATGGTAATTTTTTTTTTCTTTTGAATGATTGTATAAGCACCATTATATACAGTAAAGGGAAGAGGTCTGTAGGCTTTTCAATGCCTTTCCATCTTCCCAGGGGCCCTTTAAAATGATCATTTAAAATACAAGACAATTCAATGAAACGATGTGATGCTTTCCATGAACTCAGGGAACCAATGAGAATAGAGTTTTATATGAGATTTCCAAGCAAATGAATGCTTCCAGAGTCAGAACGATGCATTTTAATTGAATTATTGCATTGACCATGCATCCTATTTTCTTACAGTTTTTCACTGTGTCCCTGGCAAGTTCAGCCAAAGCATTCTTCTTCTTCTTTTTTTTTTTTTTTGAGTTACAAGTCTGGCTTTTAAAAATGTGTATTTCTAGTTTGACATAGCATGACCTTTTCTTTCATTTGTCATGCATAAATGTAGCAGCTTATTTTCTTTGGAATCACTATATAAATCCTCGTTTTTTGCTTGTGCTGGTGGTGTGCATGCACACACATGCTCACCCGTGTGTCTGTGGTGAGGAATTCTGTGAGTGTGACACTTTCCCCGTGAGTGCAGAGAGTGCTGATGGGAGCTGATGAGGTGTGTATTTTCCTCAGGGTTACCGACCACCAAAAGATGCTCCACCTCTCCCTGGGAGAGGGGAGGCAGTGAATTTGTGGGTGTTGAGCTGTTGGATATTCTGGATGCAAATTTTTTTAAATTTACAGTTTAATAAAACCCAGCTGACACTGAGTCTTTTTTGTAAATCATGTTTATGAGATATGAGTCAGTGATGA
Source organism: Redunca redunca (assembly GCA_006410935.1). Classification (NCBI taxonomy): domain Eukaryota; kingdom Metazoa; phylum Chordata; class Mammalia; order Artiodactyla; family Bovidae; genus Redunca; species Redunca redunca. Next base: position 17,915 of record SJYQ01001729.1, on the reverse strand, counting down.
CATGTCCTTAAGCTATTCCAGTGAAAGGAAAGCCTCTCAGAAAAGCGACCGTTGGTTTTGTGGGAAACTTGGCCAAGCATGCTGCTCTAGGCTCCTTTCTTCATTTCAGTGAAACCAGGACATCTTCAGAGTAAGTTCCAAGGTGGGTTTTTTTTTTCTGTTAGAAAGTGAAGTCACCAGTTTTGTTTTTCAATCATCATTCTGACCGTCTGAACTGTCAAAGCAAGGACTTGATGATGAGCCATCATCTTGAGGATGAACCCGAGTGCTGTAGTCAGTGGGTCTTTATGTAGGTGTTTTTGTTTGTTTGTTTGTTTGTTTTGAAGCATTTGAAAGTCTTTCCTGAAAGTGGTTCTGTGTCATGAAAGAAGGTGCCTTTGCCAAAATGCAAAGACACTTGCCTTGTACCACCATCTAATTCCTGCCGTCAAAGGTGATGCCATGGTCCTTTAATGGTTTTATTGTGGTGGAAATATGTATGCAATTATGAAGAAAAGGAATTGGTAAACTATCCCCATATTCTTCAAATAAGCTGAGCATTTCACTGGAAGAAAAGTACTGTAGGTATTTCACCTTGAGGAAGAAAATACACCCTCTATACCATTGAAACTTTTCTTTTTAGTTTTTAAAAATCTCTTAATTTCCTTCAGTTCAGTTCAGTTCAGTTCAATCACTCAGTCGTGTCCGACTCTATGCGACCCCATGAATCGCAGCACACCAGGCCTCCCTGTCCATCACCATCTCCCGGAGTTCACTCAGACTCACGTCCATCGAGTCCAAGATGCCATCCAGCCATCTCATCCTCAGTCATCCCCTTCTCCTTCTGCCCCCAATCCCTCCCAGCATCAGAGTCTTTTCCAATGAGTCAACTCATCGCATGAAGTGGCCAAAGTACTGGAGTTTCAGCTTTAGCATCATTCCTTCCAAAGAAATCCCAGGGCTGATCTCCTTCAGAATGGACTGGTTGGATCTCCTTGCAGTCCAAGGGACTCTCAAGAGTCTTCTCCAACACCACAGTTCAAAAGCATCAATTCTTCAGTGCTCAGCCTTCTTCACAGTCCA
>SJYQ01001729.1:5325-16163 GCA_006410935.1 Redunca redunca | reverse complement strand
TGTATAGAGCTTCTCCATCTTTGACTTCAAAGAATATAATCAATCTGATTTTGGTGTTGGCCATCTGGTGATGTCCATGTGTAGTCTTCTCTTGTGTTGTTGGAAGAGGGTGTTTGCTATGACCACTACATTTTCTTGACAAAACTCTATTAGTCTTTGCCCTGGTTTATTCTGCATTCCAAGGCCAGATTTGCCTGTCACTCCAGGCATTTCTTGACTTCCTACTTTTGCATTCCAGTCCCCTATAATGAAAAGGACATCTTTTTTGGGTGTTAGTTCTAAAAGGTCTTGTAGGTCTTCATATAACCGTTCAACTTCAGTTTCTTCAGCATTACTGGTTGGGGCATAGACTTGGATAACTGTGATATTGAATGGTTTGCCTTGGAGATGAACAGAGATCATTCTGTCATTTTTGAGACTGCATCCTTAGAAACTGGAAACAAAGTTAGTTTTCTAGTGCATCTGAAAATATAGAGTGACAAACACAACACAGGCATATGATAATCAATGATGTTCAAATAGGGTCTCTTTAAGAAAAATTGACCTGTGTATTGTAGGGTCAAACTTGATTCATTTGCAACTTAACTTTTGTCATGATTAACTTCCCTGGTGGCTCAGTGGTAAAGAATCTACTTGCCAGTTCAGGAAATGCAGATTCCATTCCTGATCTGTGAAGACACCCCGGAGAAGGAAATGGCAACGCTTCCAGTATTCTTGCCTGAGAAATCCTACGCACAGAGGAGCCTGATGGGCGGCAGTCCATGAGGTCGCAAAGAGTCAAATACAGCTTAGTAACTGAACAACAACATCAAAAGATTGCATATGGCATCACACTAACAGGCTAACCAGCACTAGAACAATAGAATTCAAGGGATCACACATATCATCAATAATCATGCCTAGAATCTAGGTTTTAAAAAGGTTGAGCTACTTTCAAGAAGTAGATTGAAGCCCCTTAACCAACTAAGCCAGGTACAATTCCTGGTGCGGAGAAGGGAATGGCAACCCACTCCAATATTCTTGCCTGGACAACTCCAAGGACAGTGGAGTCTGGGGAGCTACTGTCCATGGGGTTGCAAAAGAGTAGGGCACAACTGAGCGACTAACACTTTCCTCTAACCAATTAAATATTTTCTTTTTCACATTTGTGTAAGTGGTGTAACCTTAAAAACAATCTCTCACATGTCTAAAAAAATCCTTGTGATAAATATAAAATAAAAATATTCTGTGATAAAAAACATTGTGCCACAGTTATATCACCAGAAAATAATTAAATGATTTTTCTTTTTTAGATGTACTTAAAATTGGAACATTGGATTTTTCAAAGTATGGTAGTAAGCAAAGAAAGAACAGGGTGAGTAGTCATTTAAAAAGTGTGAAAGGTGTTTTTAAACAAAGTTTACATAGTTCATACCATGCATAGGTCACAGTGATCTGATTAAAATACACAGAAGTTGTGTGAAAAACAATAGAAAGAACTTTGCATAGAAGTGAGACTGTGCATAAATAGTTTTAATAGCATGACAATAATGAATACTTTGCAAAAAGGCCCTTTTTATTGAACTATAGTTGATTTACCACTTTGTGTTAGTTTCAGGTATACAGCAAAATGATTCATATACATATGAATATATATATGTATATGTAAGTGTGTATATATTTCGTAAAGGGCCTTCTAAGATGTACTAGGTGAGTACAAAGTTGAGTTCAGTTCAATCACTCAGTAATGTCCAATTATTTGCAACCCCATGGACTGCAGCCCACCAGGCTTCCCTGTACATCACCAACAACCCAGAGCCTACTCAAACTCATATCCATCGATTCAGTAATGCCATCCAAACATCAATCCTCTGTCATTCCCTTCTCCTCCTACTATCTTCAGTCTTTTCCAGCATCAGGGTCTTTTCCAATGAGTCAAGTCTTCACATCAGGTGGCCAAAGTATTGGAGATTCAGCTTCAGCATCAGTCCTTCCAATGAATATGCAGAACTGATTTCCTTTAAGGACTTTCCTGGTGGCTCATATGGTAAAGCGTCTTGCTTACAAATTCCTTTAGGGCTGACTAGTTGGACCTCCTTGCAGCCCAAGAGACTCTAAAGAGACTTCTCCAACACCACAGTTCAAAAACATCAATTCTTTGGCACTCACCTTTTTTTATAGTCCAACTCTCACATCTGTACATGACTACCAGAAAAACCATAGCTTTGAGTAGATCGACCTTTGTTGCCAAAGTAATGTCTCTGCTTTTCAATATGCTGTCTAGGTTGATCATAACTTTTCTTCCAAGGAGCAAGTGTCTTAATTTCATGACTGTAGTTACCATCTGCAGTGATTTTGGAGCCCCCCAAAATAAAGTCTCTCTCTGTTTCCATTGTTTCCCCATCTATTTGCCATGAAGTGATGGGACCAGATGCCATGATCTTAGTTTTCTGAATGTTGAGTTTTAAGCCAACCTTTTCACTCTCCTCTTTCACTTTCATCAAGAGGGTCTTTAGTTCTCCTTCACTTTCTGCCATAAGGGTGGTGTCATCTGCATATCTGAAGTTTTTGATATCTCTCCCAGCAATCTGGATTCCAGCTTGTGCTTCATCCAGCCCAGTGTTTCTCATGATGTACTCTGCATAGAAGTTACATAAGCAGGGTGACAATATACAGCCTTGGTGTACTCCATTCTCTATCTGGAACTAGTCTGTTGTTCCATGTCCAATTCTTACTGTTGCTTCTTGACCTGTGTACAGATTCCTCAGGAAGTAGGTCAGATGGTTTGGTATTCCCATCTCTTGATGAATTTCCACAGTTTGTTGTGATCCACACAGTCAAAGGCTTGGACATAGTCAAGAAAACAGAAGTAGATGATTTTCTGGAACTCCCTTGCTTTTTTGATGATACAACAGATGTTGGCAATTTGATTTTTGGTTCCTTTGCCTTTTCTAAATCCAGATTGAACACTTGGAAGTTCATGGTTCATGTACTGTTGAAGCCTGGCTTGGAGAATTTTGACATTACTTTGCTAGCGTGTGAGATGAGTGCAATTGTGTGGTAGACTGAGCATTCTTTGGCATTGCCTTCGTTTGGAATTGGAATGAAAACTGACCTTTTCCAGTCCTGTGGCCACTGCTGAGTTTTCCAAATTTTCTGGCATATTGAGTGAAGCACTTTCACAGCATCATCTTTTAAGATTTGAAATAGTTCAACTGAAATTCTACCACCTCCGCTAGCTTTGTTCTTGATGATGCTTCCTAAGGCTCACTTGACTTCTTATTCCAGGATATCTGGCTCTAGATGAGTGATCATATTATCATGGTTATCTGGGTCATGAAGATCTTTTTTTTACAGTTCTTCTGCGTATTCTTGCCACTTCTTCTTAATATCTTCTGCTTCTGTTAGGTCCATGCCATTTCTGTCCTTTATTGTTCCCATTTTTACATTAAATATTCCCTTGGTATCTCTAATTTTCTTGGAGAGATCTCTAGTCTTTCCCATTCTATTGTTTTCCTCTATTTCTTTGCATTGATCACTGACGAAGGCGTTCTTATCTCTCCTTACTACTCTTTGGAATTCTGCATTCAAATGGGTATATCTTTCCTTTTCTCCTTTGCCTTTAGCTTCTCTTCTTTTCTCAGCTATTTGTAAGGCCTCCTCAGACAACCATTTTGCCTTTTTGCATTTTTTTTTTTCTTAAGAATGGTCTTGATCCCTGCTTCCTGTACAAGGTCACGAACCTTTGCCCATAGTTCTTCAGGTATTCTATCATTTCTAATCCCTTGAATCTATTTGTCACTTCCACTGTATAATCATAAGGGATTTGATTAAAGTCATGCCTGAATGGTCTAGTGGTTTTCCTTACTTTCTTCAATTTAAGTCTGAATTTGGTGATAAAGAGTTTGTAACCTGAGCCATAGTCAGCTCCCAGTCTTGTTTTTGCTGACTTTATAGAGCTTCTCCATCTTTGGCTGCAAAGTATATAATATAACAAACTATGGAAAATTCTTAAAGAGATGGGAATACCAGACCACCTGACCTGCCTCTTGAGAAACCTATATGCAGTTCAGGAAGCAACAGTTAGAACTGGACATGGAACAGACTGGGGTTCCAAATCAGGAAAGGAGTACGTCGAGGCTGTGTATTGTCACCCTGCTTATTTAACTTATATGCAGAGTACATAATAAGAAATGTTGGGCTGGAGGAAGCACAAGCTGGAATCAAGATTGCTAGGAGAAATATCAAAAACTTCAGATATGCAGATGACACCACCCTTATGGCAGAAAGTGAAGGAGAACTAAAGACCCTCTTGATGAAAGTGAAAGAGGAGAGTGAAAAGGTTGGCTTAAAACTCAACATTCAGAAAACTAAGATCATGGCATCTGGTCCCATCACTTCATGGCAAATAGATGGGGAAACAATGGAAACAGAGAGAGACTTTATTTTGGGGGGCTCCAAAATCACTGCAGATGGTAACTACAGTCATGAAATTAAGACACTTGCTCCTTGGAAGAAAAGTTATGATCAACCTAGACAGCATATTGAAAAGCAGAGACATTACTTTGGCAACAAAGGTCGATCTACTCAAAGCTATGGTTTTTCTGGTAGTCATGTACAGATGTGAGAGTTGGACTATAAAAAAAGGTGTGTGCCAAAGAATTGATGTTTTTGAACTGTGGTGTTGGAGAAGTCTCTTTAGAGTCTCTTGGGCTGCAAGGAGGTCCAGCTAGTCAGTCCTAAAGGAAATCAGTTCTGCATATTCATTGGAAGGACTGAGGCTGAAGCTGAATCTCCAATACTCTGGCCACCTGATGTGAAGACCTGACTCACTGGAAAAGACCCTGATGCTGAGAAACACTGAAGGTAGTAGGAGGAGAAGGGGACACCAGAGGATGAGATGGTTGGATGGCATCATTGACTCAATGGACATAAGTTTGTGCAAACTCCAGGAGTTGGTGATGTACAGGAAAGCCTGATGTACTGCAGTCCACGGGGTTGCAGAGAGTTGGACACGACTGAACAACTGAATTCAACTGAACTGTGGTCGATGTGGTCAGTTTGATTAGTTTTCTGTGATTGTGGCACCCCACTCCCATACTGGTGCCTGGAAAATCCCATGGACGGAGGAGCCTGGTAGGCTGCAGTCCATGGGGTCGCTAAGTCAGACATGACTGAGCAACTTCAGTTTCACTTTTCACTTACATGCATTGGAGAAGGAAATGGCAACCCACTCCAGTGTTCTTGCCTGGAGAATCCCAGGGACAGGGGAGCCTGGTGGGCTGTCATCTATGGGATCGCACAGAGTCGGACATGACTGAAGTGACTTAGCAGCCCTCTGAAAGATGTGGTTAAGAGGCTTATGGAAGCTTTCTGATGGGAGAAACTGACTGAGGGTGAAACTGAGTCTTGTTCTGATGGGTGGGGCCATGACCAATAAATCTGTAATGAAATTTTCTGTTGATGGGCAGGGCTGTGTTCCCTTCCTGTTTTTTGACCTGAGACCAAACTATAGTGGAGGTAACGAAGATAATGGTGACCTCTTTCAAAAAGTCCCATGCATGCACTGCTGCACTCAGTACCTCCAACCCTGCAGCAGGCCACCGCTGACCCTCTTCTCTTCCAGAGACTCCTGGGTACTCATAGGCAGGTCTGGGTCTGTCTCTTGTGGGGTCGCTGCTCCTTTCTCCTGGGTCCTGATGTGCACACAGTTTTGTTTGTGCCCTCCAAGAGTCTGTTTCCCCAGTCCTGTGAACATTCTGTCAGCTCTATGGTGGGGTTAATGATGACCTCCTTCAAGAGGGCTTATGCCATACCCAGGTCTGCTGTGCCCAGTGACCCTGCCCCTTCTGCAGGCCACTGCTGACCTGTATCTTCGCAGAAGACACTCAAACACAGTTCTGGCCCAGTATTTGAGTCCTGGTATGCACAAGGACCATCTCTAGCCAGTACAGGGTTTGATTCTAAAAGCAATTTTGCCCCTCCTACCATCTTTTTGGGGCTTATCTTTTGCCCTTGGATGTGGGGTATCTTTTTTTGGTGGGACCCAATATTCTTCAGTCGATGGTCATTCTGCAGCAAGTTGTAGTTTTGGAGTTCTCTGACTTGATAAATGATTGTCATTTGAACTCAGTAGAGCCTGCAGGTAGAATTTTGACAGACACGGATGGTGGAAGAGGTATGAAGGAGAAAGGATTATCTTTCTCCATGATCAGTCAATGATAAATGAAGTGAAGTGAGAGTATTAGTCTCTCAGTCATGTCCAACTCTTTGCAATCCCATGGACTGTAGCTCACCAGGTTCCTCTGTCCAAGAAAATCTCCAGGCAAGAATACTGGAGTAGATTGCCATTCCCTTCTCTAGGTGAACTTCCTGACCCATGGAAGGAATGAGAATATGAAGGAGACAAGTCAGAACCTTCTCTGGGAGATCTTTGTCTGCTTTGAAATGGTTTGCAGACAGCTTTGCAACAATAGCTACAAGTGCTAATCAGTGGTGGAATCATATCCTGTGTGACTGGAATAAACATAATTATAAGTACCATGCACACACACACGGAGGCTTATGATTGAAAAATTACAAAAATTCAGAAGAACTTATTCTATGTATTTTAAAAGCAAAAAGTGGTGGAAAGAGAACAGAATTGTTTCTCAGCTACAGTTGAGTTCAGTCCTGATGGTGTGACACTAAGCAAGTGGCTTAATGAGCCTCTCTGAGCCTTGTGGCTTCCCTGGTGGCTCAAACTGTAAAGAATCTGCCTGTAATGGGGAAGACCAGGGTTTGATCCCTGGGTGGGGAAGATCCTCTGGAGAAGGAAATGGCAAATCACTCCAGTATTCTTGCCTGAAGAAATCCACAGAGAGAAGAGCCTGGCAGACTACAGTCCATAGTGCTGCAAGAATTGGACATGACTGAGCGACTAACACTTTCACTTTCTGAGCCTTAATTCGTTTATCACTCTATTATGTCTGTTGTGCTATTTTTTGGAAAGGAAAGTGCCTCTAAGCAAAAGCGTGGGGTTGTTCCAGGTGCCTTATGATGTGCAAGGCACTTTGCTCATCACAGCCTTCCAGCAAACACCTTGAAGTTCACATATCACAGGAGAGTGGGGTCAGCCAGGGGTCAGTGAGCACTTAGAGTTTTGGCAAAAGGAAAAGGAGGCTCCTTGGATGGATAAACCTGACTTCAGCTTGAGAAGTGTATGTTTGACCTGAGGCCAGTCACTTGCTTTCTCTGATCCTCTCAGATCTTTCATCTGCAAAAGAATGGTAATAGGATGATTATCTGGATTAAATCAATGTATGATATCTGCAACTATTAGGTCTCCAATATTACTATCTCTCTGGCCAGATATTCCTGCAACTGCTGGGAGGTTTCTCTGTCAGTCTCCATGATAAGCTGGGGCTCACCCTTGCCTGCAGTGCTGAGGGTATTCTGAGGTTATCTCATTCATCAGAGATAGCTGCTGGGAGCTGACCTTCATCTTTAACTGTCAGTTTCCTCTGAACAGTTATCCCTGAGAACATCACAGTTCATGTAAGCCACGGCCAAACTGGAGGGACACTGCCCACCCAGCCACATGGAGTGTGACGCTTGATTGTATCTCTCGATTCAGAAGCTCTTTGTTGGCAATTAATGAAATTTAACTGATAGGAGCATGAAGAAGAAAGGAAAAGAAACACATAGTCACACACACTGCATTCCTCCTCTGATCTGCTCCAAGGGTACATCTTCCAGAGAAGGAACTGAATGTTCTGTCTCAGCATCAGTTAAAGCCATCAGGCACTCCTGAAGGATATTCTATGTTTTGATCCTTGAACACATTCTAGTAAAAGTGATAGATTCCATTAAACCTCCAGCCAAATTGTGGTACCATGTCCTCATGCTGACTGGCCCTGGACAGCTCAGCTCTGGGGACAAAGCCCTTCCATCATATAGCCCCTGAAAAGAAACAGCATTTCAAGCCTGTCCACTTGCATACGTCTGATTGAAGTCAGATTTCAAGTCTTATCTCTGATTTTCTTCTTTCAGGAAGCTGTCCTGGACCACCCATCTCTCCTCACTGATTCATTTCAGCATCCCCAGCTGACTCTGTGGATTAGTGGTTCACTCTCCATTTGAATCGAGGCTCTTGAAGTTGAAAATTATCTGTGCCAAATACAGATGCCTTGGACAGAGGTTTGTTTTTTGTGGATCTGGACCATTTGCATGCTCTCTGGCATCTGTTAATGTGATGCCATATTTCAGTGGTTCAAACAACAACAACAACTAATGTTTCCATTTCTTTCATTCAGCAAACTGTGGTGAGAGTTTACTGGGTATGATTCTGTGCTAGGCTGTGTAGTAGGTCAGGACAACAGGGACAGTGCTATCTATATATATCCCTTACCCTAGAAGAGATGATATTTTAAGCCCTGTGTCTGGTGATGGAGATCCAATAGAGTCTCTGTCCTACCCTGAGCTTACAGCACAATGAGGACATAACGAGAGGCAACTAAATAAACAAATGTGATAAGTGCCACAGCAGGGGATGTGTGTTAAGACCATGTAGCAACTTGTGGATTTAATCTATAGAGTCCACAGAATTAAAACTGGGAGGGTTGACATTTAAGCTGAGACTTCAAATGATAAGTCAGCACACCAAAGGAAGTGGTCAAACATATTTCAAGAACAGGGAACAATGTGTGAAGGACGAAAGGTAAGTGAGAGCTTGAGATGATTATGAAGCTGAGCTGGATAAGCCGGATGGTAGGTAGGGAAGAAATGATGGTAGTATCTGAGGTTAAAGGACTAGCAAGGGGCCAAATCATGAAGATCCTTACAAATGATGAAGATCCTTTGAAAGGCTTTAATCAAGACATTATCTCATTTATGCTTTAGAAAGATTTATCTGGTTATTATGTGGAGAATGGGTTAAAGGGAGGGAAAGAGTGGTATGTGTATGTGGTAGCCTGGGCAAGAGAAAAAAGTGGCTAGATAGGTTGGTGCTTTCTAGGACCCAAGAGAGAAAGGAGAGACGGGGAATAGTTAGGAGGCAGAGACAATCGGATTTTGTGATTCAGTATAGGTAGTGACTGAGATCAAAGTAAAATATGTAGGCATGATGTCACTGATAGACGTCAACTTGAATTAGATAGAATGGACACTAAGTCTTTTCTGGTATCACCACATATTCTGTGGACAGCCTCAAACCAAGCTGTCTAGTGCAAGAATACCATGCTATCTTGGAACACATGGTTCTTTCTCCTGCTTGCACTTTCAATCCCTGGTTGGGGAACTAAGATCCCCATGTGGCACAGCCAAAAAACTTTTTTTTAAATCTGTAAGAACAGATGACACATGAATAATTTAGACAAGCAGTTTAAACTCTCTGAATTACAATTTTCTTATGTTTAAAGTAGGACCAATAATGATATAAATGTACAAACATTGATAATTGTTCTCATCAGGGTGTTAGTTGGAGTGGGTTTATATGAAAAAAATAAGATTCTTATCCACTAGTGTTATGGCTACCCAAAATACAAAGGTAAAAACGTGTATTTGATAAGATGTACGAAAACAGCTCAGACAATAAAGTGTCTGTCTACAAGGCGGGAGACCAGGGTCCAATCCCTGGGTTGGGAAGATCCCCTGGAGAAGGAAATGGCAATCCACTCTAGTACTATTATCTGGAAAATCCCATGGACAGAGGAGCCTGGTAGGCTATAGTCCATGGGGTAGTAAAGAGTCAGACACAACTGAGCAACTTCACTTTCACTTTTCATGAAAACAGCTGATAAGAAGTGTTAATACATTAAAGTCCAAGGCATTGGACTACTTCATGTCCAGAGATAGTCTATCCTATGCATGTTCTCTTTAATTCAAAGGTAGAATCTGTGTATTTCCTCTTTTATTCAGCCCTGGCCTCTAGGTTCTAAGGATTTGCTGTAGACATACTTCCTCTTGGCTTTCATAATGTGTATCTAGTACATAAATCTCTCTGCGTAGCATAAGGCTGACTGAAATTGGGTCCCTGAACATAGAGATCTAAGATTTCCTGACCCTTCAGTGGATAAACTATTTTAAAGTGATGAGAAGACAATCTGTGTTTTGAGAAAAATCAGATTCCCAGTGAGGAGTTTTTGTTTTGTTTTGGGGTGTCTTTTTAGCATAAAAAAATATTGTTTGTCCACTGACTCTTTGATACCAGATCTTGTCACTGATATAAACAAAGTGACATTCACTTAAGAGTTTAGACATGTGCTATCCAATAGGGTCACCACTAGCTACCCAGTTACTTAATGTAACATTAAATAAAATGAGAAATTCAGTCCCTCAATAACATTAGACCCAATTCAAGTGCTCGACAGACACATGTGACAAATTGTTGCCTTACTGCATTGTGCCAACGGAGGACATTTTCAGAGGCTTACCCAGTGGGCTCAGTGGTAAAGAATCCATCTACAGTGCGGAGCTGCAGGAGATGTTAGTTCAATCCCTGTGTCAGGAAGATCCCTTGAAAGAGGGCACGACAACCCACTCCAGTATTCTTGCCTGGGAAATTGCATGAACAGAGGAGACTGGCAGGTTGCAGTCCGTAGGGTCACAAAAGAGCCAGATACAACTAAAGCTACTTAGCATGGCATGGCATAGGATATTTTCATCACAGCAGAGTCCTTCTGAAAGCACAGATATACACTAAAACATGAAGCCATAAGAAATCATGGAGAGAGTAATTTTAATTTTAATTTATTTTTATTAAAAGTTTTTTTTTGTATTTAAGGTGGCATGACCTTCTTTATTTTTTTAATATAAATTTGTTTATTTTAATTGGAGGTTAATTACTTTACAATATTGTATTGGTTTTGCCAACATGTATC
>SJYQ01001727.1:1148130-1174927 GCA_006410935.1 Redunca redunca | reverse complement strand
AGTCAGATGTCTTCTAAAGAGCTACGCTTTTTTTCTCTTTTGGTAGGTTGAGTGATTCTGTATTTCACTTCGGGTGTTCTGCAGATCGAAAATTTTAATTGCATGCCTTCCCTAGTGAAGTTATGTGATTACATCTATAGAATTATGCTGCTTTCGGATGTTTGATTTAGTTGTAGTCCAGGCCTGTGTGACTGGTGAAGTAATCTGATCTTCTCGACTGGATAACGAAGACAGTATTTGAATCTCAACTTTCTGAGGTTTATAAAAGGCTTTCATATTAGCACTAGTTCATAAAAATGGTTATAGAGTGGTTAGGATGCTCAGACGGAGACCTTAGCCTTGTTTGGAAAACATGCCTTGCTGGAAAGGTAAATAGAAATGCAAGCAAAATAGCATAACGCGTATAATTGGTAGTGGGTTACTAGAACATGGGTAGTGGGTTACTAGAACAATGACCTCGCTGGTGGCTCAGACGATAAAGCGTCTGCCTATGGTGCGGAAGACCTGGGTTCAGTCCCTGGGTTGGGAAGATCTCCTGGAGAAGGAAATGGCAACCCCCTCCAGTATTCTTGCCTGGAGAATCCCATGGACGGAGAAGCCTGGTAGACTACAGTCCATGGGGTCACAAAGAGTTGGACACGACTGAGTGACTTCACTTTAACTTTCACTTACTAAAACAATTAATAACTGCCCCAGGAATTCAAGACGAGGAGTGTTCACCATGTACTGAAAGGCAGTGAGGCTTCCCCTTGGCAGAGGAGCCTGGCCATTAGCTGGCTCTAGAGGAAAGAGGGAGAAGAAAATTTAATTGTACGGGGAAGAGCACCGTGGTGGCCAAAAGGGGACAGTTTGACCGAAGGCAGCGTTTATTGGAAGTCTGAAAAATAGGCGTTGAGAGAAGGGCTGAAGGAAGAACCCCAAATCAGAAGGTAATGGTTCTAGTTGATGGAATAGGAAATAAAGTTATGGGTTTGTTGCTTAAAGCTGTAAATGACCGGCAAAGGAACTAAAAAAAATCTGATGTATACTGGAAGGGAAGAGGTAAATGAGCTAAATGTTCATCAGGAAGTCACGAGCTATATCCAAAATTAATAGATCCAAAAACAGTGTAGAAGAATGTTCTTACAGTAATAAGGATTACTGTTAGAAATGGAGTTGGAAATTTGTTAACTGTCTGGGTGGGGAAGAGTGAGAAAGAGAATTAATACTTATGACCAAATGCACGTATAACTTTGATGGCAATATTAAAATGTTTTTGAGTCATAATCTGAGATTAGGTTGTCAAGGTCTTTGAATGGCAAAGGACGGTGAAATGTGTTTTTCCAATAATGGATAGTTGTGGCCAGTTTTATTAAGATGTCCTGGAAAGGTACTATGAAGGCAGCTTTTAGTAGATTGAGGGAGCCAGAGACCAAAGTCAGGTAGACCCAAATCAGTCTTGGGATCATTGGGAGGGGTAAGGACTGTACTGAAGGGAAGTTGCAAAGGAAAGATGACCAGATTTGATTAGTTGGAAATCAGTGCAAGGAAGAATAGGATAAATACTGTCCCATAAGACACATGATTTTGATGTGCTTTACTTTATTCATTAATTTGTTAAGTCTGTCACTCAGCAAATGTTTAATTTCATCCTATGTGCAAGGTAATGCATTAGATATTTCCAAGGTTAGCATTTGGGCTGTGCTTCAAAGACTAATGTGTGTTTCATATAGAGGCCACCCATTTTCATTGTTTAAAAAAGGAATTACCTTTATTTATTTCGTTGAAAAATTGAGAATAATTTCCAGTAGGGTCAATAGCACGGCCTAGTAAGATCACTCCTTGTGAAAGCCAGTCTTTCAGTAATTCATCTGATGACCGTTCCCTGAGCGCCTTACTGTGGACAAGACAGGAGTGGTCCCTGCCCTGCTGGCCCTGCTGTCTTCGGAGAGACACGGAGGAAAACAGTCACTTTCCATCCGCTGAGATAAGGGCAGTATGAGAGTAAATACAAGGTGCTTCTAAGCCCCTGTACCAGTCTGGACTGGGTTTTTGTGAGGGTGGGATAGATGTACATCCCCGAGTGACATCTAGGTTGAGACCTCAAGTGGGATTGCAGGGAATACAGGAGGAGGGAGGTAAGAGGGAGCGCAGCAGAGCCTAGGAAGGGAAAGAAGTGAGCCTGCCCAGGTGAGCACGGGCTGGGTCTTGAAGGTTGTGGTAAACTGGATTAGGAAGATTGGGCTTTGGGAAGCCATTGAAGGGTTGCAAACAGGAGAAGTGGTAGGTTTGTGTTTTTCAAGTATTCCTTTGGCTGTATGGTGGAATACTGGATTGAGAGGCTAGGCAGGAGGAAGGGAGACCAGCAGATCTCCCCAGGGACACTGACATCACCAGGATGATGAAAGGACCTGAGAGCAGGTCCTTATGATCACTTTTTAACTTTTTGTACTCATCTTTTAGATCTCAGTTCACCCTCCTAGTCAACCAGTCACAGGTATATTTAAGTGAAATAAAAAGCCATATGACAGACAGATTGAAAAAGTTATTTAAAAAAGATTCAGAAAGCGATAGATCTTGCTTTCAGATGGTACCTTGATGGGTTTTCTCGTTTTAAAAGCTTTAGCTGTCACCAGACTTCTTTGAGGGAGGCAAGAAGGGCGTGGGAAGAAAAAGGACAACAAAGGACAGTCCAGATTAAAAGGCGAAGAAGGCCCACCCACCTCCCACCCCTGAACAGTCTCCTTTTCTGTCTCATGTTAGGAGATTTAGTTGGAGGCTTTTTCTGCCATTCTGCTTTAATGTGAACTGTGCTTCTTTGTTTATAAGACTATCATTATTAATGATTTGATGAAGACATAGAAATCATGAGCTGGACTGTACCCTTGTATGCATATCAGGATTCTGTTCAGCTGCAAATGATAGGAAGTCAGCTGCTGCTGCTGTTGCTGCTAAGTCACCTCAGTCGTGTCCGACTCTGTGCGACCCCATAGATGGCAGTCCATCAGGCTCCCCCGTCCCTGGGATTCTCCAGACAAGAACACTAGAGTGGGTTGCCATTTCTTTCTCCAATGCATGAAAGTAAAAAGTGAAAGTGAAGTCGCTCAGTCTTGTCCGACCCTCAGCAACCCCATGGACTGCAGCCTACCAGGCTCCTCTGTACATGGGATTTTCCAGGCAAGAGTGGTGGAGTGGGGTGCCATTGCCTTCTCCGAGGAAGTCAGCAGTCGTGTTCAAGAAGTCGTTTTATTTTTCGCATGTAGCAGGACATCCAGAGGTGACCCACTTTGGTAGTTCTGGCTGCTTGATGAAGCCATCGAAGACCTGCTCCAGCATCCTGACCATAAGACTTGAGTCTCTGTGTCAAGTGTAAGCAGTTAAGAAGCTCACTGCTGTCATGTGGAGGTGCAGAGAGAGGCAGGTGAGCCCCAGGGTAGCAGGTCTCCCGTGAGGTCCTTGGACTCTGCTCAGCAGCTGTCAGGTGGGGCCTCACTCACCATCTGAGATGGCAGAAGGGGACCCAGGTAGCATCATGGAGGAGGAGAGGATAAAGCAGGAACAGGGTGTGTGCTGATTGTCTTCCAAGGAAGAGTCTAAAAAGCTGCCATAGAATACTTTCATAGATTTTCTTGATTAGAGCTTAGTTATGTGGTCAGTCCAGGCTTCAAGGGAGACTAGAATTGGCATCTTTATTTGGGGGATCAGGTACCCCCATAAAATCAGTCTTCATTCCTGGAAGAGGGGCTGAACCTGCAGTCTCTGCCTCAGTTGTCATAATCTGCTGGCAGGCAGTATACCCAGGCTTTGAGCAGGATGCAAGGGGTGAGTTAGAGCGTAAGGTGAGTGCCACCCAGGCCCATCCCTTTCATCAGGAAGGACAGTGCTTCTCCTGGGAAGCTTCACATAGTTATTGATCAATTTGTGTTTGTATCTGATGGGCTGAAAGTGGGTAACCTGATAATCCCAACTTCAAAAAGTCTGAGGAGGTAAGGTTTTTAAGTGTGTACTTTATCGCTGTGATCAACATCATAGTTTTGTTAGGAATAAGGGGAGAATGGTATTGAGTAGCCAACTACTAGTAGTTGTCACAGAGTAGTAATAAAAATCTAAAATAATTAAAACAGTATACTGGGTGTCCTGTGTTTAGAATCAGATGGCAACAAGGCCACAGCAAGATGAAAGTTGATAGTATTCATTGGAAATAATAGAAAACCTAGCCACAGTGGTTTAAGTAAGTTAAGAACTTATTTTTCTCACCACAAGAAGGCTTGGAGGTACATGCTTGCTGGCATTGTTTGAGTGGTTGAGTGATGTCACTGTGAATCTCTTGACTTTTCCTTCATGGTCTCAAGATGGCTGCTGAAGCTCCAGCATTCATGTCCATGTATAAGACAAGGAGAAAGGAAAGAAAATATAGTACTTTTCACCAGTGCTTTCTCCTCACTGGTCAGAACTGTGTCATATGGCCCTCTCTAGCAGCATGGGAGGCTGGATAAGCCAAAATGCTTGCTTAATTTTTAGCTCATCCAGCCTCCACAGTAAAGGCTGAAAGAGAGAAAAGAGGGAGAAGTTCTGGATCAGCTAACCTTTAGTATCTGCCACAGAGTGGATTGAGCACTCTGTTTGAGGTTAGAAAACTGTTTTATAGTTAACAGTTGGCTTGTCAGTAATTAATATGAAAAATACTTAAAACTTTGTCAGCTATAAATTCAGCATGACATAATGTGATACTGTTGCTGAAAACTAATGTAATTAGCTCTAGTGGTTAAAAGTAGAATGTTAAGGAATTAATGAATAGCTCCTTGATCGTAGTCTTTTGACTGCATTTGAAGTATAGGACCCAGCTAAGCAACCGACACACACACTTGGGCCTCCCAGGTAGTAAAGTGGTGAGAACCTGCCTGCAGTGCAGGAGACACAGTTTGATCCCTGGGCTGGGAAGATCCCCTGGAGAAGTAGATGGCAACCCACTCCAGTATTCTTGCCTAGAAAATTCCATGGACAGTGGAACCTGGTGGGCTGCAGTCCATGGAGTTGCAAAAAGTCAGACACGACATAGTCACTCAACAACAACAGTTACTTCCTCATGATTAAATTCAGATTAAACATTTCTAGCAGGAATGTCACAGAGATAATGCTGAATGACTGAGCGTGCACACATAGAGTGTATTACGGTGCACATAAGAAGCAGGAGATTTAGTCCAGAGAAGAGGTAGGCTAGAAGATGACCCATGGGCTGCTCTAAGGAAGGGGAGTTAGACCTGTGATGGAGTTTTCTTATTTCTGTTTTTTACTTTTTGTTAATTTCAAAGGAGCATGGTTCTAAAAGCTTTTTGTGTTCAAGCACCTAAAGAAAAGGAACTGAGGCAAATTGCTGCACTTGAGAAAGTGTTGTCAGTGTCAGCTGTTGAGCAGAAGGCTGCTTGAAGACATGGGGCTGTGTGGTGGTATCTAAAAAGAGGAGGTCAGATACACTTGAGAGCCTTGTTTTAAGACTATTTCTGTCATTTTTTAAAAGAAGTATATATTGCGTTGTAGCCTAAAGAATGTTGAGGTACTCCATAGTAGACTCAAGATAACTGATATTTTGCTTTTTGAGTGTGTTGGTTACCTATTGCTGTGTAACATATTACCAGAAACTTAAACAGCAAATATATTCAGGATGTGGACTCACACCGTTTTCTGGGGATCAGAATCAGAATGGTGTAGCTGGGTAGTTTGACTCAAAGTTTCTCCAAATGTTGAATCATCACTGGGAAAAACTCATGTTCCAGCTCCTCCCCAGAGTAATGGCAGGCCTCAGTTCCTGTTGGCGGTGGGCCAGAGGCCTCCATTCGTTACCTCATGGTCTTCTCAGAGGCCACCAGCGTGTCCTCACACTATGGCCGCTGGCCACTCCCGGAGGTCCAAGAGAGGGCGAGCACCCAAGATGGAGCCTGCAGTCTCTCATAATCCAGTATTGCAAGTAATGTCCTGTCCTGTCATCACTTCTGCCTCCGGCTTTCAGTCACACAGACCAGCCCTGCTGATGGGGGAGAGGATTACACAGGGTGTGAATGCCAGGAAGGTGGAGGTCCGTGGGGGCCCATCTTGGAACCTGGCTACCGCCCTGAGGCAAAGATGCTTTCTGAATTACATGGTTAAAGAGGCAAACTAAGAGAAAAGTAATTAGTATATATTTTTTAAGCTTTATGAGATTTATTTTGGTGTATGTTGATGGGAAAGAAAACCATAAAGATGGTGGTAAAGACACACTAAATATAATCTAGCATGAAACAGTAACAGTCTTTCTATATCTGATGCATTTTGCTCCTTCTAAAAATAAAACGTGTACTACTCAGGGTTTTCTGTTTGGATGTCCAGATTGAGTGCTAAGTGACATGCTGAGATTTAGAGAAAAGCATGAAACTTCTACTCGAGTTGACAATTATAACTGATCCTGAGGATCAGCTGTCAGCCACTTTCTCTGCTTTTCCCTAGTTTTTTTTCTTCGTTTTGTACGTATCCATTTATGGCATTCCTGATGGAAGTGGTCCTTTTCAGAGTGTGTTCTCTACTTTTCTGATGAGTGAATTTCTGTCCTTTATTTTAACAGATAAAAATCTGGATAATGCCGCAGAAGCAGCTGAACAATTTAAACTGATCCAAGCAGCATATGATGTGTTGAGTGACCCTCAGGAGAGAGCGTGGTGAGTATCGTGCTGTCCCTCCTGGAGTTTCTGGTTGGGAAGAATGGTCAACAGAGGGCTTTTTAGAAACATAATACATCAAATGGTTTGGGGTGTGTTCTGAAGCTCAGTCATCTATTCATTATGTAAAATGCAGTGTTTGGGTAGGAAGGAACCTGAGAGATGATTATTCAACTCTGATCTCATAGACAAAATTTGACAGTAGTAGAAATAGTTTTAATTTTCATACTTATGAAGCTCCTTCGCATTTAATAAGGTCTCTTTGATGTCTGACAAATTAACTGATGTCAGTATTGCCTGGAGAATCCCAGGGACAGGGGAGCCTGGTGGGCTGCCGTCTATGGGATCACACAGAGTCGGACACGGCTGAAGTGACTTAGCAGCAGCCGCCGCAGAAAAGGAAGAATGTTGACTTATCTTTAAAAAACAACAAAATTCTGTAAAGCAATTATCCTTCAATTAAAAAATAAAGTAAAAAAAACAGGTATAGTGTTTTTGTCAAATTTGTAATATTTTTTCCAAGAACTTCTTTATATGCAGGAGTTAGGCATCTACATCTGTGACAGACTTTTTAATGATAGCCTGATCACTTAATGCCATTTCCGGACATAAATTTCTACTTTTGAAATCCTTCTGAAGGTTTCCAGATTCTCAGTGAACTTTTTGCGGTGAAACAATAGGTTTTATACTCTGACATAACCATGCAAGATGCTGCTGGTACAGAGAGCAGATGGGTGTTCAGTTCACCTGTGCAAGTCTTATCTCTAATTAAGACAAAAAGGCTATAAAGAAAATTCTTATTAAATTACCTTTTCTATAAAAATTACAGAATACCAAATTTTTCTCCTCCTGAGGAATTTGAAAATGTGGCCTTAGAAATGCATTTGCTTTCCTTTGGAAGCTTTGAGATTCTTTCCTGCCTTCCATTTGCTCTAGCTCTTCTCTAGATCTTAGGTGGTATTCCTGTCCCGAGGAGTCCCTTGTCCTTTTGTTTAAAGCTCCTACCTGTTGATTCTCCTGTGAACTGAAAGCAGTTCGGCACAGTGGCAAGGAGCATGGTCCTTCTGGTGCTGGACTCATGGTTTTGAACTCTGGATCTGCTGCTTGTTGGCTTTATGATTGTGGACAACATTATTTAATATTGCTGACCTTCAATTTCTTGTTGTATCCAACAAGGAAAGTAACTGACTTTATGGAGTGAGGCTCAGTTGTATGTGTGTGAAGCTCTTAGTTGGTTTACATAAACACTGGGAGATTGTTATTCACGTCCGTGCTGGTAAATTCGCATATCCCAAAAGTGTATTTAGTCTGTAGACCAGATGATGTCCACTACTGTCTTGCTTAGGCTTCTTTCTGGTGAAGGTGCTGCTACCTTCCTGGGAGAGTAGAAATTCCCTGGCTTCTTAAACTCCCCTCTTCATGTTGGCTAGTTTCATATAAGGCTAGTATCATATAATGACTATAATGGACTTGGAATTGCAGTCGAAGTTTTAATCAGCAGTTCTGTGAAAGATTCCATGGATTATAGCCCACCAGGCTCCTCTGTCTGTGGGATTATTCCAACAAGAATACTGGAGTGGGTTGCCATTTCCTTCTCCAGGGGATCTTCCCAGCCTAGGGATTGAACCTGTGTCTCCTGTATTGATATGCAGATATTTTACCACTGAACCACCTGGGAAGCTATTAAGTCTTTATCTGTTGATATTTTCCTTCAAGGTTTTGGTTGTGGGTTGGCCACGTTAAGGTGTAAAAAGTTATATTTTGACTGTTTCAGAGTAAGGAATCTTTGAATTCTTACTTATTCAGCCTTCACTGTTGTTGCTAATTTTTTTGTTTTTTTTTTGCTCAGGTATGATAATCATAGAGAGGCTCTGCTTAAAGGCGGGCTTGATGGGGAATATCAAGATGATAGCTTAGATCTGCTTCACTATTTCACCGTTACCTGCTACTCTGGCTATGGTGATGATGAAAAGGTAAGACGTGAACTCACTGATAGTTTATCAAGCACTTAAGTAAGACTCTTGAATGCAGAATTCTTAAAATTATTCAAAAATAGAAAGTGACAGACTACTCATTTGAAAACTGAGAAACATTGCCTTCATATTTAACCTGTCAGCATGTAGAGACCTTCAGTTTAAGCCTAAATGTATTTGCAGTGACAGAGCTTGGGACTGTAAATTTTTTTAACAGTTTAAAATTTTTTTAAATTAAAAATTTTCATGTTACATTTAAAAATCTTATTTTATAAGTAGACTACAAAAGTGTTAAGAATTTGTGTTTCTGTTACTGTTTTTTAGGGCTTTTATACGGTGTACCGTAATGTTTTTGAAATGATTGCAAAGGAAGAACTAGAATCTGCTTTAGAAGAGGACACGGAAGATTTCCCAACTTTTGGAGACTCCCAGAGTGACTATGATACGGTAAAAGGAAAACTTACTACCATTTTGTAATTAGCATTTATCAGTGTGTCTTTTCCCCATTTCTTTATTTTTTTTATTTTTAAAAGGTCCTAGTTTTCCGTCTTGTACTGTGACTCTCTTGTCTTTGTTTTTCCTAATCCCCTCCCCTCTTTACTTTTTCCTGTTGATCATGGTCCCATTCCATTAATTTCCTCATCAAATTAATTCTGAAGAGTTACTGTGTAAAGCTGCTAAAGGACTGTCTTCTCTATTGATTAATAGTAATGTTTCATATATATATGTATATATATAAAGAAAAGAGGTTAGATGTTTCGCAGCGTCAGTATATACTGCCTTACTGGAAAAACAAAGTCCAAATAAAAAATGAGTATTCCGCCTATTTCTTTGTCCCTAGGTAGTCCACCCTTTCTATGCTTACTGGCAGAGTTTCTGCACTCAGAAGAACTTTGCTTGGAAAGAAGAATATGATACACGGCAGGCTTCAAACCGCTGGGAGAAACGAGCCATGGAGAAAGAAAACAAAAAGATTCGAGACAAAGCGAGGAAAGAGAAGAATGAGCTTGTCCGTCAGCTGGTTGCTTTCATCCGTAAAAGGGATAGAAGAGTGCAGGCTCATCGAAAGCTTGTGGAAGAACAAAACGCAGAGAAGGCGAGGAAAGCTGAGGCAATGAGGCGGCAGCAGAAGCTAAAACAGGCCAAGTATGTGGGCCGGGCTGCAGCCTGTCTAGCCGTAGGTGCTGGTCCCCAGAAATGTCATGGATACCTGACCTGGTGCTTTCATGGGGGTTTAATCCTCACCCTGGCTTCAGCCTTTCTTTTTATGTCCTGGCACTGGGATGATGTCTTTTCATCAGCTCTTGAGAAAGTTTTTCCTTTAAGTTGGCCATGGGGTTGCTAAGAGTCGGACATGACTGAGCAACTTCACTTTCACTTTCACTTTCACTTTCCTTCAGAGGCCCATTTACACTTGAGATCCTTTACAGACTCTTATAACATTTAATCATAACTAATATTAATTGAATTCTCTTCTGTACAAGGCCACATCCTAAGTGCTTTTCTTGTAGCAGTGCTGTGGTATAAGTTCTAGTTTTTATCCTCTTTCTTTTGAGGAAATAAGACAGGCCCAAGATCACATAGCTAATAAATTGCAGAGGTGGGAACTGGAGCTTGAAGTCAAGTCCAGGGCTCTGCTTTTAAGCCCCATGCAGGACTCAACTTTGTCAGTATACTCTTAGAGACGTAGTGCCTTTAAAGTTCTGTTGTTTTGAGTCACTATAAAAGCATTGTGTCCAGAGCTTTATAGCATTCTTTAAAAAACTATTCACTTCTTGAAAGTTCTACCCACCTCATGTTTGGGAAAGTGGCACTTACGTTGACACTTAGGATTTAAAACCACCTGAAGACTTTTAGTAAGTTGCTAAGAGTTAGATGTTTCAAAAGTTGTTATCTAATGGAGCGATGAAAATCAACCACAGAACTGCTAACAGATTGAAGTGACTTGGCCCGTTTCAGCCAAACACAGGTTTTAAGTGTGCAGGCATGGACGACTGGGGAGGGTGGGTTTTAAGCCCCAGAAGAAAATGAAACCAATGCAGAGACTGTGCCGTGTGTGTCCAGGCTGGCAGAGCAGTACAGAGAGCAGAGCTGGATGGCGGTAGCTGACTTGGAGAAGGAGCTCAGGGAGATGGAGGCGCAGTATGAAAAGCAGTTTGGAGATGGATCAGGTGAAGACGAAGTGGAAGACCAGGAGCTCAGAGACGGACCGGATGGTAACTTCCTCCATTCATTAAAGACTATAGGAAGTGTTTTTATTATGTGCTCAGGACGCTCACAAGCACCTGTACAGGGTTCCCGTGTGATACAGCAAGGGACTGGAGGGTGGGTAGAAACCCAGAGAGCACCTGGGCTCCAGCCGATTGTTGCCAGCTTCATGCTTGTTTTAAGAATGAGGCTGGAAATTGGATTTTTATGTGCCATCTCCCAGTTTTTAAATATGGCAGACAATTGAAAAACAATTTGGCACGGCCAAGTGAAGGTGGTCTGTGGAAGTACACAGTATAATTGCGATAATTTCATTCACAATTGTCTGACCATGTTTTAAACTATTTGTCTGCATAAATATAATGAGAAGTGGGCATATTATCAGGTATAACTGGTTATTTTCTAAAAATGCAATTAAGCAGTAGGTCAGATTTTAATAGTAACTCTTTCCGGAAAAGCTGGTGTTGTGCAGAAGTCTGTACGGTATGTATAAATTGTCTCATTTCTGACCTGTAGAGGGGCTCCTGTTTTGTGCTGAAATGTGTCTTTTCTCTGCCTCTGTCATTAGAGCATAGGCATGTGATTACCATAAAAGGAGAGGAGTGGGCATTGTGAGAATAGTGGTCAATATACCTGACTTTCCCCACTGTCTCTGGCTATTCCATGATAAAAAATTAAATGATCTAAACATAGTTTAATTAGTTTTACCTTATTTACAAGTGTGGCTTTTCATTGAGTAATAGCTCATGGTAAAATGACACTTTTGTTTACTCCAAATGATTAGGAAATGGAATGTTTTCTTAATAAATTAGAAGTAGTGTGTGTAAAAGTGCTTTGAGAGCTGTAAAGCACCATGTAAATGTAAGGTGACATGATTACGTAGAGTTTTACAATCTGTAAGGTGCTTTCACACACATAATCTTGCTTTGTCCTCCCACGGTACCCCTTAAATGTAGGTTTTGCTCATGTAATTATTTCTGTTTTACTGATGAAGAAATTAGGACTCTGAGAAGCTCTGGTATGTGTCTGAGAACATAGGAAAACATTCTCAGGTGCAGATTATGTCTTCAAATTCAATATTCTTTATTCACTATTTGAATAAGCTATTTGAAAGCATACACATAATTAGAAAGTATCTTATACTAAACATTGGTGATATTTTGATTATTTCAGAATGTCCTTCAGAATCATACTACCATTACTTATTATAAAAAAACAAAATGTAGAATATAGGAGAGAGATCTTGGGATCTTGCTCCCATAATAAATCTGAGACAGCAATCAGTTTACTTGTTTATTTCTTCTAAAGATAAAATGTGAAATTGTGCAAAGACTTTGAGCAGAGCTTAGATTTTGTAAAGGGTCAGTACTGATAGTAATTATTCCATTGTAATAAAGCTTCAAGCTTATAAAATCTGTGAAGACAGTGTTGGAGTTTACATATAATATGCTGTTTTATGAACCATCTTTCTCATAAGGAATATCATGAGCCATTTAAGCTGACTTAAGCGATTAAAAGTAGATTACAGTTATAGGTACTGTACTATATTTCCATTTGTATGGGCTTCCGTGGTGACTCAGATGGTAAAGCATCTGCCTGCAATGCAGGAGTTCCAGATTCGATCCCTGGGTCAGTAAGATCCCCTGGAGAAGGGAATAGCTACCCGCTCTAGGATTCTTGCCTGGAGAATTTCATGGACAGAGGAACCTGGTGGGTACAGTCCATGGGATCATAAAGAGTAGGACATGACTGAGCGACTAACTGCTTCACTTTTACATTTGTATCAGACACGGCTGAGTGACTGAACTTGTTGAACAAACTGCTTTGTGGTAGAAATATGAAAGTGACATTTGATTTTCTGAGCTTAACATGCATCTAGGACTCTGACAGTTTTTTGAATCATCTTCTGAGTAGACTTATAAAAAGAACTTGAAAGATAAAGTGATTTATTTGAACGCCTTCCCCTGTAATTCAGTGCTGCTTTTAAAAGGCCAACTCAAATCCTGGTAACATGTTTTTTTTCTTGGTGAAGAAGTAACAAATTTAATTTCTAATTTGTGTGCAACTTTAGATCCTTACCAAAGAGATGTAACTTGCTAACATGTTTTAGATTTTTGTTCTGATCAAACAGGATTCTCACTGTAGGCTTCCCTTTGGTAGGTAAAGATAGTGACGAGGCCGAGGACGCAGAACTTTATGATGGCCTTTACTGCCCCGCATGTGATAAGTCTTTCAAGACCGAAAAGGCGTAAGTTTACTATCTCTGCACTCACCTATTTTGAGCCATCTGCACCAGCAGTTAAGCCTGGTGTATTGATTCTCATTCATGCCATGTTCCTCTTTAAGCGTGTATGCTGTCTCCAGAAAGAAACGTTGCTTGTTTCGGTGAAGAAGGCAGAGTCACAGAGGCAAGGGGGCACTGAGCTGAGGCTGGTCCCCTCTCTCCACTGATGTGCACACTCACGTCCAGCCGTCACACTGCCTTGCAGGCTGTGGCCCCCAACCCAAGACCTTCAGATCTGTCCTGCCTGTAGTGTATTTGCTGAAGTGGCAGGACTTTGTCATAGGGGAGCAGTGATGAAGGGAGAAGTATTATAAAGGACACTGTCCTAACACAGGAGGTATGGGGGCAAATACGGGAGAAAACGAGAGGAGAACTAGCAAGGGAAAAAGGAGCAGAACGTGTGCAGTAGAGAAGGCGGAGGTCAACAATGGAACTGGGGCTGTGGGAATCCCAAGTGGTACCACCGTGTGACCCCAGGGAAAAGTGATAGTGTCAAGAGGAGCGGTGAGAGGCACACAAGTTAGAACCAAACAGGGAAACGAAAGCAACAAGGAAGGAGATTTGAAAAATTATTTTTTATTTGGAAACTGAATGTCAAACTGGCAAGTTGCATGAATAGAATATAGAGCGCCCAGTTCACCTTTTGCTCACATTTCACCCTGTCTGTATGTGCTTATTCTCTTTCAGCACACAGACAAGATTTTTACTGGAATAATCTGAGAGCAAGTTATGTGCCTAAGGCTCCTTTACCTCTAAATACTTCAGTATCTGTTCCTTAAGAATAAGAACATTGTTTCACATAATCACAGCTATCAGCTTCAGGAAATTTAGAACGCTGATGCAGTACTTTTCATTTACTACCCATGTTTCACTTCTGTCAGCTGATTCTTTGTTAACGTCCTTTGTAGCATTTCCCCAGCTTCAATATAGGATCTAGTGTAGGATCACATATTACTGCATTCATTTATTTGGTCTCATTTAATCTGGACCAGTTCCCTTGTCTGTGCCATTGACAGTTTGGAAGAGTACTGACCTTCCAAAGTCTTGGGGTTTGTCCATTTCCTCATGATTAGATTCAGGTTGCTCGTCCTAGCTAGAGTGCTTTGCATGCCTGTGTTTCTCTCAGGGTTTCTGTCTAGAAGCACAGACGGCGGCCTCCTTCATGGCTGGTGATCATTTTGATCATTCAGGGTGTTGCCTTATTTTTCCACTGTATAGTTAAATTTTTTTCCCTTGCAGTGTTTTCCCTTGTAGCATGTTTAATATGTGGGGAGACACTTTAAATCCCTGCAAATAATCTTTCTCTTGATCAAAATTTTCCTCCTAGATTTAGCATCTATTGATGATTTCAGCTTGTGCCAGTCTTCACTAGAATGTGCTCCTGCATCATAAGTCATCATTTGACCTTCTGCTGCACATGAGAGCATTGATCTGCATGTCTGTTGTCAGAATGAATTTAGGAATTTTGTTTCAGTATGTTAAATTCATCATTGCCCTTTTCATGCTCAGAATTTCCCAGGTGTGTTCAGTAACAGTTCCATCAGCCTGACTCCTGTATCCTTTGACATGTCTGAGTCATATTTTTGAACACTTACTTTCCGGCACAGAATGTTCCAGTTTCTCCTGAAAACCTCGTTCTTAAGGAGAATTTTAGTGGGAATGAGAAGTAGGCAGTCCCCACTAGAAAATCCAGATCTGAACAGGGTGAGATCCAGTCCTTTAGTGTTGTCAGTTTTATTTTGTTAAGTGTTATTTAGTTGCCCATGGGAGCATTGAGATAGACATTGCATATATAGTTTCACACAGAATGGTAGAGATGCATCTGAACTTACATTTAGGGTAGTGGGAGTGACAAGAGAGATCCTTGAAAAAGGCAAAAGGACATAAACTACTCTTACACTACAAGGCCTCACATCACTATTTCTGAGATCCTAGGGGGCTCCCTTTAAATGTTAGAATTTGCTTTATGATTTTCCACTTAGCCATACTTAAGTGATTAAGAGAAAACAGTGATGAAAGTTTGAATTCTTAGAATGGGAAAAGAAAAATATGGAGAATTTGACCAAAAAAAAGATAGGAAGAAACTATGTAGATAAGAGGACAAAGGGAAGGGAGGGGAAATGCTGGAATACAGGAGAAAAGAACAGTCATGGGCTTCCAGTGTACTTAAAAGCCTAAGAAATGCCCAAAGGGTTCTGTGTCTCCTAAAAGTACCACTGATGATCTGCTTATTAGTTAATGGGAAAAAAGTAGATTTCAGCTTGGTTGTATTCATTCAGCAACCCAGCTGGGCATCTGTGAATTAATCCCATTTCAGTCACTCATTTCAACTTATCCTTTCAGTATGAGGAATCATGAAAAATCAAAGAAGCATCGGGAAATGGTTGCCTTGTTAAAACAACAGTTGGAGGAGGAGGAAGCAAATTTTTCAGGACCTCAAACTGATGAAAACAGTCTGAATGCCAATTCCGAGGAAGAGACGGAGGATGTGCCAAAACAAAAGTACTTCTAAAAATGTCACTAGACCTACTTAGCCCATTTAGAGATTGCATTTAAATGCTGTTTTATTGCAGAGAATTTATTCTGTTACGCTAATATTGTCTGTGTTTCTTCTAGTTAAGAGAACTTTCAAGTATTGAAATGGATAAAGATATGATGTCAGATATAATTTTTACAGACTGTATTATGACTGTGTTAATAGCAGTTTTATAACTGGCTGATTGATATGCTAATTACTATTAATTGAACCACTGTTATATTTTTCTAAAATGATAATGTGGGTATTTTTCTTTTAATGCTTTATGATACTCAGTATTTTTTAATATGTTATTCTTTGTATCACTAGTATTTTGGTATTTTTTCTTTTTACTTAAGTCAAATATTTGACATTTTGATCTATGTTTGTTCTTAGGCTTTCTAAAAAACAGAAAAAAAAGAAACAGAAACCAGCACAGGTACGTTGAAAAAGTTTTATTAACATTCAATATCAAATGTAAAGTTGGAATGCTCTTGTTTATTCGGTGTAAACTGTATTAAGGAGAGGAACTTTCACACCCTCATTTCATATTGACTGTAAAACAGATTAAAAGGGGCTGAAAATATTTTGGTTTTTCAGTGCTTTGCCTCATTATATGGGCTTCCCTGGTAGCTCAGCTGGTAAAGAATCTGCCTGCCATGCAGGGCCTTATATATGTGGTCAGTTACCTAGTTACTGTTGTCTGTGTGTTTAAAAAATTTGCATGTGGAATTCTCATAATACGGATTAACTGAGGGATCACATTAAAAACATCTAGACACACATGATAGTAAGATTTTTAAATCAAGGCAGCTGTTCACCTCATAAATACATGAAAATGTAAGGATTGATCATTTGTATATCCAAGTTTATTGTGCCAACAATGTAAATGAAATTTTGGAAAGGGAAAATTTGCTTTCCTACTTCTGGGCATGTATCTGGAGAAAACTCTAATTTGAAGAGATCTATGCACGCCAGAGTTTATAGAAGCACTATTTATAGTAGCCAAGACATGGAAGCAAGTGTCCTTCAATAGATGAATGGATAAATAGGGTGTGGTGCATATACACAATGGAGAGTTACTCAGCTACTTAGAAAGAATGAAATAATGCCACTTGCAACAATGTGAATGGACCTAGAGATTAAGTACAGTAAGTCAGACAAAGATAAATATCATAAAATATCACCTATATGTGGAATCAAAAAATGAAGCAAATAAACTAAACAAAAATAGACTCACATACATAGAAATCAAGCTTATAGTTACAAATGGGATTAGCGGTAGGGGGAGGCAAATTAGTTGTTTGGGAGTAACATGTATACTCTACTGTTTAGAAAATAATTAAATAACAAGGACCTATTGTATAGCACAGGAAACTATATTAAATATCTTATAATAACATGTTATGGAAAAGAATTGGAAAAATATGTTACCGAATCACTTTACTAAAAACCTGAAACCAATACAACATTGGGAATTAACTATAATTTTTAAAAAATGGTTTAAAAAGGAGTATTTGCTTAGAAACTTGTAGTGACTGTGATTCTTGAAAAAAATGTTTAAATGACTCAATAAGTCATTTAAATATATCACCTTGGGGGTTCATATTGAATTTCTATCTTAAGAATCATTATTAACTAAAAGTATGTTGTAACACAACATACTGTGTTACACATATATATGTTGCTAATATGTGTAACACAATTTTGTGGATTTTTGAAGCTATAAAAATAAAATGAACTTGTCCATTTTACTAAGGATATTTGGTGATTCTTCAGGGAATGGAATTGATTTCTGTGCTGTTTAATGTGATCTGATTAAGTTAACTTATATTAAGTATTAAATGTTAACTGTAGTTTTTTAAAAATTGGAAGTGTTTCTATGAAAACTTAGGTAATGCACTAATAATTTTTCATAAAACTTTAGATTTGGCTTGTTTATCCAAATGGTTTATGTTTGATAATTTTTAGCTGTTTTATGGGCTTCCCTGGTAGCTCAGCTGGTAAAGAATCCACCTGCAATGCGGGAAACCCCAGTTCGATTCCTTGGTCAGGAAGATCCCCTGGAGAAGAGTTATGCTACCCACTCCAGTATTCTTAGGCTTCCCTGGTGGCTCAGTCGGTAAAAAATCCACCTGCATTGTCGGAGACCTGGATTTGATCCCTGGGTTGGGAAGATCCCTTCCCTGGAGGAGTGCATGGCAACCCACTCCATTATTCTTGCCTAGAGAATTCCCATGGACAGAGGAGCCTGGCAGACTACAGTCCATTAGGGGTAGCAAAGAGTCAGACACGACTTAGCCACTAAGCACAGCACAGCTGTTTTATATTTCAGAAATTATCATGACACATAAATTAATCACTATTAAAGCTGTGACTTGGAACTTTTTGCCTCAGTTATAAAACCACACAGCAAATTGTATGTTCCTTTTATAAAATGACTCATGTCATTTTCCACCCAAAGACTGGCTAGTCATTAGTTTAGAATACTTTTTTCTTGTGTGCCAGAACCACTGGAAAAGACAGAATAGAGAGGAATTTATACCCAGTAGGTCCTAAGAGTGCAGCAGTAAGCACATATATTTGTATTCTTTTACTAAGGAAGATACTTAAGTTTACCACCCAATTTTTTTCCTCCAAAGGTGTATGTATTCCTTGATGATACCTATGGTTTCTGATTATATCAGGGAGAAAGCCCCAATTCAGATCTAGTTTTCTGTAGCACTTTCCCTGGATTTTTTCTAAGTTCTTTTTGAAGGGAAAGGTAGTGTGGAGACACATACAGGTAGATAAAGGAGCAGAAAGCAGCAGATACTAAGAAACTTCAGGTTGGGAGTTTTCTGTATTGTCAAAAAAAATTTGCATAAGCCAACAAGGATTGTGAAAGAAAACCTCAGAAAATTGAAATTGAGTGTAAACAAATAAAACCCTCTTGCTGACAACAGGGAAGAATTAATGCAAGAAACTGAATGCAGTACTCTGAACACCATCCATGGGACATACTCTGAAGACAAAATTAGCTGCAAAAGAAAAAAACTTTAAACTTTACTTAGGAGATATTTTAGTGATATTGGTGTGGTATTTTGGAAACTATTTTTACATCTATTATAGGGTAAAGCAAATAAGTAAATATACTAATGTTGGGAAACAGATTCTCTTGTAGGAGAAGGGAAATACAGGTGTAGATCGAGGGAAGGAGAGGAGAACACTAATGTACTATTGGAATTGGAGGTATGATGTTAAAAAAAATGAACAAGACACAAATGCTCAGTACACGCTGAGGGCCCTGAAGCAGTGATACCCAGTAGCAGTGAGCATATATAGTACACGCATCTTAGTTTCTAAACCCCCTTCCCCAATAAAAGGAGTCAGGATTTGGTCCTTGGGAAAATGACTGATTCTAGGGCCAAGACAGAAAGTACAAGGTGGGCCTGGATTATCAATCCTGGAAATAAAGGGAGTATTCAAAAATTTATGGGAATAAGTCAGAAATGCCCAGAAGTCAGCTTACAGGCTTGCCAAATATGAGAAATTTTGAGTCGTCAAAAAGAATAATGGTGACAGATTTTACATATTGATTTTATTTTAAAAAAAAATCACGAGTCTATATTGAGCCTTAGAAAAGAGAGTTGGAGAAAGGAGGCAGATGGGAAGGCATCACTCCAAGAATATGAATTAATACAAATGCAAATGGCTGGACTATTCTGGACCCACCAGTATAATAAATGGCTCACATAAGAGTCATCAATAGATGCCAGATCCTTGGGGTAAGTAGTTATTAGGGAAGAACATACTGATATACTCTGTTTATTACTTATTAAAAAAGGGAAAACGTGCTTTACAGTAGAAAAATCCAGCAATAACCATCTTAATCAAATGTGAGACTTTAATCACTGAAAAATGGAAAGTGACATTTTGCTTCCTGATGAAATGTACTGAAGGCACAGCATTATGTCTGTAACATTCCTGCTAGAAATGTTTAACCTGAATTTAATCATGAGGAAGTAACTGTTGTTGAGTCGATAAGTTTTGTCTGATTCTTCTGCGACCCTATGGACTGTAGCCCACCAGGTTCCTCTGTCCATGGGATTCTCCAGGCAAGAATACTGGAGTGGGTTGCCGTGCCCTCCTCCAGGGGATCTTCCTGACCCAGGGATCAAACCCACGTCTCCTGCATTGGCAGGCAGATTCTTTGCCACTGAGCCACCAGGGAAGCCCTGCAAAAAAGGACATTACTGCAATACGTATATGGATTGTGTAACAGATAATGACAGTGTTAAGTTCTTGGGTGTGAAGAAGGAACTGGATAGGAAGAACAACGTTCTTAGAACAGACATGATATCTTCCTGCAGCTTGCTTTTATAGTTCTGGGGGTGGGAAGTCAAGGGGGTACATTTTGCAGAGAAGGGGAACAAGGGGAGAGAAGAAGGAGAAAACAAATGTAGCAAAACATTACCCGAGGCAAAGGCAAGCCAGTTGCATTTAGTGAAGATACATTTGTCAGGTGTTTTTTCTTGTATAATGCTCCTGTGCAGCTGTTTTCTTTTTTCCAACTGTAAAATAATTGTTCATTGCCTGATCATTTGGAAACTATGGAAGACTATCAATACCATCCCTAATTCTGCCTATGGATATTCCTTAATGTTGAATTAAGTTGTAATCAAAGATTATATATAGTTTTCTCTCTTCTATTTTTGCTAATGTGTTCTCTTTTCCCACATACTTGAATCAGTGTCTTTGGAAACATGACTTTGAAGAGCTCCATGATTTTCCTTCATTTGTTCACCCATTCACTTACTGAATATTTGGATTGTTTCCATTTCCCCCTAATTTAATATTTCTCTAATGGACATTCATATTCTTCTTTTCTGCCTCTCCTTTTTATACCCTGAAGATATCCTCCTACTAAAGTGTACAGGACATGACCATTGTTTATTATAGCTGTTTGGTAACATAATATAAAAAACTAGTGGTATTATAGTATTTATTTTATAATGGCGCACATATTTTCTTACCTAGAACTATGACGATGATTTCAATGAAAATGGAACTGGAGAAGGAATAAAGATTGACCCGGAAGATACCAACCTAAATCAAAACAGTGCCAAAGAATCAGAAGATAGTCTCCAAGAAAATGTTGGGGTCACAGAGACTGTGGAACTGTGCAATGACCCCAAAACTGAGGCTAAAAGGTAAGACAGAGTCACGTGTTCTTTTCTAGTTACTTAATACTGGTAGTGAGGATGGCTTTTCATATATCAGGTAAAACACCCTTTCCCATGATGGGCACTGGGAGTTGGATGTATCTGTGACTTATTCATACACATGTATGTCTACCAAGGACGATGTTGGAGGGAGAATGCTAGACAGTGTGCTCAGACGTTTCAGCAGCATGGCCCAAAGCAGAAAGGAGTTTCATGGACCGAGTTTCTGTTTTTCTCATCCTGGTGAAGTCCTTATTTTGTGCTAGGTCAGTAATCCTTGGCGAGGTTATAAACAAGGCCATGCCCCACTCACCCGAGCATCACTGCCCGAACCTCCACACTCCGGCCAGGCAGCCTGCGTTCGGCCCCAGCACAGGGCATCAGGGTGGATGTGCCAGCTTGGGGCCTTCGCTCTCTGGATGCCCGGGAGTCATGGTGCTGCCCAGGCCTCCAGGGTTGGCCAGGGGGAGGTCTCACTCAGATGAGTGGTATGGGTGCCTTGAAGACTGGAGAGTGGAAAGCTGGAAGAGGGGGTTGCAGCCACTCTGATGCTTGGTGTGTGTCCCCATCTTACACACGAGGAAACTGAGTCTGGGGTAAACGACTTGCCCCAGAACAAAAACTGATAAGTGGAAAGGCTGGCTGACTACATGGAAGACCCAGCTCTGCTAGTTCCATGGGGCCCTGCTGTCCTCGTGGGCTGCGTGGGTGCATGAGGGGTGGGCCGAAAGGTGGGGTTCCAGGCCCCTGAGCACCTCCTTCATCTAGAGCTGAAGTCTTTTTGTTTATTTTCCATGACTTCTGTGTGGGTTTCACTGGGGAAGGAAGAGGGGTACTCAGTGCTCACAGTCAGACTTTGGCAACCACTAATAAAATTCCATTTCCTCACTTATAATGTGAGAAAAAGAATCAGAATTCAGGTGACCTCTTCCCTGCTGAGGAGTGGTGGAGCTGGGGTGGACACCCCACCACCCGCGCTCCCCCTGCCCAGTGGCCTGATACCCAGTGCTTTTCTGCAGGGCCCCTCTGCTGCTTCTCTGCGGTGCACGGATATTCGCTGCCTACTATGTGTGTGTGTGTGTGTGTGTGTCTGGAGTACATTTTTTCCTTCTTATTTATTTTTTATTAACATTGACATACAACATTATGTTAGTTTCAGGTATATAACATAGTGATTGACATTTATATACATTACAAATTGATACCACAATAAGTCTACTAACTGTCTCCATATAAAATTAGTGCAATTTTCTGGAGTATATTCATATGAATATATTATATCTCCTCTAAAGTACATTTTAGAAATAAAGTCTTAGATACTAGCTTCGGAGATGTAGCTGTCTGTCATAATATGGTAAGTTCTTTGGGAATAGTATCCTAAATTTTCCCAAATTAGCCTAAATGCTAAATGTTGTTGGATATATTTGTGGCCTCTGATGTTATTTTGTAAATTAGTAAATGTTGACTCTGTTGCCTTTTATGTCATTGTGTCTTTTTCTTGATATTTTCAAAGCTGGCTGAATACTACATAGTGTTGTGTTACACTCCTTATCAGCATCTTTTTTTAAAAAAAAGATTTTGTTTACTTGTATTTATTTTTGGCTATGCTGCAGCTGGAGAAGGCAGTGGCACCCCATTCCAGTACTCTTGCCTGGAAAATCCCATGGATGGAGCCTGGTAGGTAGGCTGCAGTCCATGGGGTTG
This sequence comes from Redunca redunca, assembly GCA_006410935.1. Lineage (NCBI taxonomy): Eukaryota > Metazoa > Chordata > Mammalia > Artiodactyla > Bovidae > Redunca > Redunca redunca. Next base: position 1,152,371 of record SJYQ01001727.1, on the reverse strand, counting down.
CTGAGAGTCGGACACGACTGAGCGATTTCACTTTCACTTCTCACTTTCATGCATTGGAGAAGGAAATGGCAACCCACTCCAGTGTTCTTGCCTGGAGAATCCCAGGGAAGGAGGAGCCTGGTGGGCTGCCGTCTATGGGATCACACAGAGTCGACACGACTGAAGTGACTTAGCAGCAGCATGCTGCATCTTCACTGCTGTGCGGCCTTTATCCTCTGGCTGCAGGGAGCGGCGGCTGCTCTCTAGTTGTGGTGTGCGGGCTCCTCGGTGCAGTGGCTTCTCTTACTGTGGAGCGTGGGCTCCAGAGTGCCTGAGTGGTTGCAGCACATAGGCTCTAGTTGTGGCTCCTGGGCTCTGGCACACAGCCCCAGTCAGTAGTTCCGGCTCACAGGCTTAGCTGCTATGGGGCATGTGGAATCCTCGTGAATCAGAGATCGAACCCATGTCTCCTGCATTGGCAGGTGGATTCTTCACCACTGAGCCACCAGGGGAGCCCCATTTGTCAGCATCTTTTAAATGTATAGACCACGTAACTTAATACAGACTCCTAGGTTCTGACTGAAGAACTGTATACTTATGAAGTGCTCGACAGCATTTTAACTCATTGGTTATAACCCATCCCATCTGTTCTGTAAACGTAGTTGCACTCAGATTTTACCGTAAGAATTTGGCTAGCACAAATGAGGGAAAGTAAGAGAGCACTAAGGAAAATGAAGATTCACATAGCAGATAAGTGGAGGGACCTTCTGGAGTTAAGCAGAACAGGAGGAAACTGCGTATACCGACTGGCAGTCTCTGGGTTATAGAATACAGGGGAGAGAAACTCATCACATCAACAGAAAGACATCATCTTTCAATAAAAGAAAATGCTTTACATGTAACAAATTTCATTATATGAAGAATGCATTGCAATGTCTGTTTTTCTCATTTCACTGTGGAACTGGTGAAATGTTTATCATCAGCTGAATCAGGTTTAACAAGTTGTCTCTTAATGTCATAGATTATTTGTGAGCACTGTAGGTTGGCCATGAAGATGGTTTGCTTTAGTAAATGGAGTATTAAGTACTTACTTTTTTTCTTTTAAAAAATATGCTGAATAAAAGTTCAAAGATATTTTAGAGGGCTTGCTTTATCTTGTGTTTCAACTTTTAATTAAATTCCTTATTTTTTTGTATCAAATTTGGCATCTAATGTTACCTCTAAAGTTGTTTTTTAAAGTTGTTCATTTGAGATGTGAAAATTAATTCACTTGGCCTTTAAAATGAATGAATTTTTCTTTAAATGCACGTTACTCTTTTGAATCTTCTTGGGTTCTAGATGACAGTTAAAAGGGTCTTGCGTTATTATTGAATTAGTCTGAATTCTTTCATTTATTTTCCAGTGTTTCTAAACCCAAAGGAAAGAAAGCCAAAGATACTAAAAAGTCTGTCAGAGTACCTGCTGAACCACAGACAATGGTAAGTCCAAACAATATTGACAGCTTTTCAGTGGACCTTGTTGTTTAAACAGTGTAATCTACATTCTTGATTCTAATCTAAAGATTTAAGTGTGTACCTGGTGAACCCTTCACCTGCTGCATACATGTGGCTCCATCAGCAGTTTTCCTTGATGAATATAAAATTTATTCAGAATATATGTGCCCCTGACATTTTTTTCTTTATGGTAAACAGAGGCACACTGAACATACCAGATTATACCAGAACAGTTACTATTGTGTTTTCATTACTTCGAAATCCAGGACCTTATTCTTATGGCATGTGCTCTTGAATTCTCAGGACCCTTAGAGTTGATGGTATTGGTTAATGGAACTCAGTTTCCAAGAACAGTTGCCTCTGCCGAGTCTGTCTTGTTATTTTGCAATTGCTTGATATTTAATCTCAGCATGAAAACATTGCTCTCAGATAATAACACTTGCTTTTATTTATGATTTTTTCCCCCCTTCTCAGAGTGATGTGCTTATCAGCTGTACAACCTGCCATAGTGAATTTCCATCCCGGAATAAACTGTTTGATCATCTAAAGGCCACTGGTCATGCAAGAGCACCTTCATCCTCAACGTCTTTGAACAGTGTAACAAACAGTCGAAACAAGAAAGAGAAACGTAAAAACAGATAGAAATTCTGCCAGCGCTTTTTTCTTTCAGTTGTCTCTAGCTTTTGAAACCAAAAACTGAACTGAAATCACCTAAAGAGTTAAAATTTCAGTGATCTGCAATTTATTGCATTGTGGAAAATTATTTTTTATCTTGTAAAAACATTTTTTTTGTTTAATATATATTTTTTAAACATGTCATTAGTGAACTGAACTCTACTTTTGCCATCTGAAATTGACTTGAATGTCCCCAAACAGGTAAATATTGTAAAGTACGCATTCTTGACTTTGGTTGGCTCATGTGGACAGAAATGTACAGGGAGAATTAAATTATTTTAACACATACAAATTTTCCTTTCTGCTTTATTTTGTGAATTTCACATGAAGTATTTTTGTATGATTCAATGCGTTTGTGTTTTGTTCTGCTTCGTGATCTGTTGATGACTCAGATCATTTTAAAATCGTCGTGGATTTTTTTCCACCTGATACCATGACTCCAGTTCTGATTTTAAAACCATTTCTAAATAACCTGTTGTTGATTAATGCATTACCCCCCCACTCCCCCGGAGGATAATGATAAGTGGAAACGAACATATCTGGTTGTTTTTCAACAACAGTATTTCTTCAAGGTATATCTGTTTAACTTGAGATTTTACTAGTAATTATTAATAGGATATATCTTTTGGTTTTTCACCCTGATTTGACTCATAAAGTTGAAACAAGTTAATTTATAGGGTGCTTCCTCCTCATAAATGTGCACAGTGGCAGGTATAAAGCACGATGAATACAGGTGGCCATGGTTCACAGTGTATTCTGACTCTTTAATAGAGGATGTTCTCCCTTGGATTTTTTTTTCACTGTTTTCAGAAGTTTTTTGTTTTTTCATCATTCAGTGGAGAGAAACTTTTTAAATGAAAGATTGTTCTCCAGGGCTGCTATTTATGCCATCTATTCTGTAGGAAGGATGAATATTAAATCAGAAGAAATAGGGAGAATCTTTATAGTGTGGTCAAGTACATGGATCAGTGACGAGTCAGTTTTTAGCTGAACTTGAAAGTAATTTTTAACTCACTCACTTTGAAACAAATACTTGCTGTACAGTGAGGTTAATTCTCTCCATATATCCTTGAATCATCAAATGAACCAATCTTTAGTTATGCATAAATTCTAAAACACAGGGTCCCTGATGGTAAGTTTTTCTGAACTGTTCATGGATTATTGATGATATGGATCCATTTTGTGCGATGGACTTAAAAATATGCATTTTTGGCTAAATATTTTATCTTTTTCATTTTAGATAGGTATTTATTTTCTTTACTTTCTCCTCTTGCTATCTAACTTATTGCTAATTCTAATTGTTTTCCTTCATTTCTTTGTCCCGTTAGAGGAAATACCAGCCAATTTTCTGTCTTTGGTCTTTTCCTCTCAAGTTTCATCTGAACACTCACCACCTTCTTGTAATTTGAGCAAGATGAATTGGTCATAATCATGAATAGGGATATTAATGAATGGGAGGGCATATTAGTCACAGGTTATTTATCGTCAGTAAAGAATTGGAAGTCATCTGGAAAGGCAGATAGTGTCCTGCAGACGCCCTTCAGACCTCCCTTGCTTTCTCCATACAGAAAAAATTTTTTCTCTGACTTTTTAAGAGATCTTCATCAGTTGTGATTGGAAATTAAGTTTCACATCTCATCCTGTGTGTGCTGCTGCTAAGTCGTTTAATTTCTCTGAACTTCATGTTGCTTATGTCTGACTCAGTTGTTAGCATAATAATATTGTCTCCATTTATCACACAGGATTATTGTTAAGATCAAATACAATAGTATATGTGAAAAATTTTTTTTTAAATGCAAAAACTTTATACACAGTGTTGTTGAATTGGATAAATTAAACCTTTTCCAGTTAAAATATTTGCAGATAGCAGTATATGTGCTGAATTAAATGTGCTTTAAGTTTTAAGGGAATTTCCAATCTACTTCTGAAGAGGAAAATAGAAACATGTTATGCTAAGGATAAAATGTTATTTTTGGTGACTCACAGACATTCAGTTTTGCCTGAGGCAGAGCAGAATATTGAAAAATATTCGAACTCATTTTATATTGATCTCATTTAAATCCAGTGGTAACTATTATCTTTTTTTTTTTTTTT
>SJYQ01001727.1:1099892-1146904 GCA_006410935.1 Redunca redunca | reverse complement strand
ACCAGTCTGTTGTTCCGTGTCCAGTTCTAACTGTTGCTTCCTGACCTGCATACAGATTTCTCAAGAGGCAGGTCAGGTGGTCTGGTATTCCCATCTCTTTCAGAATTTTCCACAGTTTATTGCAATCCACACAGTCAAAGGCTTTGGCATAGGCAATAAAGCAGAAATAGATGTTTTTCAGGAACTCTCTTGCTTTTTCCATGATCCAGCGGATGTTGGCAATTTGATCTCTGGTTCCTCTGCCTTTTCTAAAACCATCTTGAACATCAGGAAGTTCATGGTTCACGTACTGCTGAAGCCTGGCTTGGAGAATTTTTAGCATTACTTTACTAGCATGTGAGATGAGTGCAATTGTGCAGTAGTTTGAGCATTCTTTGCCACTGCCTTTCTTTGGGATTGGATTGTTATTTATAAGGAGAAAATACAGAACCATCAGTGGAAAACACATCATTCAGAAAAGCAGTTGCCTCGGAAAGGGAGGGAGAGGAGTGGAATGGGAGCGTGGGGGCAAAGGCTCCCCATCTGAGCCAAGACTTCTTACTAAGATCTGAAGGAAGATGTTAGCATTGATTGGATTCTGAGTGGTGGCAATGAGGATTTATTACTCTAGTACCATGTTTTCATTAAGTACTTCAAATATACAAAGAAATACAAATTAGTGGTCCATTTCTTGTTAATAGAAAATACACTTGCATGAAAGGGGAGATGAAGGATTTCAGGTCTACATTTTATTGCTGGCGTATTCCATGAGCTCACTGGCAGAGGCTGTTACTTGTTTCTCTCAATTCCCTCCTTCTTACAATTCTGATTTTTAATTGGGTGCAGGCCACCTAGAATCTAAAGATTTACCTTCCCAGCCTCTCATGCTGCTAGGTGTCAGTAAGTTCTGCCCAGTGATCTGAGCAACTTTGGGAACGTGTCCTCAAAGACCTGGGAGGTCCATATTTCTTCCTCCACCAGCTTAAATGAACAGGTAATGACGAGCTTCCAGCTCCCCATCTGGGACCATGAATCCTCACAGGAAAGTGCCGTCCTTGACACTCTGAAGAACCCTACGAGCCCCCAGACTACTTGCCTCTGCGTTCCAGAGAAATAAACTGCTTTACTGAAGCCTCTGTTGTTTTGCCATTTCCTGTCGCAGGTTGCTCGCGTCCTGATTGCTTTTTTTAAAATTGAAGATAGTTCAATCCTTGGGTCAGGAAGAGCCCCTGGAGAAGGGAATGGCTATCCACTCCAGGATTCTTGCCTGGGAGATCCCATGGACAGAGGAGCATGGTGGGCTACAGTCCATGGGGTCGCAAAGAGTCGGACACTTCTGAGTGACTAACAGTTGATTTACAAAGCAAAGTGATTCAGTTATATATGTATTGTTTTCTTTTTTATATTGCTTTCCATTACAGTTTATCTCAGGATGTTGAATATAGCCAGTTGATTCTTACTTCAGCATGTGTACAATTCCCTCCCCGAATGAGAGGCATGGTTTCCGCAGCAGTGAGGGCTCTTAGCTCTGAGGGATCTGGGATCGAATTACAGTGGCAGCACTAACTGATCTTGGGCAAGGCGTTTAAAGTCAAGTCTTTTTCATTTTTTTTTTCAACCTGTGATATAGGGGTGAAATCAACCTTTGGCAGATTTGCAATGGTGAGGACAGCTGAGCACTGTGCCTGGCACACAGTAGGCTTTCAGTAACTGTTAGCTTTTACTTACTTTGAGGAATCTCTGCTGCTTTATAAGTTTCTTGCTTTATTTAACTTCACTTTGATTTCTGAAATCATCTAATGGAGTGGTAATTTGGGGAGAAATCCATAATTACATTGATCCTATGGTGTATTCATTTTTCAAGTACTAGTTTATATATTGGAATTCTTTCTGGCTCAAATAGAACACAATTTGTACAGGCTAAAGCTAAAAATATGCTATTTCAATGCGATTGCTTGACACTAATGGAGGCTGTCTTGTCGGTCAGTGATCCTAATGGTATTAGAAGACTCAGTACATTTGTACAGATAATTACTTTGCCATTAAAATAAGTCAGGGCCCCAACATCGCTGATGTCCTTCCTTTCAGTATAAATAATCTGAATGTCACTTAGAGAAAGTTTCTAGCAATTTCAAAAATGAAAAGGTCATAGTATTTCCAAGCATTTAGATAAAATGGTATGTAGCTAATCTATCTCTTCAGGTACTTATTTTCAAATTTAATTGTAACTCACACTTCTGTGTAGGAGGTAACAGTAGTCTCAGCATATTTCTCAGCAGAATTCCCAACAGTTCTATCTAGTAGCGGAGTCCATCTCTTATGATGTAGCTCGCTGTTTCTGGGACTGCCTGTCAGGGCTGTCTGCCAGAAATGCCATAGAAGGATGCCTGCCCCGGGGGTGGGGGGATTCTCTGAGGGGCAGCAGGGTCCTGGGCTGGGGTTCCCTGCCTGCAGTTCAAGGGAGCCCCACAGTTTGATGAGGCCTCTGGCAAGTGAGCCATGCCACTTGCCACTGGGCATCCTTTTAAAAAGCCAGTACCCCACACATATATTTTCTCTCCAAACTTGAATCGGGTTTTGAAAGTGTAGGGCCAATGCAGATGGCAGATGACTGCGAGGAGACTGAGAAAGCTTACCCAAAGTGGGCAGGCCCATCGACTGGCATGCTTTAGCTGAGATATGTGTGTTCCATGTTCTGGGTCAGCCTGAGAGAAAGCTGTGCCGCTGCAGAGAGGTCCTCAGTGCTTTCCATACCCACCACTGGTGCACGCATGCTCAGTCATTCCGACTGTTCCAACCCCGTGGACTGCAGCCTGCCAGGCTCCTCTGTCCATGGAATTTTCGAGGCAAGAATACTGTGCGGGTTGCCATGCCCCCCTCCAGGGGATCTTCCTGACCCAGGGATCAAACCCGTGTCTCTTGTGTCTCCTGCATTGGCATGTGGATTCTTTACTACTGAGCCCCTTGGGATACCATTAAACCAGCCACCCCCGCCCCCACTTGGCTTCCGGCGTTCTCTGCCCTCATGTGGCTGGAGGTGAGCCCAAGGGGATCCAGTCTCCTCCCTCATCCCAGCTGCTCCTTCCTGGGGCCTTCCCAATCCTGCTGCCCAAGGACCCTACCCATCTCAGGTCCTGGGTAATGGAATCCTTGGAGTAGGCACATGAGGGAGCCTTTTGAGGTTCCTCAAAACCAAGAGGCAGAGATGGCATTTCTTCCATTTACACGGAAGATCAGTGTGGAGAGACTATAAGTCTTGAAGTTAGACTTGTTAACTAGGACATACCCCCACCAAAACTTTGGGCCTGTTTCCTTTAAAGTAAAGAGGTTAATAATACTCATTTCATAAGTTAGTGGTTGTGGCTCATGGTAAAGAGTTCACCTATAATGCATGAGACCCAGGTTTGATCCCCGGGTCAGGAAGATGCCCTGGAGACAGGGCATGGCAACCCATTCCAGTATTTTTGTCTGGAGAATTCCATGAGCAGAGGAGCCTGGTTGTCTACAGTCCATGGGGTCCCAAAGATTCTGGCAGAGAACCCTGTTCGGTAGTCCAAGAAACAGGGAGCTCATGTTAAGGCTATATAATGTCACCCTCCTTTTTAACTTATATGCAGAGTACATTGTGTGAAATGCCAGGCTGGATGAAGCACAAGCTGAAATTAAGATTGCTGGGAGAAATATCAATAACTTCAGATACACAGATTACACCACGCTAATGGCAGAAAGCGAAGAGGAACTAAAGAGCCTCCTAATGAAAGTGAAAGAGAAGAGTGAAAAAGTTGGCTTAAAACTCAACATTCAGAAAACTAAGATCATGGCATCCAGTCCCATCATTTCATGGCAAATAGATGGGGAAACAATGGAAACAGCGAGAGACTTTATTTTGTTCGGCTCAAAATCATTGCAGATGGTGACTGCAGCCATGAAATTAAAAAACGCTTGCTCCTTGGAAGAAAAACTATGACAAACCTAGACAGTGTATTAAAAAGCAGAGACAAAGGTCCATAAAGTCAAGGCTATGGTTTTTCTAATAATCATGTATGGATGTGAGAGTTGGACCATAAAGAAGGCTGAGCACCAAAGAACTGATGCTTTCAAACTGTGATATTAGAGAAGACTCATGAGAGTCCCTTGGGCTACAAGGAGATCAAACCAGTCAATCCTGAAGGAAATCAACTCTGAATATTCATTGGAAGGACTGATGTTGAAACTGAAGCTCCAATACTTTGGCCACCTAATGTGAAGAACTGACTCATTAGAAAAGACTATGATGCTGGGAAAGACTGAAGGCAGGAGGAGAAGGGGGCAACAGAGAAAGAGATGGTTGGATGGCATCACCGACTCAATGGACATGAGTTTGAGCAAACTCTAGGAGATGGTGAAGAACAGGGAGCCTGGTGTGCTGTATAGTCCATGGGGTTGCAAAGAGTCAGACGCGACTGAGTGACTGAACAACCACACTGGGCCCACTCGGATCATCTAGGATAATCGTCTCAAGACCCTTAACTTCATCACTCTGCAAAGGCCTTTTTGCCTTGTGAGGAAATATTCACAGTTTTCAGGGGTGAGAATGTAGACGTTTGCAGGCCTGAAGTGTTTTCTGCTGCCTACCACGGGCTTCTCACTCAAGGGTCATTGCAAGGACTAAGATATTGGTGCCTGTGGAGCAGGAAGCGCTCAGCCTGCCGCACAGCTGTCTTGCTGGCAGGTCTTAAGTCTCGAATAGACTGTGATCTTCCTGAGGGCAATGAGGGACTCGTCCTCCTTCTCTGTCCTACACCATACCCAGGATAGTGCTGGAACCACCGCGTAGCATCAGTAAACCTCATCGGATATCTTAAGTCCATGATCCCTGTGTGGCTCTGTGTGCAACTGGGCCAGTTCCAACAGGCACTGTCCCTCCGTGGAGCCAGGTCCCAGTGGTGCTGATGCAATAGTCATCCAATGAGAGTGCCCTGATTTCCATCAAACAGAAGACAGACCTGCACTGGCTCTATACACACTTGGTGAGAAGTTGAACCATAAAACTTCCTGTAAATCAAAGCTATGAGCTTTGTGCAAGCCTAGTGTTCTCCATTGGGCTCAGGATAGGCACAAGTTCCTGTGTCCACATGACCCCTCTAAAGCGAAATCATGCAGCTTTGAGATTACAGAAGCATCCAATTTGGTTTTCTTTTTCAAGGAAATTTAAAATTTACCAGCTTCTGAATATTTTCCTCAGACCATCGCCTACTTTATAGGAGACAGACTCAGGATCCACAAGAAATGTTTACAGATGGTGGTTTAGTCACTAAGTTGTGTCCAGTTCTTGAAATCCTATGGGAAGTAGCCCATGAGACTCCTCTGTCCATGGAATTTCCCAGGCAAGAATACTGGAGTGGGTTGCTATTTCTTTCTCCAGGGGATATTCCTAACCCAGGGATCAAAGCCACATCTGTGTTGCAGGCAGTCTCCTGCATTGCAGGCAGATTCACAGATAAATTTTAGAAAAAAAAAAGATAAAAGGTAAATGAGAAATCTATGACTTTTATTAAGAATATAACTGGAACAAAATAGAATGGGGAAAACATGACTCAACCATAAGTTGTGGAAATGAAGTGGAGGTTGAGTGGACAGCAACATCATGGAGTCTGGGTGAAGAGAAATGTCTGTGATCTTAGGATGGGTTCATAGCTGGACAGAGACCTGAATGTGAGGGTCTGCTCTGCCTACCCCATGCTCAGTTCCGGGTGCTGCCCCTCCAGGAAGGCGCCATGGGCAGGAGCACTGAGGCTGGAAGTGCCCGGAAGAGTCGAAAAGTTTGGAAGCACTGATTCAAGAATATATTGGAAATCAATCAAAGGTACTTAGCAATATTTAGCTGGAGAAATGACATCCTGAGGGAGCTAAACCAGGACTCTGTTCTCTGTGTCACACTCATCTGAGACTTCTCCTCTCTGCGTTTCCTAATCCTACCCTTCCTGCAAGTCATACTTGAAGCTCAGGCACACCCCTCAGGTTCCTGGGACCTGGGGGAGGAGAGCAAATGGACACCCACACACCATATGTTGAAATGTTTCAGAATTATACCAAGTTAACAAACTGAACTGAACAAACTATTGAGTTAAATATACTTTATCCTCCTACCTTGGTCCTTATGACTTATACGGACCCAAAAGTCCAGGTTCAGACTTTGAGTTCTCAGATTCCTTGCCTTTCCTACCAGTATGTGGTAACGTGGAAAGACCTGACTTCTTGCCCCCCTTGCTTTTCACCCTCAGCTCCATTATGCTTCATGTGTATCCCTGTAGATATCCCAGCTCTCATGTCCAAGTATCTAGCTCACGTAGTCTGCTGTACCAGGAAGACGTCCAGCATTTGAGCTTGGAGCCATTTGGGCAGTTGTTCAGTTGATCAGTCACATCTGATTCTTTGTGACCCCATGGAACTCAACATGCCAGGCTTCCCTGTCCTTCACTGTTTCCTGGAGTTGGCTCAAACTCATGTCCATTAGGGCCTCCCTGGCAGCTCAGCTGGTAAAGAATCCACCTATAATGCAGGAGACGCCGGTTCAACTCCTGGGTTGGGAAGATCCACTGGAGAAGGGATAGGCTATTCACTCTAGTATTCTGGCCTGGAGAATTCCATGGACTGTATATAGTCCATGGGGTTGCAGAGTCAGACATGACTGAGTAACTTTCACTTTCATGTCCATTGAGTCAATGACGACATCCAACCATCTCATTGTCTGTTGCCCCCTTCTCTAGGGACCTTCTGGTGTCTTGTGGATTCCTTACTTCTGGAGAGTGGCCTTGCCGAAAGAAAACCAGACTGGGACCCCCCTAAAACTGGGGGCCCAGAGGAAGAGTTCCTATTACCATTGCTTTCAAGCACTATTATTTAAGTTATTCCTTTTCCATGAAGATTTCCGTTAGTCTAAGCAAGTGTTCCTTCCCCTGACCTCCTCCACCATTTGACACTTAACATCTGCTCCCTCAAGAGCAAAACAATGGAACTTGGCTGTGGATGGTGATTGCAGCCACAAAATTAAAAGACGCTTGCTCCTTGGAAGGAAAATTATGACCAACTTAGACAGCATATTAAAAAGCAGAGATATTACTTTGTCAACAAATGTCCATCTAGTCAAGGCTATGGTTTTTCCAGTGGTCATGTATGGATATGAGAGTTGGATTGTGAAGAAAGCTGAGCACCAAAGAATTGATGCTTTTGAACTGTGGTGTTGGAGAAGACTCTTGAGAGTCCATTGGACTTCAAGGAGATCCAACCAGTCCATCCTAAAAGAGATCAGTCCTGGGTGTTCATTGGAGGCACTGATGCTGAAGCTGAAACTCCAAACCTTTGGCCACCTGATGTGGAGAGCTGATTCATTTTAAATGACCCTGATGCTGGGAGGGATTGTGGGCAGGAGGAGAAGGGGATGACAGAGGATGGATGGCATCACCAACACAGTGGACATGGGTTTGGGTGGACTCTGGGAGTTGGTGATGGACAGGGAGGCCTGGCTTGCTGTGGTTCATGGCGTTGCAAAGAGTCGGACATGACTGAGCTTCTGAACTGAACTGAACTGAATAACCCACTCTGTACTTCTGGGGGCCAGCTCTGAAATCACTCTGCACTGGAGGGCTAGAGGTGAACAGAAACACCTAGTGGAGGCTGCTTTCTGCTTTGACCCCATGAACCATTTTCAAATGGAAACTTCAGCTTCTTAGACCCAGTGTCTTATTTTCTTTAAAATTTAATTAACCACAAGTGTAATTCTATCAGTATTATCACAGCTATACCTCAGGAGCGAATACAGTCAGGTCTTCCCCCAAAGTTATTGCCCTTTGCCTACTCTAGGTACCTCATATAAATATTTGTACAGTATTTATTCTTTTGTGACTGGCTTGTCAGCATAATGTTTTCAAGGTTCATCCATGTTATAGCATTTATCAGAATTTTCTTCCTTTTCAAAACAGAATACTATTGCATTGTACCACGTGTTGTATTCATTCATCCAGTGATAACATCTGAGTTGTTTCCATCTGTTGGCTATGTAAGTTATACTGCTATGAACATGGCTGTGCAAATATATGCTAGAATTTCCCGCTTTCAATTCTTTTGGATCTACACTCTGAAGTGGAATTGCCGGCTCATGCGGTAATCCTGTTTAACTTTTTGGGGAACTGCCATATGGTTTTCCATAATGGAAAACATTCCCAATGGCAATGCACAAGAATTCCAATCTTGACATATCCTTGCCAACACTTGTTTTATTCTTTTAGATAATAGCCATTCTAATGGGTATAAGTGGTACCTTATTGTGGTTTTGATTGGTATTTCCATAATGGCTAATGATGTTGAGCATTTTTTTCATGTGCTTATTGGTCATTTGTATTTCATCTTTGGAGAAATGTCTATTCAAGTCTTGTCCATTTTTGAGCTGAATTATTTTCTTGTTGTTGAACTGTAAGTTTTTTAAAAATATATATTCTGGATATTTAGCCTTCATCAGATATAAGATTTTACAAACATATTACCTCGTTTTGTGCCTGCCTTTTCACTCTATTGACAGTGCACTTTGATGCACAAAAGTTTTGAAGTTTTCTTTTCTTGTTTTATCTAAGAAATCATTGTCATATCTGATATCATGAAGATTTGTACCTATATTTTCTTCTAAGGGTTTTATAGTTTTATCCCTTAGGTTTGATTAACTTTTATTCATCTTGGGTTAATTTTTGTATGTGTTGCAAGGGAAGGATTCAAATTCATCCCTTTGCCTGTGGATAACCAGTCCCCACAACCCCCACCATTTGTTGAAAATGTTATCCTCTTTTCATTGAGTGGTCTTGGTATCCTTGTCAAAAATTAATTGATCATGTATAGAAGGGTTTACTTTTGGCTCTCTGTTATATTCTATTGGTCTCTGCATCATCTTCATGCTAGTACAATTCTGTTTTGATTACTGTAGCTTTTATAGTAAGTTTTGAAATCAGGAAATGTTAGTTCTCCAACTTCGTTCTTCTTTTTTAAATATATTCTTTTTATTTGTTTAAAATTTTTTTTCCTTTCATTTTTTAAAAACTTTATTTTTTTATTGGGGGATAGCTGATTAACAATGTTGTGATAGTTTCAGGTGAACAGTGAAGGGACTCAGCCATACATATACATGCATCCCTTCTCCCCCAAACTCCCTTGCCATCTAAGCTACCACATAACATTGAGCAAAGCTATGTGTGCTATAGATTAGGTCCTTGTTGGTTATTCATTTTAAATATAACAGGGTATATGTCCATCCCATACTCCCTAATTATCCCTTCCTTCCATCCCTCCCCATGGGAACCGTAGTTCATTCTCTAAGTTTGTGAGTCTCTTTGTGTTTTGCAAGTTCATTTGCATCATTTCTTTTTAGATTCCACATATAAGGGATATCATAAGATATTTCTCCTACTCTGTCTGACTTACTTCACTCAATATGACAATCTCTAGGTCCATCCGTGTTGCAGTACATGGCATTATTCCATTCTTTTTAATGGCTGAGTAATATTCCATTGTACATATGTACCACATCTTTATCCATTCCTCTGTCGATGGACATTTAGGTTGCTTCCATGTCTTGGCTACTGTAAACAGTGCTGCAGTGAATATGGGGTGCATGTATCATGTTATTCTTTGGATTTATGCCCAGAAGTGGCATTGCAGTGTCATATGGTAGCTCTATTTTTAGTTTCTTACAAATATATTCTTTTTAAATTGCATATCTAGATAGCATGCATTTCTGAAAGATATTTTCAAGAGTGGCAAAGTCAGAATCTTTAAAACTCTAATATAGAAATTAAAATATTTCCTTTCTCTGCTGCACTAAAAAGGCTGAATGATAATATATCTTGCTTTCTTGTACCAAAACCCACCTCCTCTCCCCACAGTCTCTCTGGAAGAGCTAGAGGAGTAAGGGAGGAGTTGACTCTGAGTTTAAAGATTCTGCTTGAAGACGTAAGAGAAGAAGTGAGCAGGTAGAGGAAAGCAAAGCTCCTGGGAAGGTAAGCAATGCTCCTGCTAAAAAGAGGATGGAGTGTAGGATGCTGCTAAAAAGAAGGAAGCAGGGAGCTTACTGGAGATGGCTCCCAGGGTCTAGTAGTTGACTCCAGGGATGTTACCAAGAATAAAGAGGACCCTCCTGCCCAGGTTGATGGAATTGGCACAGGACCACCAAAAGCATGGGTCAGGCCCCTGTGCCAAGCCCTGGTGCTACATGGCAGTGCTGAGTGGAGCTGGCTAGACACTAGCTCCACCAGAAGAGTGGTTTTTAATGACAGCTCTGCTAGAGTCCACTCACTACACTGATGTTCCCCATCCCCAGTACCATCACAGGAAGAAAAAAAAATTTTTTTAATATTTTATTTCTGGCATAATTTTCACTCTCTCCTCCTACCTCCTCGCTTTTAAAAAATTTGCCTCAAGTGGCAATCAACAGTGCCTGTAAGTTGGGACTTTTTAGCTGGAGCAGAGAAGGAGTTAGATAACAGAAAGGCCAGCTGCTTAACTCTTTAAGTGAGGATGAGGCAATCATGTTCAAGCTGGGCAATGAGACAAGGAAGGGAGCAGAGCAATGAGGAGGACAAGGAAGGCCAGCCATGAGACTCCCAGTCACTCATGGCATCCAGGGATGTGCTGATAGAGGGGGCAAGAGGGCTGTGATTAGGGGGAGTGGGGCAGCACAAAAGGATGGCAGGGGGCATGCAAGAATCAGAAGTTTTGTTGAGACTGACTTGGGGGACAGTGATTACCGGTGCCAGGCTCTCATGGCAAGAAGGCAGTGGGCACAATCAATATCTCCTGAGGCCAGGAGAGCATATGTGCTCCAGGGGGAGGAAGAAAACACAGTAGATGCCTAGCAAAAATGTTCAAGGAGCTGCTGACAATGTGAATCTGTAGGACAGAAGGAGAAGCCATCATGGATAATGGATGAAATCACACAGATAAAGTATATGGAGAGGGGAAAAAAGAGATCAAGATAAAAGTCCAGCAGGTACACCAGCATTAAAGAGCAAACTGAACCAAAACAAATGCATGAGAATGAAAAGGACTAAATAGAGAGTGCCTGCATGCCAAGTCATTTCAGTCATTTCTGACTCTTCGCAATCCTATGGGCTGTAGCCTGCCAGGCTCCTGTCCGTGGGATTCTCTAGGCAAGAATACTCGAGTGGGTTGCCATGCCCTTCTCTAGGGTGTCTTCCCAACCCCAGGGATCAAACCCTTATGTCTCCTGCATTGGCATCTGAGTTCTTTACAAATAGTGCCATCTGGGATGCCCAAAGAGATAATATGAGATTGGAAGGTCATGGAGAGATTAAAAAAATAGGAGAAGATGCCAATAATCTCAGCTGCCACAGACATTCTAAATGAGGTGAGGGCTGAATTTGGCAGTTAGAAGGTTATGTTAGTCAGGGCTTTTCAGAGAAACAGAATCGACAGGAGTTATATTTATACAAATACATACATAGCTATGTATATAATGATATGCATATGTGTATAAAGTGTATAGTGTACATAAAGTGTATAATAATGTACACAGCTATGCAGTTAAAAAGAGATATAGCTATATATCTATATGTCCATATGTTATCCAAATTTAGATTTATTATAAGATATTGGCTCATGTGATTATGGAGACTGGGAAGTTCCCTGGTCTATTGTCTGCAGGCTGGTATAGTTTGAAGGCCCAAGAGCCTCAGGGGCTGATGGCATAGATTTCCGTTGGGGTCTGAAGGCCTGAGACCCAGGTGTGCTGAGGACAGAGGAAATGGATGGCCCAGCACAAGTGGTCGGGCAGAGAGGGAAAATCCAATCTTTTCCCACCTTTTTGTTCAAGTCTTCAACACATTGTGTGATGCCCATCCACCTTGGGCAGACCATCTGCTTTACTCAACCCAGCAATCCAAATGCCAGTCTCTTCCATCACAGACATGCCCAGAAATAACGTTTCATAAGTTATCTAGGCACCAAGTGGCCCAGTCAAGTTGCCACACTGCAAGAATAGTTTCTCAGAAGCCAGCTTGTGGGGTACTGAGAGAGGGGCAGTGGGGGATTGATAGAGCAGTGCCCAGGATTTTTTCTTAGCAGCTTTTTAGGAAAAAGATCTACATTTGAAAGACTTTTTTTTTTTTTTTTTTAATGGAGAGAGAGGTATGTTTTTAGGCTGAGAGAAAGAAGAAAAAGAATGTAGAAGTTGAAAATTCGGAAGAGAAAGAACAATTCAAGCTACAAGATCCTGAAGAATAGATGTGTGTGGAGAAGACAATGGCACCCCACTCTAGCACTCTTGCCTGGAAAATCACATGGATGGAGGAGCCTGGCAGGCTGCAGTCCATGGGGTCACTAAGAGTCAGACACGGCTGAGCAACTTCACTTTCACCTTTCACTTTCATGCATTGGAAAAGGAAATGGCAACCCACTCCAGTGTTCTTGCCTGGAGAATCCCAGGGATGGGGGAGCCTGGTGGGCTGCTGTCTACGGGGTCGCACAGAGTCAGAAACGATTGAAGCGACTTAGCAGCAGCAGAGGTGTAGGTTCTGTGTAAAATAGCCTGACTGTGAATGTGATGATTGGCTCTGTGAAGGCTGAGGAAGAGGTAGCTGGTGAAAAAGCCTGAGGGCTCCGGGCAGAGAGAGCATGGTAAAGCAGCCCTGGGATCGGGATCGGGGGCACTGTGGGGGGAAAACAGGCATGCAGAAGTCAGGGAAAGGTGCAGGGCCACCAGGCCTGGACGCCAGCCAGAGACAGGCTGGTGGGAGGACATTAGACTGTAGGTGTTAAGCAGGAGAGTGATGCGATCGGAATTCTTGCTGGATAATTTCAGTGGTTTTCTGATAAAGGACCATCACTTACTGAGAATGAGAAGGGCAGGGGTGTGAACTAGGGGCCTAAGCAGAGCACAGAGAATTGCAGTCCCCTTGGAAAATGAATATGAGATGCCCAAGAACCCTCTAGATTCCTCCTGCGGTTATTGTGTTCAGTCACTTCAGTCATGTCTGACTCTTTGTGACTCTATGGGATATAGCCCGCCAGGCTCCTCTGTCGATGGGATTCTCCAGGTAAGAATACTGGAGTGGGCAGCCAGCCCTTCTCCAGGGGATCTTCCTGATCCAGGGATCAAGCGTGAGTCTCCAGCACTGCAGGCAGATTCTTCACCATCTGAGCCTCCAGGGAAGCCTGTGGATAGTACAACCTCACAATTCATCCAAATGAGGCTTCTTTTTCTTTCTAAAATTACCTCTGGTGCTTTGTTACCAAGATCTAAGTGTGTGTGTATATATATATATTTCTAAATAGAGATTTAGATTTCTTTATATATTATTTGTTCCTATTCATATATACATTTCTAAATATTATATATTTATCAATATATATAATTTATATTTCTGAATACACACATAAAGCCCCTATCAGATGGCTAAA
The DNA here is from genome assembly GCA_006410935.1 of Redunca redunca. Classification (NCBI taxonomy): domain Eukaryota; kingdom Metazoa; phylum Chordata; class Mammalia; order Artiodactyla; family Bovidae; genus Redunca; species Redunca redunca. Next base: position 1,133,485 of record SJYQ01001727.1, on the reverse strand, counting down.
TGTTCATTTCAGATAAGCTAATTGCTGCCTTAAGCTCTTGGTAACTGTAGCATCTGTTGATAAAATGCACACAGCACCTCAGGTGTTAGTTTTTGCCTTTCTGTGAGGGGCACTGCATTAGGCCTGATGTATATGAGGATGGAGGAGACAAGGTCACCAGGAGTTTAGAGTCTGGTTAAGAGGTAAGATGTCTCCACAGGCTTTGACATCTTTCTCAGATGGTGAGAGCCAAGTGCAACTAAGCAAGTTCTATGTCAAAAGGAAAGGGATGCTAAAGAAAGAGTTAATATTCACTGAGCAGCTGCCAGTGTTTTTGCTTATTTAAATCTTCCCAAAGGTCCCATGTGCCTCTATTATGCTATCCTCTTTTTTTTGGACCCAAGGAAACTTCAGCTCAGAGAGTTAATTTGCCCAAGACAAGCACATGGAGAACATGTGTAGTCTCCCTCTGTCACACCATTTTGTCTCATCTAATTAAAAGTTTGTGTTTTCATTGCTTGCTGTCTGCAAGGACCCTCCCCACCAGTTCTTGATGAAATCATGTTCTTGACATCTCTATGTTCTCCATCCTGGATTACTAGCACAACGTTGCCAGTTCTGCCAACACTTCTTACATCTGTCACCAGTCAGACCAGGTTGGCCTACCTTTGGTTCTGTGTCTTCACTCTTACTGAGCGAGTTAGGTGGCCCTTTTGTTTTTGCTGAGATAATTTGTGGTGTTCTGTTCTACGACTGTGCCTGGTTTTAATGGGCAAAGCTGTGCCACGTTTACTGTTCATCCCTTAGTTGGAAACGTGGCTTCAGCTTTAAAGTAACCAGAGCAATGTGCTGCTACAGGGCCTGGAAACTTCAAACCTACTTTCGAAACATGACCATGAAGTGGTGATGAAGTGGCCAGTGCTGATGATTTAAGTGGGATCTAAACGTGGAAGAAGAATCAAATCCTCCCATAGATTACAGACACCTTAGGAGGTTATTTTGAATTACCGGAAAGTTAAAACTACATTGATGTAAAAGATGGAGCACTGAAACACAAAGAAGAGCATAGTTTATTGCTGTATTACTAGTTTATCAGTGTTATTTTACATCTCTTTAAAATTATTATTATTAATGGTATAATCAAAGCTTCATTTTTTTTTAATTACTCCCTCCTGAGGGGATTGTCATTTCAAGGGTTTTAAACAGCTGCCAACATTTTAATATTATATTCTCATCACATGATTAACTGTCAATATGTTCCTTGTGGAGGAAAAAAGTTTACTTCAGCTGAGCGTTCATTACCTTCACTTTAGGCAGTTTCAATAAGAAAGGAAATAGAAAAGAGTTGGCAAGCATGTGGATTTCTTGCCTTATGTAAGCTGGCTTACATCCCACCTCCTGTGGGTAGAGCAGAAAATGGAAGGGCAAGAAATGATGGTGCTAAACTCCTACCCATGGCTCCAGATGGAAAGAATTAGGAACCCATCATGTGCATAAAACCAGTGAAAGAAATGAAGACTGCTCTAAGGACACAATGCTTGCCTTTCCTGCTCAGTGCCTCTGATGGCTCACACATCTTAATCACCAAATGCTCTTCAAGAAAGAGGAGCTGTTTATCCTGACCAAAGCACTTGGATGGACTCATGCAGACTTCATAGTCAATAAATGAGGCTTAGGACCAGGCTACGGTTCAGAATTCCATTTCTGCCTTTCCTCTACAAGGACTCCAAGAGGTGGGAGACTATCAAGGTGTAGTCCTAGATGTATACAAGATCCTGTGGGATTCAGGAAGCTGCAAGGAATATGTTCTATGAATTAAATCCCTCAGGCCCCTTCTTCCAAGACAGGGTGTCCTGCATGGCAGGGATTTTGGCCTAAGCATGAAAAAAAATTTTTTTTAATTTGTATTTTGTTTTAAATGTGTTTTATTTTTTTTCTCTTCACATTTTATTAAGTTTCTAAATGGTTGATGTAAACACTATTTTCATTGTTTGCCCCTTTTCCTTTATCTGGAAAGAAAAGAAATATCGGAAATGGGAAGGCTTTGAAAAAGAACACAGAAGGAAATGCTGTCTTTCTTGTGCGATCTCCCTGATCCCTTAATTTTCACTGACAAAGAAGACCAGAAGAATGTTCTAAGTAGAGTGAACTACAGATGCAAAGCAACAATATGCATGACATGGAAAGAAAAAAAGGGAGCTTGAAAACTTAGGGGACAAACTGTGAAAGCTCTTGAATGCCATAATAGTTGGAATTTGGACTTTGCTCCATGGGCAATAAGGAGCCCTCAAAGCCTTCATAAGATGAGAGATGCAATCATATTTGTCCTTTAATTAACTGACTTTGAATCAACGTAGACAATAGGTTGCGAAGGAGTCCAGAGTATCAGTTAGGAGGTATAGTTGAAACCATTCAGGAGAGAGGATGATGACCCAAATTAAGGCAATTTTGGTATAAAGGGGCCATATTGGAAAACTTACATTGAAGAAAGTATTTATGAGAGTTATTATATTGTTACCAAGGAGGATTCTTGGCCTCCTTAATCAATAGAAAGTGATCAGAGGTCAGACAAGAAATTCAGGCAAGTCTTTGATGGGCCCCCTGCTGCAGCACAGGGGAATGAGAGAGCAAACAACCCTTGCTAGCTCGCTCTCTGAGGTGAGAGTGAGATTATTCCTTATATGGGGTAAGGGTAGTAGTGTGGTCTAGGGGTCGCTTAGGTGGTCTGCCCACCCATTAGGTGGTATTGTGTACAAGGGGCATGCACAGTAGACTGCTTTTGCTCCAGGCTCTTCAAAAGTGGCAGTTGGGCTTTTTGGTCTTTTTCTATCTTTTGTCCAGAATTTGCCCAACTGTGTAAGCACGCAGTTATTTTTAGTCCCATATAATTTCTTTGTATTTTGTTGCTTGAGGAGAGGTGTGTCCAGGCACAAGCATTGCAGCACTGCTGCAAAGGGTCCCAGGTCACAACTTGTCTCAGTGTGAAAGGCAAAAAGATAACTTGGATAAAAATAATGCCCTAAATGATCCGCCTGAGACAAAAGTTTCATTAATCAAGAAGAAATTCATCGTAGGAGAGAAAGTTAGTGTGTTTTGTGTTAGAAATTTTGAATTTGAAGTGTCCTGGTGACATCCAAATGAAGGTGTCTAGACAGCTAAAATCTTGGAATTGGGGCTCAGCTGGTAAACAATCCACCCTCCAGTGCAGGAGACACCAGTTGGACCCCTGGGCTGGGAAGATCCTCTGGAGAAGGGAAGGGCTACCCATTCCAATATTCTTCCATGGAGAATTCCATGGAGAGAGGAGCCGGCAGGCTATAGTCCATGGCTTTCACTTTCACTTTCAGACAGATTGAGTCTATAGGATGAATATTTGCAAGTCATCAGTATAGTCAAGTTAGGGGAAATTACCCAAGTAGATGAGGTTGCTGATAGGGAGAGAGTCTAGCAAGGAGGAGATGGCCCAGGACAGAACCCTGTAGCGGAGAAGCTGCCAGGGAGACTGAGAAGGTGGCATCTGAGATAGAAGGACCACAATCAGAATCTAAGGAAATCAGCTCAAGAAGCAGCAGTTGTTTAGAAAGAACATTCAAAGGAAACATTTTGGCCATAAGGAGATTTGGGCCATACGAAAGTCACTAGTGGCCTTTAGAGAAGGCAGCTGCCCAGAAACAAGAGGCCAGAATGAGGTCCTAGTTACTGAGGCATGACAGGAGGCAAGGAAGTACACTGGAGCAAAAAAACCTGCTCTTAGGACATTTTATTGTGAAGGAAAGAAAGGGAATGTAGCTTGGAAGAAGAAATTGCTATTTGCTTGGTTCATCAGTTTGCAAGCACTTTTACATCTGTTAGCTTACTTGATTCCCGGGACAATTTAGAAAGTAGGAAGGGCAAGTACTGATATGCCTGGGAAAAGGGGGTCAAAAAGAGGTGAAAAGTCTTTGCCAAGGTCATCTAGAGCCAATTCACGGGAGAACTGAGTTTAGAATTCAGGGTATTTGGCCCATAATCCAATCATCTTTCCATTGTGCCCAAACAAAGCATTTCTAAAGTGTTTGCTCTGTTTGGGTACTGGCTATGAGAAGGCATTGAGCTCCATGTTAACAGGGGTTTTGATCTTATCTAAAGGAATGTGCGGAGCCACTGGAAGGTTTTGTGCAAGGGAAGCCCATTTTTAAGTCAATGCCTGAGGGAGACACACTTGGCAGTGAGGTGCAGCATGTCTCAGGGGAACAAACACTTCAGGGGTAGACCATTAGGACGGCGCTTCAAACTGGGACACAGCTCAAACAAACTGAATGACAGGCTGAGAAAGTGACTTCCCATTCAGTTTTATGTATCTTCTTCTGATTGTGTTAAGGAGAGGGTCTCAGCTGGCCAGTATCTTTTATAAAAAATAATTGACAAAACGTGTTCGTTTTTGGCTGTACTGGGTCTTCATCGTTGTGCAGGCTTTTGCTTTTCTCCAGTTGCGGCAAGCAGGAGCTGCTCTCTGGCTGCGTTGCTTGGGCTTCTCCTTGCGGTGGCTGCTCTTGTCGCAGAGTACGGGCTCTGGGGGGCTTGGGCTTCAGTAGTTGAGACTCCCAGGCTCTAGAACCCAGGATGAATAGTTGTGGCACATGGGCTCTGTTGCTCCGCAGCATGTGGGATCTCCAAACAGTGTCTCCAGCATTGGCAGGTGGATTCTTTACCACTGAGCCACCAGGGAAGCCCTATGAAGTCACTTTTAAGACAAGTGGTGTACATGTATGGAAAAGAAGTGCTATGAATGTGCATTCTAATGATGATAAAGTTTGGGGACTTCTTGGAGACTATTTTAATAGGAATCTACAAAATGAAAGCAGACTCCTAGACATATAAAGAGACTTGTGGTTGCCAAAGGGGAACCAGGGAGGGAGAGGGATGGACTAGGAGTTTGGGGGTTGGTAGATGTAAACTATTACATTTAGAATGGATAAACAACAACGTCCTATTGTATAGCACAGGGAACTGTCTATATTCAATATCCTGTGATCAACCACAACAGAAATGAATATTAAAAAAAGAATGTATAAAAATATGTGTAGACTGCTACAAGTCTCGTTATAAATAATTTCAGACATAGTATTAAAAAAATAGGAGTAATGAGAATTTAGTCTAGGGTAAGATGATGGCCTCGGAGACAAAGAAGACTCTGATAGACATTTTAAGGGAGTCAAAGGGCGAGACAGTTATCTATGTGGGGTATTTTCTGCCTCATTTTTCAGGATGCTTATGATTGTAATAAGAGAAAAATTAAGACTTGTGTAGTCTATTGGATTTATTTTCTCATATAATAAGAAGCCCAAAGGTAAGGTGGCTCCAGGACAGGGCAAGTCAGTGGCCTGTTGCCCTCACTAAGAACTCAGCTTCTCTCTACCTTCCAACCTCAGCAAATAAGCTTTGTCCTCAAGGCTGCAAAGTGGCCGTTTTGGTTGGAGCCATCCTACTCTGACATCTGATGCTTTGGTGCAAGAAGAAGACATCTCTTCCGAAGATGAAGAGCAGAGGATGAAGAAACATTTCCCTGAAGGCACCTCCACCAGAAGATTTTCCTGGAGGAATCATGTCACGTATCAGGTATAAACATTCACCTCAGAGGGGAGGCAAGTTACCATAATTAACCCAGATTAATTAGGATTTATTCTCTGAGCTAGGGAGTCAGATCCTTTCCTGAAGGATGGCTTTCTCAAGGTAATAGGGGATAATAGGGACTCTGCTAACAAACATGGCTGGTAGGCAGTCAACCACTGACAACCAAGACCAGTGGTTTCGGAATTTCTCAGATTAGCTCTTGAACATAAGTGGGGAGTTCTTGAGGCTTGTGGTGTTTTTATTCTTAAAATTTTCATTTAGCTCTTCTCTCCATGTGTTGAATTAAGGCAGAGCGAAACACTTCCACCGCAAAATCAACTTCTGGTTTAGTGATGCACATTGAGGGCGCGATGCGGAAAGTCTGAGGAGACAAAGGGAAATAGAGGGAAGGGTCACCATGGAACGAACTATGATTTCAAGGAAATGCACTAGACTGGGAATCCAACATCTTGCTTTCATAACATTCCTTATATTTCCCTCAAGGGTTGGTCTCCTCCTGACCCAGTGCTGTATCCAGGCCATTCATCCTCTAGTCTCAACAATTCTGGTACCATCTTCTCTGCCTCTTTTCATTTTTGTCATCTGCTGACCTCCTGGTCCTTGCACCGCCTCCTCTGAGGTCTTAGGCCTCTATCCATCCTCCAGTTCTGCCACCACTGAGGTTGACTTCTGTGTCCCTGTGTACAACCCAACAAACTAGCATCTCCATTTCTTTTTTTAAAATGTTACTTATTTGGCTGTGCTGGGTCTTAGTTGCAGCATGTAGGATCTAGTCCCTTGACCAGGAATTGAACCTGAGCCCCCTGCATTAGGAGCATGGAGTCTTAACCACTGGACTACCAGGGAAGTCCCATTTCTTGATCGCCACATCTTCCAGAAACTTCATCTATGATCCTCCTCCGCATTCCTGCACATCCCAGGTCAGCTTCACAAGCCTCATCTTCACTAGAAATTCTTCAGTTTCTGATCCCCACTGCCTCTTCCTTTCTCATGGAAACTTCAGCAGTCTCCTCATGCCTCAATGGTCTGTGGATCTGTCACTCAGCTTAGATCTCCGCCTCCCCTTCCGACCCAGCTCAGAGCACAGGGCTGAGGATATGAACCACTCTCTCACCTGCCCCTTTCTGCCCTTCTGCTGCTGTACTCACACAGCAAAGTCCCAGCCCCGATCAGAGCTATCACAGAACTTTGCTCCCACAGACAGCTGAGAAGCGGTAAAGAAACTCAAGCCGCTGGTGGACCGACACACCAAGTAAAGCAGAGTGCTGCTTCTGCTGGTGCCCTAAATACTCAGGCCCTCTGTCATCCCTGGCTCAACTCCTACACCCCTCACTTTATTTTACAGACAGTCTTGCCTCATGCTTCTCAGAGGCTGTCAGGCAAGAACACTCTGTAAATTTGCTCGCTCCCACATGCATTCTTACATTCTTGCCTGAAGGTTCAGAGAATGAGCTGTCTCTAGTATTCGACTCCAAATTTTCCACCTGTGCCTTTGGCCCATGAAACGCCATTCACCTCCCCTCCAGGAAACATCTTTGCATTCACTTGCATCTTCACCTCCTCCTCAACTTCCCCTCAGCCTATAAATAAGCACGCTTAAAGCTCTTGTAAATTGAATCCAAGCCACACATGCATGCATGCATGCCAGGTCTCTTCAGTCGTGTCTGGCTCTTTGTGACCCTATGGACTGTAGCCTGCCAGGTTCCCCTGTCTATGGGATTCTCCAGGTAAAAGCTGTTGTTGTCGTTCAGTCGCCCAGTTGTGTCTGACTGTTTGCAACCCCATGGACTGCAGCACGCCAGGCCTCCATGTCCCTCACCATCTCCCAGAGTCTGCCCAATTTCATGTTCATTGCATCAGTGATGCCGTCCCGCCATCTCACCCTCTGATGCCCTTCTCCTTCCCAACAATTGGATTTTTCCAATGAGTCATCTGTTCAAATCAGATGACCAAAATACTGGAGCTTCAGCTTTAGCATCAGTCCTTCCAGTGAATATTCAGGGTTGATCTCCCTTAAGAGTGACAAGTTTGATCTCTTTGTTGTCAAGGGACTTTCAGGAGTCTTCTCCAGCACCACAGTTTGACGGCATCAATTCTTTGGCATTCTGCCTTCTTTATGGTCCAGCTCTCACAACGGTATGTGACCACTGGAAAGACCATGGCCTTAACTATAGGGACCTTTGCTGACAGAGTAATGTCTCCCTACACACTAGGGTTTGTCATCACTTTCCTGCCAAGAAGCAATTGTTTTCTCATTTCATGGCTGCAGTCACTGTTCTCTGTGATTTTGGAGTCGAAGAAAGAGGAAATCTGTCACTACTTCCACCTTTTCCCTTTCTATTTGCCATGCAGTAATGAGAGGGGAGGGGGACGACAGAGGCTGAGATGGCTGGATGGCATCACTGACTCGATGGACGTGAGTCTGAGTGAACTCCGGGAGATGGTGATGGACAGGGAGGCCTGGCGTGCTGCAATTCATGGGGTCACAAAGAGTTGGACACGACTGAGCGACTGAACTGAACTGAACTGAATGAAGCCAAATGCCACCATCTAAGTTTTTTAAAAATATTTAGTCTAAAGCTGGCTCTTTCATGCTCCTCCTTCACCCTCATCAAGATGTTCTTTAGTTCCTCTTCGCTTTCTAACATTAGAGTGGTATTATCTGCATATCTGAGGTTGTTGGTATTTCTCCCACCTATTCTGATTTCCAGCTTGTAACTCATCCAGCCCAGCATTTCTCATGGTGTACTCAGCATATAGATGAAATAATCAGGGTGACAGCAGACAGTTGTGTTGTACTCCTTTCTCAATCTTGAAACAAGCAGTTGTTCCATACAGGATTCTAACTATTGCTTCTTGACCCGCATACAGGAGACTGGCAGGATGGTCTGGTATTCCCATCTCTCTAAGAGCTTTCCATAGTTTGTCACGATCCGCACAGTCAAAGGCTTTAGCATAGTCAATGAAACAGAGATAGATATTTTTCTGAAATTCCCTTGCTTTCTCTATAATACAGTGAATGTTGACGATTTTATCTCTAGTTCCTCTTCATTTTCTAAACCCAGTTTGGACATCTGGAAGTTCTTGGTTCACATAACACTGAACCTACACTCTTCCTCAGTAGCATATTGGACAACGTCAGACCTGGGGGCCCTATCTTTCGGTGTCATATCTTTTTGGCCTTTTATATAGTTCATAAGGTTCTCACAGCAAGTATACTGGGGTGATTTGCCATTCTCTCCTCCAGTGGATCACATTTTGTCAAAACTCTCTGCTATGACCCGTCTTTCTTGGGTGGCCCTAAACGGCATGACTCATAGCTTCACTGAATTCACAAGCCCTTCGCATGACAAGGCAGTGACCCATGAAGGGGCCAGGCAAGAGTACTGGATACAAATAAAAATGTGCTGACCTCCCTGGTCCCTTCTAGCTACCATACAAATATTATCCTTCCTTTTGTTATACTTAATAAATAAAAAGTCTGGTTGATGCTATTGGCCATTATCTTTCACTCTGCCTTCCCTCTATTCACATCTCAACCCAGTGCAGTCTGGTTTCTGTCCCACCAGCCTTCTGACTCCACTCTGATGAAAGCTACTAGTCACTTGCTGAGTGCAGAATCCAATGAGCACATTCCAGCCCTTATCCTTTCTGGTCTTCTCATCTGCATTTAGCATTCCAATCCCTCGCCCTTCCCAAACCTCCCTACTCTTGCTTCTATGACCTCTCACTCTCCTCACAGCTCTCTGCCTGTTGTTGTTGTTTTTTCCATATTTATTTCTTTGTTGTGCCTGGTCTTAGTTGCGGCATCTAGTTCCCTGACCAAGGATTGAACGCGGGCCCCCTGCACTGAGAGTGAGGAGTCTCAGCACTGGGCCCTCAGGGAAGCCCCTCTCTGCCAATGTTTTGTCTCCATCTGGGTACCTCTTATCCCACCTGCCCTGTAAATGCTGACATGACCCACGTGTCTCTCCTCACCTCTCTGCATTTCACGTCCAGACTCCCTTCCCAGGAGATCTCCACTCCCCACTTCTATGTTGATGACCTCCAAATTGTGATCCTCGCCTTAATTTTTCCTCTGATCTACAGACCTGTCTAAGAAGGAAAGGGACAAGTCTGAAGCTGCACTCAGCCTCACACTCCCTAAAGCAAGTTAGACGCGAGGGAGTCATCCTCGACTCTCCCCTTCCTTCACACCCAAGCCCTGTGCATTTCCCTGCCTGACCGCTCTCTCAGTATCTCCTCTATCACTACTGCTGCTGTTCAAGATCAAACAAAACCATCAGCCCCCACCTGCACTCCCTGTCTCCAGTCATGTCCCCTCAGCTTCACCTTCCTCAGAGGACAGACTCAGAAATCAGGCTGCCCGAGTCTGGATGCTGTGCGACTTGGGCAACTTACTTAACCTCTCTGTGCCTCCTTTTCTTCATCTGTAAAATAAGGATGAAAGTGAAAGTGAAGTAGCTCAGTCGTGTCCCACTCTTCGAGACCCCGTGGACTGTAGCCTACCAGGCTCCTTCCTCCATGGGATTCTCCAGGCAAGAATACTGGAGTGGGCTGCCATTTCCTTCTCCAGGGGATCTTCCCGACCCAGGGATCGAACCAGGGTCTCCTGCATTGCAGGCAGATGCTTTAACCTCTGAGCCACTAGGGAAACCCAAAATAAGGATAATAATACTTATTTCATAGGTTTGTCGAGAGGATTAAATGAATCAATGTATGCAAAGAGTTTTCGAACAGTGTCTGAAAAGTAGTAAGATTCTCATCTTTACCACTCACAGCCTCCCGTCTCCTGCTCCAGCCCCATGGTATGTGTGTGTTTGTGTGTGTAGCTTTTCACACACTGCCATGTTTCTATGTGTGCTTTGAGAGTTTATCACTGTTTAAGGCTCAGCCTGGAGAAGGCAATGGCACTCCACTCCAGTACTCTTGCCTGGAAAATCCCATGGATGGAGGAGCCTGGTGGGCTGCAGTCCATGGGGTTGCTAAGAGTCGGACATGACTGAGCAACTTCACTTTCACTTTTCACTTTCCTGCATTGGAGAAGGAAATGGCAACCCACTCCAGTGTTCTTGCCTGGAGAATCTCAGGGACAGGGGAGCCTGGTGGGCTGCCCTCTGTGGGGTCCCACAGAGTTGGACATGACTGAAGTGACTTAGCAGCAGCAGCAGCAAGGCTCAGCCTAGCCAGAAAAGCTGACCCAGGAGTCCCTTCTCTTTCCTCCTATAGTATCCCTTTTTATGGTTATCGGCAAGCTTCCTGTATTGAATTATAATTTTCTGTTTATGTCTTTCTCCTCTGCCAGCTCCATGGAGGGAAGGATAAATCTTATTTATCATTGTAGCTTTTGTATCCAGCCTACCAGTGGCTCCTTAGCACTTAGGTGTGTGTCAGGTAACCAAGGAATAACGAAGCAAGTAAACAATGAATTCTTCCCTAGCTTCATAAAGTAGCCCATCTTGGGATTTTGAATCATTAATTTTCTCTGTCTGATTCATACGGAAAAATATCTGGGACCAGGACTAGACAAACCTCAGCATTTCCCAGCAAAAGTGCTCCTCTGGTTTTGTTTGCTATGGTTGGGTTTGGGCTGGGAGAGCTTTCAGTTTCTTTGTTTACAAGTTAATGGGAAGCTAAGGAAAAGCTGCGGAAACAAGAGGACCCAGACTTGTTTCCTTAAGTGGAGGGAGTGTGGAGGGTCCAGAGCACAGTGGCAGATCCAGATCTGAACAGGAGGGACGACTCGCTCTCCCTAACTAACCTTTAGGAAAGGAGGTGGGAAATGGCTCCCAGACAGAGGAGCGTCTGCAGGGACCTTGCCCAATAGCTTCCATTTTCTCTAAGAAGCATCGGTCAAGAGTGCTTGCTGAAATAGACTGAGGGGCAGCAATGGAGCAGAGAAACTAGGAAGGATGACCCATGTTTGAAATGGGAAAGAAAGAGGCCAAAGGCCAAGGACAACTTAGGGGAGGAACAGGCGTGACCCTAAATCTTAAATCTCTGTCCTGGAGCTAATTCCTGGAGAGGATCCTGGGATGTGAGAGTTGGAGTGGGCAGCTCACTTTATAGCAGTAGCAGCCTCTGCCCATGGCAGGGCCACACCAGGGTCTGAACTGCAGGGCTGTGCTTGGCTTTTCCAGGAGTTTGGGGCAGGGAGAGCTTGGTGTCTGCCTTTCCAAGCCTGAAGGTAAAGGGCACTGGGAGTGGCTGCTTTTGAGTTCTTCATCAGAGACCCAGCCAGGGTGGTCCCTCACCTCTTCCGCAGGGTAACCTGGGCTTGCCAGCACTGTGACATTGCTCCTGGCCACAGCGGCCATTAAAGCTTGGTAGACCTGGGATTCACAGGGTTAGAGTCCAGCACTGAGTTAAAAATAACTAGGATTGCCTTACAGAGGTTAGAACTAATTCATATGAGACAAGCTATTTATGCATGACCGTTATGACACTGTTATAACCCACCCTGTAAGTCCTCTGGTTTGTCAGTGCAGCCCGTTTCTGCCACCTTAGACTGTCCTCTGTGTCCATTCCCGGCAGAACCGCGGGGACTAAACCATTTGGCATGGCGCCCTCTAGTGGCCTAAAGGCACAACTGTCCCTTTCTTTTGAAAACATCTGAGTAGTCATGTTGGAGAAGGCAATGGCACCCTACTCCAGCACTCTTGCCTGGAAAATCTCATGGACGGAGGAGCCTGGTGTGCTGCAGTCCATGGGGTTGCTAAGAGTTGGACACAACTGAGCAACTTCACTTTCACTTTTCACTTTCATGTATTGGAGAAGGAAATGGCAACCCACTCCAGTGTTCTTGCCTGGAGAATCCCAGGGATGGTGGAGCCTGGTGGGCTGCATAGTCCAGTCTATGGGGTCGCAGAGAGTCAGACATGACTGAAGTGACTTGGCAGCAGCAGCAGCAGTCATGTATGGATGTGAGAGTTGGACTGTGAAGAAAGCTGAGCGCCGAAGAATTGATGCTTTTGAAGTGTGGTGTTGGAGAAGACTCTTGAGAGTCCCTTGGACTGCAAGGAGATCCAACCAGTCCATCCTAAAGGAGATCAGTCCTGGGTGTTCTTTGGAAGGAATGATGCTAAAGCTGAAACTCCAATACTTTGGCCACCTCATGCGAAGAGTTGACTTATTGGAAAAGATCCTGATGCTGGGAGGGATTGGGGGCAGGAGAAGGGGATGACGGAGGATGAGATGGCTGGATGGCATCACCGACTTGATGGACGTGAGTTTGAGTGAACTCCAGGAGTTGGTGATGGACAGGGAGGCCTGGCGTGTTGCAATTCATGGGGTTGCAAAGAGTCGGACACAACTGAGCAACTGAACTGAACTGAACTGAGCTGTAAAGGCTGAGCTTCCCTGGTGGCTCAGATGGTAAAGAATCTGCCTGCAATGTAGGAGACCTGGGTTCAATCCCTGGCTTGGAAAGATCTCCTGGAGGAGCACAGGGCAATCCACTCCAGTATTTTTGCCTGGAGAATACCATGGACAGAGGAGTCTGGTGGTCTACAGTCCATGGGGTCACAAAGAGTCAAACACGACCGAATGACTAAATACAGCACCGAGCAGTGAAGCCTAGACGAAGTGGAACTGGCTTCCCCTCTTACGGGCGTGAAGGAAAGGGACCAGCATTGGGACATTAGGAGATACCTACCTAAACTGTTAGGTAAAGACCAGCCTTTTTCTTACCTGAGAGAAAAGGCCGCCTCTGCCAATCAGAAGCCCCATGCATTTGCAGTTGTGGTGGATTTGATTTACTTCTTCACGGGGAAGAGGCTGGTGGCTCTCCTGCAAATACATTTAAAAACCATTCTATGTTTGCTGTTTGAACAATTAAAGACATTATTTCTAAGAGAAACTAAAAGCAACTGAAGCAATCAATGCTCTACTCTCCCTCTCAATCTCTCTCCCCCTATAATTGAATAAAGCTGTTAATTTCTGGATCGGATTTATTTTGGGGGGCGGCATTATTAAAATTATTTGTTCTTTATCCCAGTTCATTCCAGATTCCCAAAGACAAGACGAAGTTGAATGCAAATGGACAGTGAATCTTGGCGCTGCAGGTGGTTACCCCAGGAGGTTGATTCTGTAATAGCCATATTTGGAGCCTGCTTTATTTGTGTGGAAATTGTCCTCATCTCTTCACTTGGTTTTGTCCCTGTAAAAAGTTCATTTCAGAGTCCAGGATATGGCTCAGAAGTTGCACAAGGGCATGAACAGCCCAAGCTCTCCCTGAACCCCAGCACAGCCGGGGCAGCTACACTGGGGCCCTGTGTCCTCGTCTTCCCTCCTTGTGGAATTTGCTCTTTTTCACCCAAGACTTAATACTCCAGGGTCAGGAGAGGTAAGCTCTCTGGAAACCCAGGGGTTGTTTCAGGTCACACGGCATCTGAAGGTGGTGACTGCTTGTGGGCCCAGGCCTGCCAGCACCCGTCTGATGGCATTGGACTGGGGACACCAGTGCTCCCTCCGCAGTCAAGTCTGAGCCTGCAGCGGCGTCATCTGGAAGCCATTTTGAACTACAGACGTTTAGACCTCAGGTCAGGCCTACTGATTACCTGGGGCAGGGCTTTGTTTAGTCGTTAAGTCATGTCCAGCTCTTGGGCCACCCCCATGGACAGTAGCCCGCCTGGCCCTTCTGTCCATGAGATTTCCCAGGCAACAATACTGGGATGGGTTGCCATACCCTCCTCCAGGGGATCTTCCCAACCCAGGGATCGAACCTACATCTCTTAATGTCTTCTGCACTGGGAGGCGGGTTCTTTACCGCTAGCACGTTACCACGATCCCATCTTAACATCGTGTGCTGTGTGCTAAGTCGCTCAGTCACGTCTGACTCTTGTGACCCCATGGACTGTAGCCCACCAGGCTCCTCTGTCCGTGGGGATTCTCCAGGCAAGAATACTGGAATGGGTTGGTATTTCCTTCTCCAGGGGGTCTTCCTGACTCAGGGACTGAACCAGCACTGGCGGGTGGATTCTTTACCACTGGCCACCTGGGAAGCCTGTAGAGCAGGGCTCAGGCGTCTGTGTTTGTAAATGCTCTTCAGATGCTGGGCTGTGACCCCTCAGCTGTGAGCGCTGAGCACTGCCATCGCCGCTGGCCTCCTTTCTGTGGCACAGCCCCGAGAGCATCAGCACTGGGTCTGGCTCTCTGGCTTCAAAGGCATGGTCCTGGCTCATGGGCCAGCCCCTGCGATCCCTGTGAGGTGGAGGAGGGCTCCCTCCATGCTCCCAGCTTCATTTTTCTGCTCTGGGCTTCCCATCTGCCTTCCCCTAGGCTTGGGTATCCATCCCCTTGCCCCATCCACCCTGAATCCTTTCCTGGTTAGGTGTCAGTGGCTGAGCACAGACTCAGACTGTACCTTCCAGAGAGGTCTGTATTCTCCGTCTGTTGTGAGGCTTTAAGACTAGGAAAATATTCAAACGTTCAGACAAGAGGACCCGTGATGGGGTAAAACACTAGGATCACCTCATTGATCCAAAATGTTGTCCTGCTTGTCCCCGAGGCTCTCATGAGGGAAGACTAAAACACAGCAATATAATTTAGGGCTAAATGGTGAAAGGGCTTTCTGGGTAGCTCAGCTGGTAAAGAATCCACTTGCAATGTGAGAGACCTGGGTTCAGTCCCTGGCTTGGGAAGATCCCCTGAGGAGGGCATGGCAACCCACTCCAGTATTCTTGCCTGGAGAATCCTGAGGAGCCTGGTGGGCTACAGTCCATGGGATCACCAAGAGTCACACATGACTGGGCAGCTAAGCCTGGAACAGCACAAACCGTGAAAACTAGAAAGGAGTCGAGTTTGGTGTAGGGGATGAGAGTTCAGAGGTCAGGAAGGGTTCCCGAGGGGCAGCTGGGTTGCTGGGGTCTGGGTGGCCATCAAGGGCCTGGGGAGGGACTTTAGTCTCACCCTGGTCTGAGCCAGCAACCTCTCTGCTCCTCTGTCCTTTTTTATCACTCTCTACCGTCTATGGGGTTGCACAGTCAGAAACGATTGAAGCGACTTAGCAGCAGCAGCAGCAGCAGCAGCCTCAACTGCCAAGACTAATTGACATCTTGTAGCCATATGCAGAGAAAAGCACCCACAGGACAGCCTGACCTGGCTCCGTGCTTGAACCTAAGTTCCAACAGCCCCATAATCAAATAGGCATGTTAGTAACTAGCCTCTTCTTGAGGATATAATGTAGCTTCATGTTTATTTTGTTTTTGTTTTTCAACTTGTTTTGAGAGGGTAGGTTTTCATTTAAACAGTATAAAAGTGTTCATGGTTATTGGGAAAAACTCCCTGAAGCAGTATGGACATGCATTTAGTAAAAATTGGAAGTTTCTCTTCCTAAAATCCTACTCCTAGGGACACTGCCTGTTAGTAATTTGGTGTGAACAAGACACATTTTTTATGCATGCAAATGCATTTAAATGCACATTTAAAAAATAATTCATCCTTTTATAATGTTTTGCATTTGATTTGAACAATTTACAATGTATCCTGAACATCTTTCCATGTCAATGTATCTGGACCTAGTCTTTTAATTTATTTTTTAAAATTAATTAATTTATTTTAATTGGAGACTAATTGGTTTACAATATTGTAGTGGTTTTTTGCCATACATTGACATGAATCAGCCATGGGTGTACACATGTTCCCCACCCTGAGCCGCCCTTCTACCTCCCTCCCAATCCCATCCCTCAGGGTCATCCCAGTGCACCAGCCCTGAGCACCCTGTCTCATGCATCGAACCTGGACTGGCAATCTGTTTCACATATGGTAATACACATGTTTCAATGCTATTCTCTTAAATCATCCCACCCTCATGGACCTAGTTTTTTTAAAGACTGCCTAGTATTTTGTCTCTTGTTGGTAGAGCAATTTGTTTCATCTCCTATTTTTGGACATATATATGGTTTTCTATTTTTGTTTATGATCATAAACAATATTACAAACATCCTTGCTTATTTATATCTACACACATCTGTGAATATTTCTTTAGGACACATCCTTTGGACAGATGAATTTCTGTCCAAAGGACTGTATCCAGTTCACATCCTTACCAATAGCACATGGGAGTTTTAAATCTGGGTTATTTTGTACAGCATCAATACATCATATACATCAATACAGCGTCAAAGCCAAGTTCTGTACTGTTTCAATTACATGAAAGTGGTCTGAAGTGTTGCAGGGGCCTGAAATCAATCAATCAACACTGGTAAAGTGCTCACAATCTGTGTATTTCCTGGCCTCAAAAGCATATAATTTACATAGGAAGAGAAGATATTGATACTTGAAAATTGAGTCAACAAGTACATGATTCGAGAGATCCTTTCAAAGGAGCTCTTTAGACAGGGAGTAGGAGAGGGAGTCTCTGAAGGCTGGAGCCCCTTTAGACAGGAGAAGCAAAGGCAAGCTTTAAGGAGGAGGTGTGGGGAAGAGTCAGATCTTGAAAAAGGCTGGGATTTCCAAAGCTAGATACAGAGAAGAGTACCATATTCCATGACTGGGGAAAAGTTTGAGCAGTATTTCAATGTACTGTCATTGAGGGGACCATGGATAGAATTAGCAATAGAGAAGTTCCTTCAGACCCCGTGCTTACAACTACTGAAGGGCAGAGAGAAGAGGAAAAGAGCTCATTCTATATACACTATTTTATAGCCTGTCTTTTTTCCGTAATACAGTCTGCACATCTTCCAATGTCACACATATTTCTGTGCTATATAGTATGGATATACCATCATTTAGCTTGTTTGCTACCAATAGCCATTTGGGAGAATTCTGATGTTTTACCAGGACAATGAATGTCTCTGTCCACAAGCCTTGAAGCACACAGTAATTGGGTTTGGACTAGCGGGGAAGGGAGTAGTGCCTCCTTTCTCACGGGGCTTTCCTCGGGGGATTCTGGGCTTTGAGGAGCCTAGATATCCTTGAGGGAGCTCCTGGGTTGGGAGAGGACTGGAATGGACTCATCTGGACTTTAAAACAGCCTTTGACAGGGCCCCAAGCTGAAGATGTGGGTGTCGCAGCTTGTGAGCCAGAGGGCCTGCTCTTACATTACAGCGCTCTTATTTTTCTGCTGTCTTCCCGCAGCTTTCAAATCTTAATTAAACATTCCAGCCTTGTACTGTCTCTGCTGAGTGGTGTTAAGGGAAAAGTCTTATATCCATGATCTGGGCTGAATATTGAAAGGATTGAGTATCAGACCTTCTCAAGTAGGATGGTATGGTGAGAGCAAACAGCAAGACATCGCCCATGGATAAGAATTAGGGGGAAGGCATCAGTCTGACTGTCCCTTCCCCTGCCACAATTCTCCTGCTGCCATTATCCTCTGAGGATCTAGATTTTACTTTTACAGAGGATTGGGATGATTTCCTCTCGACATGGACCCTAGGGGCAGCAGAAGGAGCTGTGGGAAAGATTTGAGAAACATGGTGAAGCAAGAATCAATAAGACTTGACATTAGAAATAAGGAGAGAGAAGGAGCCACAGATTATTCGGTGGTTTTGAGGCTGGGGAATTGGGAAAAGAGTGGAGGTACAGAACGGAAACAGTGACCTTGGGAAGAATCACTGGCTTAAGGGAAAATACTAAATTCAGTTGTCGTCATATTGAGTTTGAGGTCACAGTGGGGTATGTCATCAGAAGGTCACATTCCACCTGGTTACCTGAGAGATTAAAGTCCATTTACAAATAAATACAAAACCCTATAAATCTTTAACATCCTCACCCAAAGCATCACCACAGCCTTCTCCTAGCCCTTTTCCCTGCTACTAGCTCTCTGGGCTGCCTGCCCCTCCCCAAATAATTCTCCCCTTCTTTGTATTTCTAATGCGAAATAATTAGTCATTGCTGATGCTCTTTGCCTACTCTGGCAAGAATACTATCAGTTTCCAAATTCTCCTCCTTACTCCTCTAGAACTCTCCATGTTTATACTCAATGCTCTGTCACGCTCAGTTGCTTCAGTTGTGTCTGACTCTTTGCAACCCCATAGGCTGTAGCCAGCCAGGATTCTCTGTTCATGGGATCCTCCAAGCAAGAATACTGGAGTGGCTGCCATGCTCTCCTCCAGGGGATCTTTCTAACCCAGGGATCAAACCTGTGTCTCCTGCATTGGCAGGTGGTTTCTTTACTGCTGAGCCACTGGGGAAGCCCCAACACTCTCTACTCATTTCTAATGAGCTTCACTGAGTCTTGCAGTCCTTGCCTGCTCTATCTCAATGAATGAGCTTGTAGCCAAGGCTTCCTGCCTTAACTCTTGCTGCCCCAAGAAGCTACAGAGAGACTGATAGATCACCACCTACCTTATCCTTCACCATTTCTATTCCTATCATGAGACCTTTGCCTCGGACATCTCCTACAATTTCAAATTCATCCCGCAGCTTAGCCAACTTCAGCAACATATAGGTGCCAACTTCTTGGCTATTTTCTTGTAGATTTTCTTCTTTAATCACCTGTTGAGAGAAAGCCCCAAATGACTTTCCATTTAAACAGTTTTAAAAGGGACTGAGAAATAAATGTATGTGACCTGTTTACAAAACTTGACCAGACAAATGGAACCCAAAGTCATGTGGCCATACCTTGTCTCATAGAAAGATCTGCTGTAGGGAGAAAAAAACGCTTAGTAGAGGGAACATTCCCTCATACCCTTCTCATCTTCAGGAGTGGGTAAACATTTAGGGAAAAATAAGAGAGACATCTTAATGTTGGGCTCTGTGTGGGCCCAGAGTCAGGGCACCTGAGATATAAAAGGATTTTCACCTACTTCCGCTCACAGCAGAGATCTGTGATTCTTTTCTTTTTTAAACTTTTTATTTTGTACTAGAGCTGATTAACAATGTTGTAATCATTTCAGGAGAACAGCACAGGGCCTCAGACATACATATACATGTATCTATTCTCCCCCAAACTCCCCTCCCATCCAGGTTGCCATAGAGCATTGAGCAGAGTTCCCTGTGCTATACAGTAAGAGACGTGTGATTCTGGACCACATATGAGCAGTCCACTATACTTATAACCAGCTGATAGTAACTGCATGACTGCAGGCAGAACTTGACGTTTTTAAGACCTCCGTGTTCACCTCCATCCTACCTGCCAAATTGTTTGAGCTGACACAGCACTTAAAGAACACTCGTTAGCATTTCTACAGAATGAAATAAATGTCACATCCTACCCACACTTTCTCTTTTTGAGATTTAGTCATATTTGAATATACTTTTTAATTAGAAAGAGCAGCTTTTACTTATTTTTATTGAAAAATACTTTTAAATTTATTTTTTTTGAATAAGTGAAACATGTGCTTTGTTCAAACATCACAAAGTACAGAAGCAAAGAGCAGAATGAGCCTCACTGATCCCTGTCCTCCAGCCACTAAGTTTCCCTCCCCACAAACAACCACTGTTAATAATTTCTTGTGCAGTCTTTCAGAAACTATGTTACACTTATTTAAGCAAGCACTATTATGCATATAATACATGCATGGTAAGCCCCTTCAGTCATGTCCGACTCTTTGTGATGCTATGGACTGCAGCTTGTCAGGCTCCTCTGTCCAAGGGATTTTCCAGGCAAGAGTACTGGAGCGGGTTGCCACGCTTCCTTCAGGGGATCTTCCTGACCCAAGGATTGAACCCACATCTTTCATGTCTCCTGCATTAGCGCGGGGCGGAGGTGGGGGGAGGGCAGTTCTTTACCACTAGCATCAAGTGCTATTATTCATATAATTATGCAAACCTTTTCCAACAGATGAGACCACAGGCAAAAATCAATGGGCTAATGCTGAACCACAGCTGAATCACCTAGTTAGAATTGCAGAGAAGTCATTTGCTCTTTTGTCTTTTCTTTTGTCTTTTCATTTATGACAGTACACCAATGTAAGGAAGCATATACAAGACAGGACCAAAATTCAACTGACATCAAAAATTGCCATTGGTCACCATCCATAAAACACCAATCAAATCACAAAAGAAACTGCAGTGTTACCAACTAGCTAGGGGAATTCTTATGTTTCCTGTGTGTGAGGTTTATTATATGTTATTTCATATCCAATACATGAAGCACTGATAGTAGATCTCAAAAAAAGGGAGAGGGAGCAGAATAATAACTGGAAATCTAAACTTAAATTCATGGACTAGGAATTAACTCTCCACTTTAATTACGTCATGTGGTAGAGTCCTGATAATATGTGTGTATTTTTTTTTTTTTTAATGTGTGTAGTTTTGAAGTAGTTGTTTGGTGAAATGAGTGATGTTGACACAGCTGCTGGAACGTACCTCAAGGACGGCTGAACCAATGGCGCAGGCCATGGGGTTCCCTCCAAAGGTATTGAAGTGAAGCAGGCGCTTGGCTAAGGACTTGGCAATCTCTAGGGGGAGAAAATAAAAGGTGGATAAAGAGTGACGCATCTATAATTTCTCATCATGCCACTTGGATTATATTTACTTTCATGTTGTAGAAAGATGTTTACAATATATTTTATGGCATCCAATTCATTCGTCATTCATCAGATAGTGATGTTATGGATGGAACTGTCTCTCCCCTCAGGGATCCCCAACTCATATGTTGAAGCCCTAACCTCCAATGCAACTCCCTAGAGGCAACTAAGGTCGTAAGGGTGGAGCCCTAATCCAATAAGATTGGTGCCCTCATAAGAAGAAGAGAGACCAAAGCCCTTTCTCACTGCAGAAAAGGACACACAAGGACACAGCCAGAGGGTCATCTGCAAGAGAGATCTCACCAGAACTCAACTGGGCTCTTACCTTGACCTTGGACTTTGGCCTCTAGAACTGTGGGAAAATAAAGGTGTGTTGTTTAAGCCACCCAGCCTGCAATATCTTGTTATGATAGACCAAGCTGATGAATACAATAGATAAGGAAAAATTGCTTATTTACTCCATGAGAAGTTTCCTAATAAAATCTTCAACGTGTTGTGTGAATTGAAAAGTACTTTAAAACTTGATTTATGGGAACTTGCATGAATCTTCATTAGTTAGCCTTTTTTCTGACTTCCACTCTTGGGACTAAGAAAGAAATATTTTTTAAAACTCTCATAGCAAGGATTTGATAACAATATCCAGATGGTTTGAGGGTGAAAATATATATTCGGTTCATTATAGTTCACCTTCAACACCATCTTTCCTCATTTGATGAAAGCACTGAAATATTACAAGGCACTTAATTATCCTTTGGAGTTTCTCAAGTGTGCTTCCTATTGATGGGAAAAGTAAGTGAAATAATCTTAAGATTTTCAATAATAAGTGGTTCCTAAAAGTATTCTCTGTAAAACTTCACTAAAATGGGTGATAAAATTAATTCTAATGTTCATTTTATAGACTGTTTAGCTAAGTGAGATTGTATTGTATTTAGTTGCTGATGATCAGCAGAGAAAACTATCACTCTGGAGGCTGAGTCTATAGCTTATTGGGGTGGCAAGACTAAGTTGGAGCGTTCTTCAAGAATATGACTCGGAAACTTTAGCTTTAAACTTTAACTGGCTTCAGGTTGGTTAACACGGATCTCTTGTGTTGGATTTGGTTTTGGTTTTGCTTTTGTCTAGGCATATTTGCCTAGACCTTGCCAATATAGTAGAACCCTACATCTCAATGTGAGGCTGGGAGAATTGGTCTTCTCTACAGCAAAGAGCAAAAAGGGTTGGTTTTCTTCCATCTCTTCCACAATCTGACAAACAAACAGACTGTTTCCCTTTAACATTACTTGGGAAATGCATGTGTAGTTTCCATGACGGCCCCCAGCTCACACTAAGTACAATACACATGTTTTCTACGGCTGGGGATGCAGGGGGCCCAGAAGCAGACACAAACTGCCCGTGGTTCCTACCTGGAGTTGTCACGACTGCTGCCATGGGAAAGCCATTCCCAATCCCTTTAGCCATGGTGACAATATCTGGCAGGACATCGTGTGTTTGGAAGCCCCAGAAGTGAGAGCCCAGCCTTCCAAATCCTGTCTGCACCTGATGGAAACAAATCCGAAATCACCGGGAACCTTCTGAGAAATGCTGGTTTTCCTGACCCTCTGGTGTCTTTCCTTCTCTTCTATCTTCTCCTCCTTAACATCATCATCACCACCAACCTTGTACTATGATGGAAAAAGTGCCATGCCTGAACTTTTAGGCACCAAAAGCCGTTTGCTAGTGACTCTAGACATGTTTCTTAACTCCTCTGGACCTATGTTAGCTCTGTTGAGTGGAAACACTTAATAGCAATACCTCACAGGGTTGTGGGGCTGCTGCTGCTACTGCTAAGTCGCTTCAGTTGTGTCTGACTCTGTGCAACCCCATAGACGGCAGCCCACCAGGCTCCCCCATCCCTGGGATTCTCCAGGCAAGAACACTGGAGTGGGTTGCCATTTCCTTCTCCAATGCATGAGAGTGAAAAGTGAAAGTGAAGTCGCTCATTCGTGTCCGACTCTTAGTGATCCCAGGGCCTGCAGCCCACCAGGCTCCTCCATGCATGGGATTCTCCAGGCAAGAGTACTGGAGTGGGGTGCCACTGGGTTATATAAATAATGCATGTGAAAAAGGTTGCTGTGATTAGCAACCCTGAATAAGGCCCCTCTGTGGGAAGGCTGCGTCTGCCCCATGCTGGATGAGGCAGTAATTACAGCATGCAGACTGGCGCTGGGGCATCTGCCATTCAGCCCAGACTGTTCTCTTCCCTGTGGTGTCCTTTTCTTCCTGAGAATCAGTCATGAGGAGGACTCAGTAAAGCCGGTTAACTCAGGATGGAACTAAGCTGACCGCAGTTGTTCTGTTCGTGCTGTTTCCTCTTCCTAGAAGACCCTTTTCCTGCTCTGTCTCTCGCTAATGCCTCTTGTTCTTCAAAACATGGTTTCTTCACTATCTGGGCTAGGAATTTCCTACAAGGCACCTAGGCTGCCATCAGAACCTCTCACCTTGGACTATTATCACCAGAGTACATGTCTAATAGGGTTTCCCAGGTGGCGCTTGTGGTAAAGAACCCCCCTGCCAATGCAGAAGACACAGACGTGGTCTAGATCTCTGGGTTGGGAAGATCCCCTGGAGAAGGAAATGGCAACCTACTCCAGTATTCTTGCCTGGAGAATCCCAGGAACAGAGGAGCCTGGCAGGCTACAGTACAGAAGGTCACAAAGAGTCGGACATGACTGAAGTGTTTAGCATGCATACACCCACATGTCTAATAACAGAGACTGTATCTCATTCTTCTCTTTATCCATAATATCTAGCACAGTGCCTGATAAAAGTAGACATTAAGTGTTTGTAGAATGAATTAAAATGTGGCAGAAGTGCCTAACTAAATAAATGCACACAAATATTCCCATGCAAATTTCTGCCAGAGCCTTTTTTGGTGATGGGTCCTTGATTCCCTTCTGGTTCTCAGTCTCTTGGACTGTCTCTCTCTCTTTCTCTATACTTGCTGCACTTTAGGCACTTGAAGCTGATTTTGAAATGCTCTTGAAAGAGTAAGGGTCCTTCTCCGACTTTTTTTAAAAATTATTTTTCTGCTCTCTCCAAGGTGCTGTTGCAAAGGCAGATTTGTGGGTTACAATTAGATAAGAGTGAGCAACACAGGAGAAGAGCTTAGATGTGAGAGTCAGACAGACCTGGGCTCGAATCCTGAGTCTCCTAGTTTTGAGTTCCTGAACACAAGCTGATGAATTTGCCTAAAAGAGAATGTAAGAAGAGTTCATGGCAAATCCATCCAAC
This sequence comes from Redunca redunca, assembly GCA_006410935.1. Classification (NCBI taxonomy): domain Eukaryota; kingdom Metazoa; phylum Chordata; class Mammalia; order Artiodactyla; family Bovidae; genus Redunca; species Redunca redunca. Next base: position 1,109,207 of record SJYQ01001727.1, on the reverse strand, counting down.
TTGCCTGTCTATTTTCATTTTTTTAATTTCATGTAAGTACCATAAATAAATGGTAAAAAAATCAGATTGCTTGGACAATACATGAAATTATGTAGGGCCATAAACCATGTGAGTCATCTAGGAGGTGTCAGTTCCATAGAGTCTTTCAGTTGAGCAGAGATGACTCACTCTAAGGTTCATAAACTCAAATGTCTTAGGAGGTAAGAAGCACATGTCATGAGAGAAGCAGGCTAGGTCCACTTTTATGAACTGTAGTGGGAACTATGTGTGCGGATGCCTTGCCTAAAAGCAGTCAATTTCAAATTTAAATCCAGCCCATGCCAGACCAGGAAAGACTGATGGCCCAATATGGCCCCATGCTAAGTCGCTTCAGTCGTCTCTGACTCTTTGCAACGCCATGGACTGTGGCCCCCCAGGTTCCTCTGTCCATGGAATTCTCCAGGTAAGAATACTAGAGTGGGTTGCCATGCTCTCCTCCAGGGGATCTTCCCAACCCAGGGATTGAACCTGCGTCTCTTATGTCTCCTGCATTGGCAGGCAGCTTCTTTACCACTAGCAGCACCTTGGGAAGCCCTTATTGTAGATTCCAAATTCCTCATTTTATAGAAGGGAAAGCCAAGGTTAGCTGATTAAGAAGGCATGTGAGATCCCTGGGTGCAGCACTGGCTCTGCCCTCAGGAGTTTCTTCTGTTCCTGCCTTTCCTGCCACCTTTGTCTTTCTACACCACAGTTCAATCATTCTTGAAAGGTGGGTTTCCCAGTGGTTAGTGTGGTCTTTGAGTCTGGGTGTGAGTTCTGGCTCTGTCCCTACTAACTGCATGATCTTGACAGGCAAATTAACTATCTTGAACTTCAGTTCACTTTTTTTTTTTCCCAATTCAATTCAACTTTTTTTGGCTGTACAGCATGACATGTGGAATCTTAGTTCCTTGACCGGGAATCAAAGCCACGGCCCCTGTAATGGAGGTGGGATCCCCAGCCTCTGGACGGCCAGGGGAGTCCATGGAACTACTTTTCAAATATCTGTGATTATGGCCCTCTTCTTAGAGGCTCGGCTTTTTTTTTCTAAGTGTGATTTCCAAACAGATTTTGTTATTAAGGTAAGATGAATGCTGCCAAACTGCCTAATGCTATTTTGGCAAAAGTTAAGATGAAAACTTGGTTGTGAGGTTAAACTAAGTTTAAGCTGATTCAAATAGGAATTTTAAAAGTATGTTGAGGAATGGCAACGTCCTAGGCCTGTTAACTTATTTGATAGACTTCACTTGGGACTTTGATGTTCTAATCTAGTAATGAACTAGTCAGTCAATGAGTCAAAGATTAACTTATCCCCTTATCTTGGAATCTGCAAGTAGATGCTTTCTGCCTGGACTGCAGAGCAGGGTTTAGAGGTTTCTCCCTGCGTTTTTCCTGTCCTGGCTCCATCACACCTACTTGGTGGCCACTCACTTCATCTGCAATGCACACGCCTCCCCGCTCGCGAACCAGCTCGAAGGCTTCCTTTAGAAACCCCTTCGGGTACTGAACAACGCCATTCACCCCCTGCAAAAGACCAAACCAAGAAGACCTAGAATAACAGCACAGGGCCTTGAAAGTATTAAAAAAAAAAACAAAAAACTGAAGACAGATCATGATCAATATTAGCATTAGTGATACTATCAATTTTTGAAACCGTTTCTAGAAATGTTTCAACTGTGGGTGAAAAGAAGAGCCATTCCTCTTAATGCCATGCCTTTTGGGAAATGGTTGCAAATGTGGTCTTTCCTGAGAGTAGAGAAAAACAGATTAAGGGGATTAGTAAGATTACAGAAAGGCTCACCCTGACAGTGTGGGTAATCAGCAACTGAAAACTGCTGGGGTTTTCTATTTTTACAGATTTACCAGATTTACAAATTCAGTAGTTTCATCTATCTGTCTGTTCAGTCTGGGAATACAGAAGATGGACTGTTAAAGGTCAGTTGAAAACCAGGGGCCTTCTTTTTTTCAAGGGGACGAAGAAAATGGCATAGAGGGACATAACAGTGATCACTTAAATAATTTGGAAGTCACTAGAATGTATGAGTTAAAATTGATAATTTACAACTGAGTTCAGTTAATGTTTAAGGTTAACACACTTACTTGAATTGGCTCTGCAAAAAATCCTGCAATCGATTTGGCCACAGAAGTGCTCAGAGTATCTTTGAATTGTTCAATATACTGGTCTTTAGCTTGACAGCAGTCTGCAATAAACAAACAAACAAAACAAAACACAGTATTTGAAGATGTGAGAAAGGCATCCAGAAGAATGGGGGGAAAACATAGGAAAAAAGAAACCAGGATAGTAAATTGACAAGAGTCGCTCAAGATACAGCAAAGCAGGATATGGGGATATAGGTTTCTGAAAGGCAAACATTGTCAGAACAACTTGTGCTTTGTTCTGAGCAGCAAGACTAGCCTAGCCACAGAGGTGTAAACAAACCACTTCAGTCATTTCCATCTGGGGAAGAAACACCCCAGAGCATCATTGAGTCTGAGATAGATGGCTGTTTCACCTAAGGAAGCCAATTCTCTTGACATGGTAGATTTAATTCAGATGTAATTGCTATGTGGATTTAATTTATTTGGAAATAATTGTTTACTTTGTATTGCCACTTAATCTGATATACCATTTTAAAACTACAAAGTATCTCAGTCTTTATGGTTAGTCAGAGTATCTCAGTCTTTATGGTTAGTCAGTATGTTTATATACTAACTCCAATACTTTGGCCGCCTGATGCGAACAGCCAACTCATTGGAAAAGACCCTGATGCCGGGAAAGATTGAAGGCAGGAGGAGAAGGGGACGACAGAGGATGAGATGACTGGATGGCATCACCGACTCGATGGACATGAGTTTGAGTAAGCTCTGGGAGATGGTAAAGGACAGGGAAGGCTGGCATGCTTCAGCCCATGGGGTCGTAAAGAGTTGGACACGACTTGGTGACTGAACAACACCACCAACAAATATGTTTACAGAACAATGAGAATTCTAAAGAGGAAAGTACTACAGTCATCTAACTTTCATCCACTGTCTCAGGGGAGAGGAACCAGTCCCCTCCGGAATAGCAAATGTCCCAGAACTAGTGTGTCCACATATGTGAACCTTCAAAATTTTTATCCACACCTGTAATTTGGTGGATAGCACCACATAACCTCTGAATCTAAACCCATATCCGTGAATAGCAGAAGAAAGGCAGAGGGAGATATGAGTGTGATGGGGGTCTCTGGTGAAAGCAGTCAGGGAGGCAAGTCACCATCTACCATCACGATGCTTGCTTAGAGGCATGGATGTGGTCCTGTCTCCTGAAAGCTAGAGATAAGGAATAGAAACCTTCAGTTATCACCATCGACAGTGAAGCATAAATATAGTTTATACTTCAGCTCTTAAAAAGTGAGAAAAACATGACCTGGCCCCAAATATACTTTTAGGCTACATACAATGTTTGGAAAAGCTTGCTCGACAGTGTTCCCTGATCTTTGGTGAACTGGAATCGAGGGCTCAGGGTTTGAAGAAGGGAATTAATGAAAGGTATATCAAAACCAGAAAGTACACTTATTAGCATAATTTATGGAGTTGGACTGTGAAGAAGGCTGAGCACCAAAGAATTGATGCTTTTGAACTGTGGTGTTGGAGAAGACTCTTGAGAGTCCCTTGGACTGCAAGGAGATCCAACCAGTCCATTCTGAAGGAAATCAGCCCTGGGATTTCTTTGGAGGGAATGATGTTAAAGCTGAAACTCCAGTACTTTGGCCACCTCATGTGAAGAGTTGCCTCATTGGAAAAGACTCTGATGCTGAGAGGGATTGGGGGCAGGAGGAGAAGGGGACGACAGGGGATGAGATGGCTGGATGGCATCACGGACTCGATGGACGTGAGTCTGAGTGAACTCCAGGAGATGGTGATGGACAGGGAGGCCTGGCGTGCTACGGTTCATGGGGTCACAAATAGTCAGACACAACTGAGTGACTGAACTGAACTCACGTTGTTTGATGGGCAGGATATAGTAGACAAATGAATCTGTGTCCCTGGAGATTGAAATTTTCTATTTTTATTCAGAAAGGAAAAGAAAACAACCAAGGATGACCTTAGAGGATGAATTATACATATGTTCAAAGGATATAATTTGGGAATTTAGCAATACCATTTGTCACTTGAGAAATCCAAGTGTGGAGCAAAATCAACCCTAATGGCTTAAATTTGGAGAAAACAAACCACGAAGAAGATTTTGCTTGAACCTGTGCTAGACCTTTTATAAATTTCTCCTCCACTGTGCACAAGTTCAGCAATGTGAGTCATCAGCTGTCACTGGCTTTTTCCTTCATTGGCTCATTGCTGTAAGCCCAGGTCAGGGCACCTCTGGAGAGAGACCTGGTATAGTGGTGACATCAAGCAGGTGGAGAGGGACTGCTCTCCTGCACGTTATCCAGGAAATGGCATAAAGAGGGAAGTGTTTTCATTTTATCTGGTGAGATAGAAAGAGTTCGGCTTCCCAGGTGGTACTTGTGGTAAAGAACTCGCCTCCCAGTGCAGGAGACATAAGAGATGTGGGTCCCATCCCTGGGTTGGGAAGATCCCCTGGAAGAGGGCATAGCAACCCACTCCAGTATTCTTGCCTGGAGAATCCCATGGACAGAGGAGTCTGGTGGGCTATATAGTCCATGGGGTCGAAAAGAGTTGGACATGACTGAAGTGACCAACCTAGATAGTATGTTCAAAAGTAGAGACATTACTTTGCCGACTAAGGTCCATCTAGTCAAGGCTATGGTTTTTCCTGTGGTCATGTATGGATGTGAGAGTTGGACTGTGAAGAAGGCTGAGCGCTGAAGAATTGATGCTTTTGAACTGTGGTGTTGGAGAGGACTCTTGAGAGTCCCTTGGACTGCAAGGAGATCCAACCAGTCCATTCTGAAGGAGATCAGCCTTGGGATTTCTTTGGAAGGAATGATGCTAAAGCTGAAACTCCAGTACTTTGGCCACCTCATGCGAAGAGTTGACTCATTGGAAAAGACTCTGATGGGAGGGATTCGGGGCAGGAGGAGAAGGGGACAACAGAGGGTGAGATGGCTGGATGGCATCACAGACTCGATGAACGTGAGTCTGAGTGAACTCTGGGAGTTGGTGATGGACAGGGAGGCCTGGCGTGCTGCGATTCATGGGGTTGCAAAGAGTCGGACACGACTGAGCGACTGAACTGAACTGAAGTGACTTAGCATGCATGCACACAAAGAGTTAAGCAAGAGTGAGCAGCCAAGAAAGAACAATTTTTAAGGAAAAGGGAGCTTGTGTTGTAAAAGGAGAAAGAGAAATGATGTGATCCGTATGAGGTTAGGAACATTATGTGGGCAGTGGGTTGAGAGGTGCTTTTCATCCCAAGGTATATCTGACATTCAGGGACTGAAATGAACAGCTGGAAAGAAAAAATCCTGAGGAGGGGGTGGAGGAGAGGATGAACTCTACCACACACACACTGGATTCTTGCCCAGACGATGAGGGGAGAGGTGACATCCTGCTGAGGTGAAAAAATGCCCCCTGTCAAACCTGGCACCGTTATGTGTTCAGTGAGTGAACTCTAAGAGGACCTGGAAACTTCTCTATGCCAAGTAATTCATATGTTGGGGTGTATTTACAAAGATATATAAATATGTTTTTTACAGCAAAGACCCAACACTTCTCAAGCCTAATAGCACTAGAGGAGGCTGCTATCACTTCTTGTATAAAGAGAGGGTATTAGTCTTGTCTCTTGAAGATATGAGTGAAGAAAGAAGCTGACTTCAGATGTGCCGAAGACTACAGTTCCGAGAGGCAGAAATGTCTGTCTGTCACTATCACTTAGCCTCCAGAGACCACTAGAGAGATGACCCTGGGGTCCTTGTATTATCAAGTTGGCCTGGCAGAGAGGAGAAGGCTGAAAAGAGGGAGGAGGCAGAGGATGAAGAGAGAGGGATGCCGAGCTAGGAGGGAAGGGAAGGACCATGTCTCCTACCTCCAAGGATCTGCACTGATGCACTTGCAGTTGGATGGACATGTGTGAGGTTCAGCCAACTGATTTTAGTTTTTGGTGCCACGTGGAGGTGAGGTGCAGGCATAGTAGCCCTTGGCATTGCCACAGTCTGCCTGTCTCTACAAAAGCTCTCTTTCTGGGACCTTCTTGGTGTTCCAGTGGTTAAAACTCCATGCTTCCAATGCAGGGGCTGTGGGTTCGATCCTTGGTCAGGGAACTAAGATCCCACATGCTGTGTGGTACAGCCCAAAGATTTTTTAAAAAGGCATCCCCATTAAAAAAAAGTTCTAAAAGTTCTCTTCCTTGGTCTCATGAAGGCCTGGAATAAGGGGCTACAGGGCAGGTATTGCTGTCTACATTTCACAGATGAGAAACAGGAGCTTCATCTTTCAGAAGGAGAATTTGAGTGAAGTTTAAAACTTCCTCACGGTTTTATGTTCTGTGACTATAACATCTTGTTCTAAAGCTCATGCTTTCAGCCTCCCACCTCTACCATTATCCCATCTGAATTTTAAGGTGACTGAATTTTCTTACTTTCAAAGCTGATTTTTAAGGCTTCCAATTACCTTCTTCTTCTCAGCCCAGTGACTCACACTGTTTCATTAAAAAGCTCTTGGCAGGAGAACCTCGTGCTTTCCTCCAGTGCTATTTGGGAGCAGTCACCCAAAGGGTCCTGCCCTGTGATGACAAGCATGGGGTGGGGCTTGCTGACAAGTCAAGAATTCAGGCTGCTTCCAGGCCTCCTCTCCCTCATGTGAGGAAGCGGTAAAGAATGTAAATAACAATGCATTTGATGAATAACAGCTTTCCTAGTGAGAAGGTCTTTACAGTTTTTGAGGACATGTCAAGAGCCTTCAGGAACCACCTTCTGTTTTGACAAATACTCTCTTTGGCTGGTATTCTGAGTCCCTGGGGGAACTTCCTGACTGGAGTTTCGAAATTTCTAAAAGTGTTCTTTCCCCTTCCTGCATTGGGAATTGGTGACCTCCATTGGGAACTGGTGAATGATCCCCCCAACCTTGTTTTCTTATTAAGTTGGTAGCAGAGCCATTGCTAGGAGGGCTGAGAGAACGCCTCTAAGGAAGCACTGGGTGACAGTGTGTTTCGCCTTGGGTCTGATAAGCGTGAGACGCTGAGATGTGTTTCCACAGCGGCTGGGTGCTCTGATGGGATTGCGGCCATTGGCTATAAGCACTGTTGGTTCAGTGAGGAGTGGCTTCCTAGTTGTATTTGTCTTGACTTTTCCCTTTCCCACTTTTTCCAATTTGCCTTTCTCCTCATTCCTTCCCGCTCCTGACCTTCCCCCACATGCCACCCTCCTGCTCAGACCTGGTGCACAGCTGCATTTCCTAATTGTTTGCACTGGAGAATCTCGGCAGTGGCTTCCTCCCCAAGGGCCACGGAAAATATCTGGGCACATTGTCTGCAAATGACAAAGAGGGGGTTTGGCAAGACATGAACACAAGACAGTCAATTTGAGGCAACATATGGTACCAATCAAGGCAAGAGGGCTTCTTAACTTGATACTAAGATTCCTTCCTTACTCTTCTCCCACTTAGGACAAAAACTTGATATTCTGCTTTGAAGAGATAATTTTGTTCTTGGAAATCAGTTATGAGGGCACTCTACAAAGGAAACTGATTTCCATGTCTGCCTGGAAACAATTGGCTCAAGAGTTTGGTGGGTAATGGCATCTGAAAGAATGAGAATAATTAGGTATCTGATCCTGATGCTGAAAAGGTGGGTACAGTGGGTGAGAACAGAAGGTGAGTACAAGGATGAGTATACGGAAATTATATGCACTCAAGGCTCTGGGAACTTATTTCAATGCATTTATTTGTAATTGACTCAGTTTTACTTAAAAACAAAACAAAATGTAAAATCATCTCTAATATTAAGTATTACTCAGACTCTGAAGGTCTTTCTAAGAAATGTCTCCTTTAAATGGTCTTTTATTTGATTAAGTCAAATTGAGGCCTTGATTAATCACAGGCTTCATAGTTTCTAGTCCTAATGACTGGAAAAATCTGATCAATGATTCCATACACCTAGGAGTCTTTAGGGAAATAAGGCAAAAATCTCAGAACTTACTGGTTGGCAGCCCATCCCATGAGGGAGGTCCATCTTATAGATGCCTACATTTGTCAAGCCAAGTGTGTAAGGACTGCATCCATGGTAGGCTCCTCTGCAGACAGAAAAGGGTGGGAGGACTGGGTTAAGTGTGCTTTCATTTGATCACTGGCCTGTGGAGCACTGGGTTTGACAAAAAAGAAAATCCATGAACGCTATGGAGATGAAAAAGAGCACCATTGGCCTACAACCTCAATGATCTCAAAGAAATCTTCTAAGCCTGGGTCAAATGAATTCGCCTATTCATGTTTTCTCCTAGCATCACAGATTTGAATCGTGAAAGGAATTTTGGAGGCCATCTGGCCGAGAGCTCTGACCTTAGACCTGCCCTACTCTGTTCCTCTAAGCAATGAGACTCATCTTTTAGCAACATACCAGAAATTATATATTCAACGAGTCTGCAAAGTAATCTCTTTGAGAAGATGAGTATTTGTCCCTGTGACGCGGTGGTCACTTAACATTTTTGGGAACTTTTCTTCAAGTGCCTCATAAGCCATCCTAGTCAGCATAGAAGAAACACAGGCTTTATTTCTGGAAACTGAAATAGTCATATTTATTACAAATTATCCTAATCTCTTGGTTTCAAATAAGTTTGGACAACTTCCCAAATCAAAATCACCCTTCAAAAAGGATTTAGGACTATTGAGACTATTCGAAGGTATGGTTATATATCCTGAAAGTGGAAACACAAACATGTATTGAACCCTAGTAGGACCAGGACTGCTCTGAATAGATCATGATTTATCTGGACATACATATTCTACATGTTCAAGGTGGTTTTAGAAAAGGCAGAGGAACCAGAGATCAAATTGCCAACATCTGCTGGATCATGGAAAAAGCAAGAGAGTTCCAGAAAAACATCTATTTCTGCTTTATTGACTATGCCAAAGCCTTTGACTGTGTGGATCACAATAAACTGTGGAAAATTCTGAAAGAGATGGGAATACCAGACCACCTGACCTGCCTCTTGAGAAACCTGTATGCAGGTCAGGAAGCAACAGTCAGAACTGAACATGGAACAACAGACTGGTTCCAATTAGGAAAAGGAGTACATCAAGGCTGTATATTGTCACCCTGCTTGTTTAACTTATATGCAGAGTACATCAGGAGAAACGCTGGGCTGGAGGAAGCGCAAGCTGGAATCAAGATTGCCGGGAGAAATATCA
>SJYQ01001727.1:1081514-1099523 GCA_006410935.1 Redunca redunca | reverse complement strand
TGCAGCCATGAAATTAAAAGACGCTTACTCCTTGGAAGGAAAGTTATGACCAACCTAGATAGCATATTCAAAAGCAGAGACATTACTTTGCCAACAAAGGTCCGTCTAGTCAAGGCTATGGTTTTTCCAGTGGTCATGTATGGATGTGAGAGTTGGACTGTGAAGAAAGCTGAGTGCTGAAGAATTGATGCTTTTAAACTGTGGTGTTAGAAAAGACTCTTGAGAGTCCCTTGGACTGCAAGGAGGTCCAACCAGTCCATTCTAAAGGAGATCAGTCCTGGGTGTTCTTTGGAAGGAATGATGCTAAAAGTGAAACTCCAGTACTTTGGCTACCTCATGTGAAGAGTTGACTCATTGGAAAAGACTCTGATGCTGGGAGGGGTTGGGGGCAGGAGGAAAGGGGACGACAGAGGATGAAATGGCTGGATGGTATCACCGACTCGATGGACGTGAGTATAAGTGAACTCTGGGAGATTGCGATGGACAGGGAGGCCTGGCGTGCTGTGATTCATGGGGTCGCAAAGAGTTGGACATGACTGAGTGACTGAACTGAACTGAATATATTAAATTACTGATTCTCAAAAGTCATCCAAAGGGGCAGAAATATACAGGGTTAGCTAGGGTACTGAAGAATTGATGCTTTTGAACTGTGGTACTGGAGAAGACTCTTGAGAGTCCCTTGGACTGCAAGGAGATCCAACCAGTCAATCCTAAAGGAAATCAGTCCTGAATATTCATTGGAAGTACTAATGCTGAAGCTGAAACTCCAGTACTTTGTCCACCTAATGCAAAGAACTGACTCGTTGGAAAAGACCCCGATGCTGGGAAAGATAGAAGGCAGGAGAAAGGGATGACAGAGGATGAGATGGTTGGATGGCATCACCAACTCAATGAACATGAGTTTGAGCAAGCTCTGGGAGTTGGTGATGGACAGGGAAGCCTGGCGTGCTGCAGTCCATGGGGTTGTAAAGAGTTGGACACGACTGAGCAATTGAACTGAACTGAACTCTGAATTTAGAAAAAAAGGTGAAAAATGGTACAGCTGGCACTGTGAAATAAGTATATGGCTTCTTATCATAAGCAGAGATGAAAGTGAGTCCAATGTTACATGGCAAAGCTCCTGGGGGTGCAGACCAGTCTTTCACTATCTGGCATAGGGTGCAGTCAATACCGTATCTCTTTTTACTTTTAATTTATTCTTTTTAAATTTGTATTTTTTTTTTGGAGCACACCAGGTGGTGATAGTAGTAGAGAACACATCTGCCAATGGGAGAGACATAAGAGACGTGTGCCCGATCCCTGGGTCAGGAAGATCCCCTGGAGGAAGGCATGGCAGCCCACTCCAGTACTCTTGCTGGGAGATCCCATGGACAGAGTAGCGTGGTAGACTACAGTCCATTGGACTGCAAAAAGTCAGACACGGCAGAAGTGACTTAGTGTGCAGCACATTGTTGATTAACAATGTGTTAGTTTCTATACCATATCTTTAAAGTTAAAAAGCTGACTTAGCAGCAGCAGCAGCAGCCTTCTTTTTAATTCCATAGAGAATTATGAACTAGGCTTCCAAACTCTTTATTAGTTACCTCAGTCAGGGACCCCTACTTGGCTCAGGCCAATTTTTATGGTGCTGTCCATCCATAAAATTCATTTGATGGGTCCTACCCTAAATCCTGAAATTAGAAAAACACCCCTGTGAAAGTCTTTCTCCTGCTCTAGGCTATATTTTAGAGATTAACATTTAATATTGGGGTGAGTCAGTGTTAAAATGAATCTTCCAAGATGTGGTTACCTGAAAGAAATGATGTCTGTGCTGTTTGAGTGTGCTCTGGCCATCAGCATGGCTAGGTCATTGGCTTCTGAACCACTGTTCACCAAGAAAATGACCTGGAGGAAAAAGATACACATGGTCATGAGACACAGATTATTGAATTCATTTGAAATTGTCAAAGAGTGTATCCCAGCCTCTGATTATTAAGAAGAGTTCCCTTCATACCAATCAGTTCAGTCACTCAGTCATGTCCGACTCTGCGACCCCATGGAGTCTCATCATTTAATTATTGATTCTATAGCTCTTCATTGAGCAGCTGCTGAGCATTAGAGATACAACAATGGCTAAGGGATTGTCCAAATTGTGAAACATTCTAGGCTTCCATTAGAATTACCTGATGCTCTTCGAAGTGCTAAGATGGAGAGGCTTGCTGAGGTGTACAGTGGTTAGCAGCCAAGGGAATCTGAGAACTTGGTCTCTTGGCTCTTGAAATTGAATCAGTCTGCTTGACTCTGAAGGCTTGGCCCAGAGGCCCCCAGAGGATATCCCAGCCTGTCTGTTCAGTGTTTGTGAATGTTAAAAAAAGTGACCAAACAAAAAAAAAGTGCAGCTCATCCTGGTTGAAGGAAAGGGGAGCACTCAAGGGCACTGGATCCTTCCTAACCTGATTTTAGGTTTTAGAGTGAAAGTGAAGTCGCTCAGTCGTGTCCGACTCTTTGCAACCCCATGGACTGTAGCCTACCACGCTCCTCTGTCCATGGGATTTTCCAGACAATAGTACTGGAGTGGATTGCCATTTAGGATCCATCAAATGAACTTTAAGGCTAGATAGCGCCATCTAAGGGGCTTCTCAGGTGGTGCAGTTGGTAAAGAATCTGCCTGCCAATGCAGGAGATGAAAGAGACACAGTTCGATCCCTGGGTTGCGAAGATCCCCTGGAGTAGGAAATGGCAACCCATTCCAATATTCTTGCCTGGAAAATTCCTTGGACAGAGAAGCCTGGTGGGCTACAGTCCATGAGGTTGCAAAGAGTCGGACACGACTGAGCATGGATCCAGTGTTGGGGTTCCTGACTGAGGTAACCAAGAGTTTGGAGTCCTGCCCTGAAGTTAGGTTACAGCTATTTCAGATTTCTTCATCTCTTGTATATCGTATAGGAAATTGGGTACTTAGATAATATGGTAAAATAATAATCATAGCTGACACCAGGTATGGGGCACGGTTTTAGATATTAACTCATTGAATCCTGAAATGCAAATTTTGGCCAACATTTTAACTTCTCAATCCAGTTAAAAAAGTCAATCATTTCAGATGCAGAAAAACATCCCATTTAGCAAAAATATCAAGCTGCATCTCAGACCAAATGAATTTAACGGTATATTAATTTTCTAAAAAAATGGCTTCACTCTTTGTTAAAGAAGAAATGCCAATGGCTTGGCAGAGGCAGTGTGTAGCCAAGAGATGAAAACTTCCTGAGTAACACAGAGGAGAGTGTCAGGAAGGCGGGGGCACCCCTGAAGTGATGTCTGCAAAGATAAGGTAAGGAAAATGATCAGGAGAGGCAGCCACTGGGAGCTGATGAAGTGAATGTCAGCTGGTTTTAGCAGCAATTCATTGATTTCTCTCTTCTCCTTGAGTGCCTTTGGACATGGCTACCAGTGCACTCGCTTTAGATGTTGAGTGCACAGATCAGATTCCGCACCCAAACTCTCATTTCCCCGTCCAGCTTCCCTGGGATCAGCAGATCCTGCCCCTTTGAGTTATGAGCATCAGACCTTCAACGGCTCAGGAAGAAGTGCCGAAAGCTTCTCTGCATATTCGTGGATCAGAGGGTGGAAGAAGACAGAACTTGTGTGCCACAGGCGGCCCAGTTGCCTTTGCGCCGCTGCATTTACTTTCCTGGATAAACGGAAGAGCAGAGTTACCCACACCGCCGAGGGCATGTCCCTCCCCACACAACACTGACCATTGAGTTAAAAGCGATTGGATCGTAGCCATTCTGACTGGTGTGAAATGGTACCTCATTGTGGTCTTGATTTGCATTTCTCTGATGGAGAGGGTGTGGAGAAAAGGGAACCCTCTTACACTGTTGGTGGGAATGTAAACTAGTACAGCCACTGTGGAGAACAGTGTGGAGATTCCTTAAAAAACTACAAATAGAACTGCCTTATGACCCAGCAATCCCACTGCTGGACATACACACTGAGGAAACCAAAATTGAAAGAGACGTGTACCCCAATGTTCATCGCAGCACTGTTCATAATATCCAGGACATGGAAGCAACCTAGATGTCCATCAGCAGAGGAATGGATAAGGAAACTGTGGTACATATACATAATGGAGTATTACTCAGCCATTAAAAAGAATACATTGAATCAGTTCTAATGAGGTGGATGAAAATGGAGCCAATTATACAGAGTGAAGTAAGCCAGAAAGAAAAACACCAATACAGTATGCTAACGCATATATATGGAATTTGGAAAGATGGTAATGATGACCCTGTATGCGAGACAGCAAAAGAGACACAGATGTAAAGAACAGACTTTTGGACTCTGTGGGAGAGGGAGAGGGTGGGATGATTTGGGAGAATGGCATTGAAACATGTATACTATCATGTAAGAAATGAATCGCTAGTCTAGGCTCGATACAGGATACAGGATGCTTGGGGCTGGTGCACTGGGATGACCCAGAGAGATGATATGGGGAGGGTGGTGGGAGGGGGGTTCAGGGTTGGGAACTCATGTACACCTGTGGTGGATTCATGTCAATGTATGGCAAAACCAATACAGTATTGTAAAGTAAAAAAAATAATAATAAAAAAGAAACTAAAAAAAAAAAAGTGAAAAAAAAAAAAAAAACCGATGGGTATTTATCAAAGAGTTTCAAGAGGCAGATTTCAACCAAACACAAGAAAGAGCTTCTCTAGCCACCAGAGGTATCTGGTAACGGGACGTATTGCCTCAAAAGGTAATGAATTCCTGACCAAGAGAAGTGTTCAAAAGAGGACTAAATGATTGATTGCTGGGGATTTTAAAAGATAAATTCCTAGAGAAGAAGGAATTTTGAAGGTATAATCTCTTCTAACTAGATTTTCTTATTAACTACGCTTTAAAGAGTTTGGAAAATAGAGAAGACTACATGTAAGCCTGGGTGTTTTTCCATTTTATTCTAAAGAATTATAGCTCAATCAAACACATGTTTATAAGATCAACAACTTTTCCTTTAAAGATGATTCCAAGATTTGGGTCTTAGTAGTGGTCGGTGTTTATGAACATTCTGTTATCACATTCTGTGAAGGATCCAAAATCTCACTTTGAGGGAAAGAAGGAACTGCTGTTGCTACTAAATCGCTTCAGTTGTGTCCGACTCTGTGCGACTCCATAGATGGCAGCCCACCAGGCTCCCCCGTCCCTGGGATTCTCCAGGCAAGAACACTGGAGTGGGTTGCCATTTCGTTCTCCAATGCATGAAAGTGAAAAGGGAAAGTGAAGTCGCTCAGTCATGTCCGACTCTTAGTGACCCCATGGACTGCAGCCCACCAGGCTCCTCTGTCCATGGGATTTTCCAGGCAAGAGTGGTGGAGTGGGGTGCCATTGCCTTCCCTGAAAGAAGGAACTAAAGGTATATAAATATGTGAGACCTGACTTGGAATGACTTGAAAAGACAGGCCAGTGTGTTTGAACTTGATCCAAAGAAGAGAAATGGCTGAAGTCTTTTATCAATAATTGATATACCAAAAAAAAAAAAAAATCAGTTCAGTGGTTAAACAATTTTGAGGAATACCAGATCAAATTCTTTACTGCAGGACTTATCAGTACCTTTAATAGGCTAATGTGCCCTGTGTCTCCCCAGGAGGGAGAGATGGAGTTTATTGTGTTTCCCAACCTTATTTTCTAATGGAACCCTTTAACAATGAACCTCTCCTGTGATCAGTGTCCCAGAGAACTCACTTCAGAAAATTGTGGATTATTAATAAACTCTTATGTGGAAGAGACACTTGACAAAAGCATTCTTTAGCAAAATAAATCTGAGAGCCACATGAAGGTAGGAGGGAAGACTGGAATTGGTGAGGCCAGTTACCTGGGAGGCATGGTAGCCTTCCACATGTGCGGGAGCAGAACTAGGACACTGGGCCTTCCTGAGAGGGGCTAGTAGGGAAAGGCATTTCAGTGGAGGGAAACTAGATCTTGGTATCAGGTTGGTTATGTAGAGTGAAAGGCAGAAAAGGGCCCAAGATGACTTTAGTATTCTTGCCTGTGATATCGGGAGAAACCCCAGTGTTGATTGAGAAGCACAACCAGTCTTGTTTTAACTACGCAGCTCCTAGCAAGGACTTACCCAGAGGAGGTGGCTCATATGTGCTCCTTGAATAAACGAATATGTGACTAGAAACAGTTTTGTGGAAAGCACATGGATTTGGTCTTTGTAATGTCGATTTGCAACTGATGGTGGAGTATCATGGGCAGGGGGTATCCTGGAGGCTGAAGGAGACATGGGACATCTTACTGCCCACCTTGGGTGTCTTAGACATGTTATCATAGCTTGGTGAGGAGCCAAGGCTGAACAGCTGGGTGAGGCTGCTGAAATGTAGCAACTAAGTGAGAAGAGGTAGGGAGATGGGGTGAGACCAGTTCTGTGGGGGAAATAACAAGAGAAGAAGGGAGTATAGAGAGAAGAGGGGAGGGCTCAGGAAAGAGCTGGAAACACCCAGAGTTAGGGGGTCAGAGGGATGAGGTGAATGGTCAGTGGGTGACCAGGAGATGCACCAAGGTCACGGGAGCCAGTGGGAAAGGTTCATTCACAGACACCGTGTTGCATGTAATTGGGAGGATTCAATGTGACTGTTTAAAAATGCTCTCTACTTCATTTTTCTTTACTTCTTTCATGCATGTTTATCTTATGTTTTAAAATGTATCTGAAATTTATTTTTCACACTCCTCAGAATGTGGTATGGGAATGTGTGTATGTACTGTGTTGCTTCAGCCATGTCTGACTCTTTGTGACTCTATGGACCATAGTCCGCCAGGCTCCTTCATCCGTGGGATTCTGCAGGCAAGAATACTGGAGTGGGTTGTCGTTTCCTACTTCAGGGGATCTTTCTGACCCAGGAATCAAACCTGCGTCTGTTTCATCTCCTGCATTGGCAGACGGGTTCTTTACCACTAGCGCCACTTGGGAAGCCCTTCGTTTGGGACTAGTTCCTCCTGAAGATGCAGACAGCTGAGGGAGGAACAGGTGAGGGCTGGGCCTGGGAGTATAACCCCCTTCTTATGGCCTTATAGGTGCTCATGGAAAAGACCTTTCACCTTCTCTTGCACAGAAGGGCCCACACCTTATTTAGACTTGCTGCTTTATTTTTGCCCCATGTACTATGAGTATTATTGATCAGATTATTAAAGGCAAACCGGAATAGATCTTAAAATGAGATGGCTGCACTCAAACAAAAAGGACCACAGAGGGACCTGCCCAGGGTATCCGCATGTGGGCTGATGATCAGAATTACAGAAAATCTCAAGATTAATGCAGTCATCCACTTCTGGTGTAAATTTTCAGCTCTGGTTACATCGTCTTCTTATCATCCTTTCTTTCCTCTTTCATTGCACAGAGTTGATAAAGAAGAGTTGGATTAGAAGTGATTTCTCATCTCTCATCATCTCTTATCCCCCACACCTGCCCTGTGTACTCTGAGAATACCAGGTTTTCCCTTCTCTGCCCTTTCCTCTTCTGCCCTCCTTCTCTGGGCTTCCCTGGTGGCTCAGTGGTAAAGAATTTGCCTGCAAGGCAGGAGACCCAGGTTCGATCCCTGGGTCAGGAAGATCTCCTGGAGAAGGGAATGGCTGCCCACTCCAGTATTCTTGACTGGAGAATTCCATGGACAGAGAAGCCTGGCAGGCTATATTCCATGTGGTTGTACAGAGCTGGACACAACTGAGTGACTAACACTTTCACTTTCACTGCCCTTTCCTCAGCGCATGCCCTCTCTTTGTAAAGCTATAGCTATTATTGAGAAACACACACACAGCCATACTCCAATCACATGGTACACATCCCATTGCATGTACCATGAGGATGAGGAAATCTTGCATTGTTAAGAAAAGGCAAAGCATGGTGCGAAGATTTTTGTTGTTGTTACCCAGAATATAGGAAGGAGCACGTTAGCCACAAACTGCCATGTGCCTAAAGAGAGAGAGTTTCTCATTGAGGTTCCGAGTCACTAACGTGATTGTTAGCCTGTTTTCCCTATATTCTCTTGGGGTGAAAAATCTAGAAATTTTAAGGATACTCACGGGTGGCAGTGACCAACACTGACAGTGACGATCCCAGAAAAGAAATCCAGGTATCTGTTTCCCTCATGATCAAAGAGCCACTCCATGTGTCCCTGGTGGAGCACCAGGGGCTCCGGGAAATAGGCTGTGTGCACAGGAGAGAGATGTTGCTTATGGATCTCCAGGACTCGGCTATAGGCCAGGGACTGTAAGTAGACAAGAGTTAAGTGCGTAGCATCTTCCTTATCCCCACATTGCTAACAGGTCAATGGCAGGTCCAGACAGCAGCACCTGGGCTCCCCACTGACCTCACTCACCAGGGTGGCTCTTTGCCCAGGGACCTCCTTGCAGGATACACCCAGAGCCTTCCTCTCAAGTGGAGGAAATTATTCATGTGGCCCTTTGATCCTTTTCTACATCAAACATGAAGACCCCATGGACTGCAGCCTACCAGGCTCATCCGTCCATGGGATTTTCCAGGCAAGAGTACCAGAGCGGGTTGCCATTACCTTCTCTGAAACATGAAGAAGGAGGCTGGAATTTTCTACCTCTCCATAGAAAGCTTTGGCTTTGAGTTGATTTTAGCTGTGGAAAAAGAGACTGAAATACATGTCTGAAGTATCATGTTTTTTTCCCTCTAATTTCTTTTTTTTCTTGGAGGATAAAAAAAACCAGAGTGCTTGTAGTGTTCATGACTTTAATTATAAAGCTTCTGTCCTATCGTTCTCATCTCTGTGGGTCCCTCCTGACTTTATCGATTCTACAGTTTCTAACTCATGAATGTCATGTAGAATGAAGTGGGGGTTGGAGAGAGAGAGAGAAAGAGAGGAAAGGAGAGAGAACAAGTCTAATATTTATTGCGTGACTGCAAAATGAGAACTTGACACTTTCTGATGGTGGACTCAGGAAGGTCAGATCAGGCACTGACAGATGGGATGGAATGACATGTGTGCCATCACATGCGTGGTCTGTGTATTTCTTCTTGTGTGTACATGTACACCTGTATTCCTGTGATACATGTATGGTCATGGACAGTCTCTTCCTGTACTCTCTGCTTTGTCTCCCCATCTCTGCCTCTCGCTTTCTCTCTCTCTCTCTCTCTCTCACACACACACACACACACACTTCATACAATACCACTGAGTGGGGTAAGAGAGTTTGGAGGCTCCCACTGACTTGAAGGCTGTGATATCTGAGATAGCTCAGTGGCAGGCAGGGCTGTCTGTGGGTCTTTCTTGAGGAAACAGTTACCTTAGCCCTCCTGAGAAGAACCGCCTCACTGGAGTTCTCCTAAAACCTCGATGCTTACCTGGTATCTTTCGGGTGTGAAGTCACATGGCGGCATGCTGGGCTTTGTATGAAGGCCGCACCTGGTCACAGATGTCCAGAAAGCACCAGCTGAAAGTGGAATGGGTTAATGTCCTCAACTAAGCTGAAAAGTGGAATGGGTTAATGTCCTCAACTAAGCATCACACAGGCCTGTTTGTAAAAATGACCTGTCGTCATTCAAATCAAAGTCTTGAGGGCAATTTTATTTCTTAGTTTTGAGNAAGGCTGTGATATCTGAGATAGCTCAGTGGCAGGCAGGGCTGTCTGTGGGTCTTTCTTGAGGAAACAGTTACCTTAGCCCTCCTGAGAAGAACCGCCTCACTGGAGTTCTCCTAAAACCTCGATGCTTACCTGGTATCTTTCGGGTGTGAAGTCACATGGCGGCATGCTGGGCTTTGTATGAAGGCCGCACCTGGTCACAGATGTCCAGAAAGCACCAGCTGAAAGTGGAATGGGTTAATGTCCTCAACTAAGCTGAAAAGTGGAATGGGTTAATGTCCTCAACTAAGCATCACACAGGCCTGTTTGTAAAAATGACCTGTCGTCATTCAAATCAAAGTCTTGAGGGCAATTTTATTTCTTAGTTTTGAGAAAATCGTTTAAATTTTAGTTTGGATTTAAAACTGAGTTTTTTTTTTTTTTTTAAACAAACAGCTCAGAAAGAATTTATTACAGGGCAGCCAGGCAAGGAGAATTGAGGACGAGTCTCAGAAGTGCCTCCCCAAAGGTGAAGGGGTTGGGGTGCTTATGGTGCCAGCAGGGTGGTCTGAGATGTGGGGGAAGGCAACTGGAGGTAGGGAAAGAGGCAAGGTGATGGACGTTCTGCCTGGGAACATCTCAGTTACAAATGCCTAAAAGTAATTGATTTACTTCCAGCAGAAACTAATGCAACATTGTAAACTGATTTGTCCAGAAGAAACTAATACAACATTGTAAAGAAATTATATTCCAATAAAATAAATAAATAGCAAAACAAAAACCCAAAGTGGAGTCGCTGAGCATGATCAGAGGATGGAATTTTCTGGCCTCCGATGTCACCAGGCCAGTGTCCAGACACCTGCACAGGCCACAGACTGAGGTACCTTAATAATTAATTTTTTCTTTTTTTGGCCATGCATTGAGGTTTGCAGGATCTTAGTTCCCTGACCAGGAATTGACCCCAGGCCCTTAGCAGTGAAAAGGCAGAGTTCTAACCACCGCCTAGTCAGGGAATTCCCAATGATGAATTTTCTTAAACAACAAGGTCCTACTGTATAGCACAGGGAACTGTATTTAATATCCTATGATAAACCATAATGGGAAAGAACATGAAAAAGAATGCATATGCATTATGTATAGCTGAATCACTTGCTGTATAGCAGAAATGAACACAAGATTGTAAATCAACTATACTTCAATAAAATTAAAAATAAAAAATAATGAATTTTCTGGAGAAAAAAAGAGTTCCTCTTGAATCTGAGGGAAGGCACGGAAGTTATGGGGAAAGTCATGGTTTCTCCCGCCTTGGTCCCTCATAAACTTGGGAGGCTCCTCCCTCTGCTGCCGTACTGCAAGGACGGCAATTCTCTGTTCAGCTCAAACTTCCCTCAGGGCCGGAGGGTTGCTGGAGTACACCCTTTTTGTTAATGGAGGTGCTTTCTAAGCTTTGGGCTGCCTGGTCCCTGAATCCCAGTGCCAATCCCAGTTTCTGGTACTGCGTTGGCTCTCAATAAACAAGGAATGAATGGCTGTTGACTATTGTTGGGGAGGACAAAAAAGGGGTGCTAGGCCATGGACTATAATAATATATACATGCAAAGAGACTTAGAAGACAAAATCTTCTTGTAAAACACAACTCAAAGTCCATGAAGACACAAGACCAGAACAAACACAAGATAAACTGGAGCCAGAGGAATCATTAAATATTTGGAGCTAGAAGGAGGCTTAGGTTTTTTTTTTTGCTTTTGGTCAAGATGCTCATTTTATAGATGTAGGAGCCACTCTAAAGTGGTGAATTAATTTAGGATCACCAAGCCAGTTAGCTACAGAAGAAGAACAAAACTTTGAGTTTCTGACTCCCAGCCTGGTACCATTTTGCTCATTCACTGGCCACCTCCACCCTCCTCTTCCATCACAGATTTTGACCCCTCTATATAGCAGGGGATGGAATAATAGAATCAGAGAACATTGGAGCTGAAAGAGATGTCTAGAAACTTTATAAGTACTCTTGGAAAAGAATGCTGCTAATTTTGAGGTTCAAGGTCAGTATAGAGCTAATTTTACAGGTGGAGAGAGCTTGGCAAATTATTTCTCTTGTTCAGCATGAAAGTTTGAATCCACGGATGTAATGTTGGAGTTTTGTGTGGCTATGGAGTCATCATCCTGAGAAACACAATGAACAATTGTGTTTTTAAAAGAGCCGGAAAGTAATGACTCTGAATATGTTTTCTTTCTTTCATGAAAGAGTTCATTCACTTTTCTGCTCTAAATAGTCATGATTGCTCTTACTTTAGAAGCAAATGGCTTTGGCTATCCATGCACAGAAATGACCCAAAAGTAAAACTAAGTTTTCTGAGAATTTCACCTTTTGAAAAGCTTTTCATTGTGTCTCTCTACATTAGTTACTATTCTGAGATGGGGAAAAAAATTCTGAGTGTTTCTAAGAATTCAAATTCTCTTCAATCCTGCAGTCTCATTTTCCTATCTGTAAAACTGAAGCTACCCACTAAGGAGACTGAAAGGTCTCTTGACTCCAAAGTTACAGGAAATTATGAAAATGGTCTGGAGAGGAAAATAAGGAGAGTTGGAAAAATTCGATAAAGAAAAACTTGAGTTTTAAGTGGTCAAGGTAGGTATATTCAATCATTCATTTGTTTATTCACCAAATTCATGGGAATATGATGGTGAAATGAGGGCTCAAAATGAAATTCATAAAATTCTGCTCTCAGGAAGGAGGAGAGAAGGAAGAAAGATTAGTTATCAAGTAGGAAAAATAATGTCAACAAGTAAAATAAGTCTAGATAACATCTTATATTTATATGTGGAATCCAAAAAACAAAACGAGTGAATAACCATATTAATAACAAAAAATAAACCAACTCACAGATATAGAGAACAAACTAGGGGTTACTAGTGGTGATAAGGATGGGGGGAGGGGCAAGACATGGGTAAGAGATTAAAAGGTATAACTACCATGTATAACTTCCCTGGTGGCTCAGATGGTAAAGTGTCTGCCTACAATGCAGGAGACCCAGGTTCAATCCCTGGGTTGGGAAGATCCTCTGGAGAAGGAAATGGCAACCCACTCCAGTACTCTTGCCTGGAAAATCCCATGAATGGAGGAGCGTGGTAGGCTACAGTCCACGGGGTTGCAAAGAGTTGGCTACGACTGAACGACTTCACTTTCACTTTCACTATGTATAAAATAAGTAAGGCACAAGAATATATTGTATAGCACAGGGCATATAGCCGATACTTTATAATTATTTAAATAGAATATAGTTTATAAAGACTGTGTGGATCACAATAAACTGTGGAAAATTCTGAAAGAGATGGGAATACCAGACCACCTAACCTGCCTCTTGAGAAATCTGTATGCAGGCCAGGAAGCAACAGTGAGAACTGGACATGGAACAACAGACTGGTTCCAAATAGGAAAAGGAGTGCGTCAAGGCTGTATATTGTCACCCTGCTTATTTAACTTCTATGCAGAGTACATCATGAGAAACACTGGACTGGAAGAAACAAAAGCTGGAATCAAGATTGCTGGGAGAAATATCAATAACCAGATCATGGCATCCGGTCCTATCACTCCATGGGAAATAGATGGAGAAACAGTGGAAACAGTGTCAGACTTTATTTTTTTGGGCTCCAAAATCACTGCAGATGGTGACTGCAGCCATGAAATTAAAAGATGCTTACTCCTTGGAAGGAAAGTTATGACCAACCTAGATAGCATATTCAAAAGCAGAGACATTACTTTGCCAACTAAGGTCCCTCTAGTCAAGGCTATGGTTTTTCCAGTAGTCATGTATGGATGTGAGAGTTGGACTGTGAAGAATGCTGAGCACCGAAGAATTGATGCTTTTGAAGTGTGGTGTTGGAGAAGACTCTTGAGAGTCCCTTGGACTGCAAGGAGATCTAACCAGTCCATTCTGAAGGAGATCAGTCCTGGGTGTTCTTTGGAAGGACTGATGCTAAAGCTGAAACTCCAGTACTTTGGCCACCTCATGTGAAGAGCTGACTCATTGGAGAAGACTTTGATGCTGGGAGGGATTGGGGGCAGGAGGAGAAGGGGATGACAGAGGATGAGATGGTTGGATGGCATCACTGACTCGATGGACGTGAGTCTGAGTGAACTCCAGGAGTTGGTGATGGACAGGGAGGCCTGGCGTGCTGCGATTCATGGGGTTGCAGAGTCGGACACGACTGAGCGACTGAACTGAATTGATAGTTTATAAAAATATTGAATCACTATTTGTATGCATGAAACTAATCTGTTTGTACTTTAATGAAAAAATAAAAAAGTGTAGATAACATCTTAAAACAGCTGAAAATCTCTCTCATTAAACAACCCAAACTCAACAAAAATAGAAAATACAATAATCGGTGGCCAAAAAGAAGCAAAATGCTTCTGTTTTCATTATTTACTAGAAAAAACCTAAATACCTTGTCAATTGCCTTCATTCTCTATTCAAAATAACCTGTTTTTTGAGGATGCCATAGATTTGAAGGTTAATAAAGCTTCTCTGAGACTCCTGGAAATTGTGTGTGTGCACATGGGGATTTCCAGGTGAAAATTCTAGGGAAAATTCTCTTTGTAATGATAAAAAGTTTTCTAATATTTGTAACCAGCTTTCAACACAGAGTGGAAATTTATCAAGAGCTTGTGATTCAAATGAAATAAAAAGGTTATAAAACATTTGAAAATATACAATGCTCATACTTGGTAGAATATTGAAGAAATTTATTAAAGTGCTAATGACACTTTATTTCTGCATAGCATATTAAGTCACTTTAAAAAAGTTGTCGAGAGGGGGAATGGATTGGGAGACTGGGACTGACAGATGTACACTCTTATGTATAAAATAAATAACTGATGAGAACCTACTGTCTAGTGCAGGGAACTCTACTCAGTGCTCTGTGGCGACCTAAATGTGAACGAAATCCAAAAAAGAGGGGATACATGTACATGTATCACTGATCCACTTTGCTGTACAGCAGAAACTAACACGATATTGTAAAGCAACTATATTCCAATAAAAAACCAAAAACTGAAATAAATATCTTTAATTAAAAATTCAAAACCAAACCAAACCAAAACAAACTTGTCACTTTGGGTGTCTCATTTGATACTTGGCATAGCCAATGGGTTTAGAAAGGAAGATATTATCACTCACCTTAGAGCTGAGGACGTGATTAAAAGTGAGGTGTTTGCAGTTTTGAGCCACCCCTCACCATCCTGTTGATTCTTACAAACACCCCCCACCTTCTCTCCATATCCTTCCAATAAATGTTCTTTTGCTTAAAGTGAACCAGGGCCAGTTGATGCTGTTCACTAGCAAGAGCTCTGCCTGATTCTGAGGCTGGTGACTCTTGTCCTTCCTTTTGGCACTTTTGGGGGCAAGCCTAGTCTGAGCCCCTCCTAGCCTTCTGTTGGGCTTAGGTCAGTCCACAGATGGCAGAAAGGATGGTCTGGTGGTATAGGTGGAACACCTACTTTTAGGCTAATTTAAATGATTTTCTTAGGAAAGACTTTGCAGGAGGCTTGGGAAGTTTCTCATCTGGAAATGCGTGTTATGTGCAATTAATTTGCTCTCCTATGCACCCCTCCTTGTGGGAGAGAAGGCAGATGGTGGCAAAACGGTATGTTTGAGTGTATACCCACCTGCCTGAACATGTTATGAATTCAATAATCTTTTGTGTGTGTGTGTGTGTGTGTGTGTGTGTGTGTGCTCAGTTGTGTTGGACTCTGTGACCCCATGGATTGTAGCTCACCAGGCTTCTCTGTTCATGGGATTCTCCAGGCAAGAACGCTGGAGTGGGTTGCCATTTCATCCTCCGGGGGATCTTCCCAACCCAGGGAGCGAACCTGAGTCTCTTGCATCTCCTACACTGGCAGATGAATTCCTTACCACGAGCGCCAATTTAGCTAATTAGTAAAAAAGGCACAGCTAAGATATTTTCTATACTCTTTCATCCAAACAACAAATTGCTTCTGTAACTTTGTGGATATAGTTAACCTAACGTGATTGTGCCTGTCAAACAGAGGCAAGGCTGAATATTGAGTGCACACATATATTGCACAATATACATGTAGGTGTTACATAAGGATCGTGACACTTTTTTTTTTTGCATATCTGGCAATACTTATACCAGGTGATCTTCCTATCTAACATGAACCCTGTCTCCCCCCAACCCCATTTTATTTTTCTATCCCCTCACCAAAATTTATAGCCCATATCTCTGCTGGATATTTTAAAAATATATTTATGCATTTTTCTGTTTATTCTCAGTCTCCCCCATTGAGACACATAAGGGCTAAGGTTTTGTTTTGCTCACTGTGGCTTGGTTTAAGCACAGGGGTAAGTGCTCAATTACTTATTGACTAAATGTCTATTTGTATAACCCAGCAGGTCCATAAGAAGGGTGTGTTCAATGAGTGTGTGCTTGGATGAACAAACAAGCAGGCAGGTATTTAAGACTAGTAGGTAAGAAAATGGAAGTCAAGCACCAAAGTGTTTTGAAAAGCCAGGTAGAGTAGGACACCCATGTCTATGTGTTGTGGGTTTTTGCAAGATGACTTCTTCCCCGCAGTGCCCTTGGTGGAAGAGTCTCTGCTGAGTTGATCAAGATCTCTAGGCACCGAGCCTCACCTGGTCCCACCCCCAGCCCAGCTCCACAACCCTCAGGGATGGGGTAGAAAAGGGGAAGGGCCAGCAGAGACAGTATTTTCTCTTGCTTTGTCAACAACCGGTACTTTTAGGATAGTGTCTTCTTTACCAAGTATGAGACTCTGGGTATAATTCTAGCTCCTTCTCAGAAAATGTTGGAGTTAAATAATGTTCTGGCAAAGGACCCATGACTGGGGGAAAAGAGAAATCCAAACAGGACTGGAAGAAGAGTGGTTTAGAAAGGGCCTGGTGGAATCACTCTGGCTCTGGAGTCAGACAGACCTGGCTTTGAATCTCAAGTTGTCATGTCCACACTTCTGCCTTTGATCAAAATTTTAAATGATCCTTTATCCTTCTGTCTCATCTGTGAAATGGGACAATAGTACGTCCTAAGAAGTTTGGTTGAAGATGAGAGCACCAGATATATATTAAATTTCAAAGAATCACAGCTGTTAAGGGGGAAGAAAGCAAATGGAAGAGGAAGGCGGGAGAGAGGAAAAGGAAAGATGTGGAGAAAATGAAGATAAAATTGATCATCATAGGGCAATGGAAAAGGGTCCCCTTTGTTCAGGGCCTGTGGGGCATGGGGTCTTGCTATGTCTCATCAATGAGATATATGATGCTTGCTTTTGCTCACATCTCATCAGAGGGATTAGTGAGGAGGTGGTGGGCTCCTAGTGAAATAAGATATGTGTGAAAATCAGGAATACATGAAGCTACCACCAGACCTGGCCACCCCAGGTCTGTTCCTGCTGGAGAAAAAGGAGAGTCTGCATGGAAGAAGAGGTTCACAGTCTAGTCCTGGCTTAGGTGGCTTTGGGTAAAGCCACCTAAGTCTTTACCTAAGGCTTTTCTCTGAGGCTCAGTTTCCTTGTTAGTAATTGAGGGGAGGGGGTACCACCTTCTAGGGGTATGTCAGAAATTTGTGAGGATGCTTTATGTCTTTTAAAGTAGTTATCCTCAAGCATCTGTATACTACAGTTAATACTTCATTATTTGAATTGCTTTCTTTTATTTCTTCTTTATGTTTCTGCAAATATTTTTAGTTTAAAATTGTGTCTAGTCTGATTTTATTACCCATGAATTTCATTTCGGGATGAAAGGATACATTACCAAATACTGATCATGAGAAGGGGGCACTGGGTTTGACAAGGTGGGGTCTAGCCCACGTCTTGGATGATCTGTCTGGAATTCCAGAATTTCAGGCAACAAGCTCCAGAACTCAGCCCTTCCGCTCTCACTGACCCTTCCACTGACCCACATCCCCCTGATTTCCACTCACCGTTAAGGGAAAAGCACATCTTGGGGGTCCAGAGAGATAAGGTTTTCAGGTGCAAAGCTCTCAGCAAATGTCTCCAGGCTCCTGTCATTTCTCCCAGTCAGGAAGCAAGTCCCCACAGAAGCAGGAGCAAGTAAACCTGTGCTTCCCACGGAGCAAGGACTCAGCTGCTCACTGACCAGCTGGACTTTGAGATTAGGAAGGAAGGGGAGGAGCTCAAGAGGGGCGTTATGGAGGGATTACTGCCTTCACTTCCGGGGGGCCGCAGAGCTTCCGTGGTTGGCAACAGTGCCTTAAGGGGAGAGGGAGAGGGAAGGAGAGAGGGAGGAAAAGAGAAAATGGAAGGCAGGTAAGCAGAGCAAAAGTCTTCTGGACTTTCTTTAATTGAAGGATAATCGCTATACAGTATTGTGTTGGTTTCTGCCATACATCAACATGAATCAGCCATAGGTGTACATATGTCCCCTCCGTCTGGAACCTCCCCCCTGCCCCGGC
>SJYQ01001727.1:1050733-1081497 GCA_006410935.1 Redunca redunca | reverse complement strand
GGCTGCCCGCCCGCCCCCGCCACCTCCCACGGCATCCTACCCCTCTGGTTCTCCTGGACTATTTTGTTAGTTTTGTGTCCCATGAAGGTCTCACTGGATGAACGTCTCTCTGCGGGAGGGTGATGATGGGTATGGGAGAAGGGCCAGGATACAGTTGCAGGGGTCAGAGACTTGGAAATGAAACAGTGAAAAAGAGAAAGAAGGAAGATATGCGTGAAATGAACAGGTAAAGACATTGCTGTTGGTGTGGGGGGTCTTGAGGAAGACAGGCGGGACTAATGGGGAAGAGGGTGGTCCATGGGAAAGCAGAGGGGCATCGAATAGCTAGGGAAGGCCTTAGGTATCAGAATAGTGCAAGAAGTTGAGAGCTGGGGCTTTATTTTTATTATTCTTTAATTTCTTAAATTCCCATTTGTCACTCTTGCCTCTCCCGCACCCTTAACCTCCATAAGTAACTATTCTGTGTGTTTAATGTATACCTTTTTCTTGATAAGTACTCTTGTAAAGGGGCTTCCCAGTGACTCAGCAGTAAATAATCCACCTGCTGATCTGATCCCTGGGTTGGGAAGATCCCCTGGAGAAGGAAATGGCAACCCATTCCAGAATTCTTGTCTGGAGAATCCCATGGACAGAAGAATCTGGTGAGCTGTAGTCCATGTGGTCACAGAGTCAGACACGACTAAGTGATAAAACAACAACAAATTCTTGTAAAATGTGTATTGTTCGGGGTGAACACATTTTTAATTTATGTAAATATGTGTACTTTTTTTTTTCCCACTCAGAGCCATGCTTTTCAAATCCATCCAGGTTGCTGTGAATAGACTTCTTCCAGCAGCTCTGGAGTGGGTGCCTCTGGAGTAGGGCAGTGCCTAAGTGGGGAGAGGGACAAAGGCAGCTGGAGCTGGGAGGGTGAGGGGGTGTTGGTGTAGAAAGTGGCTCCTGTTAATGGAAGGCAAGGAGGGACAGAAGAAAGAGGCAGGTCTCTCCACAGTGGTAGGTGGCAGATTTCATAAGCAAGGGAACTTACTTATGAGGCTTGTCTTTGGAGAGTAGATCTTTGCATCCCACTCACCGGAATCTCAAAATGTGTTTTTAAAATAATTTTATTGATTTAATTTCTGTCTGGCTGGGCTGAGTCTCTGTTGCTGCATGGACTTTTCTCTAGTTGCGGCAAGCAGGGGCTACTCCCTAGCTGTGGTGCGCAGGCTTCTCATCACAGTGGCTTCTCTTGCTGGGGAGCACAGGCTCTAGGGTGCTCAGGCTTCAGTAGCTGTAGCAAGGGAGCTCAGTAGTTGTGGTGCCCAGGCTCCAGAGCACAGGCTCAATAGTCGTGGTGCACAGGTTTAGTTGCTCCGTGAATGTGGCATCTTCCCAGCACAGGGACTGAAGCCGTGTCTCCTGCATTGGCAGGTGGATTCTTTACCACTGAATCACCAGGGAAGCCCCTAAAAATTTTACATAGAGGCCTTAAATGAGGTCAGTCAGGTACACTGTCCAGTAATGTACACGTTCCTCTCTCAAGCCTGCATCCTTGGACCAGTTCCCACTGTGTGAATGATGGGCAGAACGCACACGTCAAGGACAGAAGAGGGGGCGAGGAGTCTCTGAGTGCCTGGATCCAGCTCTTGGCTCAACCAGTGGTCACATCCTTTCCATCTCCTCCTTCAAGAAGGGTGGGGTTGGGGAAATACCATATAGGGTGGATGTCTTGAGTGGCCTTTCACAGAGGACCAACTGGCTTGACCACATCCTCCACAAACATCTGGGAAACAATCTTTTTATCCCAGGTGCCCAGGAGAGGTGAGGGTACCAGGTAAGCACAGAAAGTGTTTTAAATTCAATGTAAATTGCCCACTTTTGTGTGGGTTCCCAGCTTCCAGCCCCATTCTGCTTTGGGGGTTTGGAGAAGATGATTATGCAGTCTGGCTTGTCAACTGCCATGGGACCGACCCACGTCAGGGAGACCAGTTGCAACACAGCCTCTCACTGGGCTGCCTAAGCTGTCACACTGTTGGAATGAGGTGAGAAAACATTGAGTTCCTGAAGTCTGGCACGTGACCTCAACTCCACTGGGCTGTGATCTATTTTGCTTCTGTGAACACTGCAGATTGTAAGCTCCTTTGATCTGAGATTTTTTTGGGGTTTTAAGTTTAAAGATTATTAAGGTGAGAGGTACCCATCTGGGGCTGCCTAGGGTGGGGAAGCAGAGCATGGCACTCGGAATTATTTCACAGTGAGCACTTGTACCTTCATTATTCAAAAGGAAAGACATTTATTTTGATTACCATAATACAATATATGCTCTCTGTGAAAACAGAAAAAATTTGTTCTCATGTGTGTACCTGTGTATACACAATTTTTTTTCATAAACTGCTTATGGTCAACAATATAGCTTTTTGTTTAAAATAAAGATCTGAGTCATCATTCCTAATTCTTTCAAAGTATTCTGTGATATGTTTTATTTAATTTTGGAAAATTCTTGGCCATTGTTACTTCAGTATTTCTTCCCTGTTCTCTCTTCTTCTGGTGTTTTAATTATACACATATTACATCTTTTGAAATTGTCCCAAAGTTCGTGGAGCTTCTTTTTTCCCCCACTCTATTTTAATCTGGGAAATTTCCCTTATCCATCTTCAGAGTTCACTGATCATTTCCTTAGCTGTGTTCAGTCTACTGATGAGCCAATCAAAGACATTTAAAATTTTTGTTTGTTGTTGTTCTTGCGCATTTTTGATTTATAGCATTTCCTTTCAATTCTTTCTTGCAGTTTCTATCTCTCTGCTTCCTCTACCCATCTGATATTACATAATGTCTGCCTTTCCCATTAGGACATTGAACATATTAATCATAATTATTTTAAAATTGTCTGATAACTTCAATATTGACATCATAGTTGAGTCTGATTCTGATGCTCAATTTGTCTCTTCAGATTATTTTTTTTTCTCTATCATTTTAGCATCCTTGGAAACTTTTAAATGAAAGATAGACGTGATGTATTAGGTCACAGGACCTGAGGTAAATAAGTTTTTACTGTGAGGTTTTATGTTAATCTGGTAGAAGCTGGGATGTGTTTGTTTTCTGTAGCTGTAAGTGCCAGAGGATTCAAATTCCTCCAGTGTCCTTGTTTTGTCCCCTGTGATTTTAGGGCTTCCTTCTCTTTAAATAGAGCCAAGGCGGCTCTTTCAGCTATAATCCACTGTTACGACATTTGTCACTCAGTCATGTCTGACTTTTTGCCACCGCATGCGCTGTAGCCCTCCAGGCTCCCCTGGCCATGGAACTCTCCAGGAAAGCATACTGGAATGGGTAGCCATTCCCTTCTCCAGAGGATCTTCCCGACCCAGGGATCAAACCCTGGTCTCCTGCATTGCAAGCAGATTCTTTACCATTTGAGCCACTAGGAAACTGGAGCCCTAAAATCTTATGACTGGATCTCAGTCTTTTAGTGGACCTACGTCTCTGAACTGGGTGATCGTCACAAGTATTTATCTATGAATTTTCAGTAAGTATAAGCTAAAAACAAACAAACAAACAAAAAAAACTGCCCTCTGTTCCCTTCCCTGGCTTCAGTTTTCCCAGTGTTTCCTTGAAGCCCTTATTCCTTTTGACTATGTTCTTTATTTTCTCCCTTAGGTGAGGTAGGAAGCATAGGGGTGGCTGGAGCACTTTGCCAACTGATACAGGGCTCCTGCAAAGTCTGCCCTGGAGAACAGATCTGTGTTAAGGTGAAGTCTCTGTGCATATCTCATGATGGTTACTCTTCTTCCCCAGCCAAGGGCTTCCCTGGTGGCTCAGACAGTAAAGAATCTGCCTGCAATGTGGGAGATTTGGTTCAATCCCTGGGTCAGGAAGATCCCCTAGAGAAGGTCATGGCAATCCACTCCAGTATTCCTGCCTGGAGAATCCCATGGACAGAGGAGCCTGGTGAGATACAGACCACAAGGTTGCAAAGAGTCAGATATGACTGAACAACTAACATTTTCACTTTTTCCCCAGCCAAACGGACCTTCACCATGAAAATCTAGTGGTGTTCCTGTACTGTCGAGGATGCCCAGAAAATTAAGGATCCTCCAAAAACTCTGGCAAAAAGGGAGTTTCTCATTCTCGTGCTAGTCCACACTCAGCCTCCAGCAATTTTTCAACATTGCTGTTTTGTGTTTCTACCAGTTGTGGCTCCAGATTAAGAAGGTCTTGACTGTGACTTTGAAGACTTGCCTGTATTTCTAGATTTCAGAGTGACATTTCTCTCTGCAATCTCAGTTCTCCAATGGGTTCAAGAAAAGCCATTGGTTTTCAGTTTCTTGTAAAAATGAGTGACATCTTCCAAGCCCTTTACATGTTGGAGAAGCTGGGAGTCTCCATATATTTTACTTAGTGAGTCCCTATAGAAGGACAGCTATATTTTCTCCAGCATCCTAGGACATAGAACTTGGTGCACTAGAATAACTGTTTTTTTTTTTTTTTTTTTTTTTACTTTGGACAAATTCCTGAAGAGAAATTTCTAAGTCAAAATGTATATATGTTTTAAATGCACTCCAATGAAATGACATCAACTTGTCATTTAACTAACATGACACAAAACTGTTTTCCAAAATGTTGGGTCTTTTGACTGTTATAGCGACAGTGGTATCCACTGAATCTGAAAACTAGGATGAGGAGGAAACATTAGGTTCCCTTCAGATCTAGGAGTGGCTCAGACAGTGAAGAGTCTGCCTGTAAAGCAAGAGACCCAGGTTGGATCCCTGGGTATTCCATCCCACTCCAGTATTCTTGTCTGGGGAAGCCCATGGGCAGAGGAGCCTGGTGGGCTACAGTCTTTGTGGTCACAAAGAGTTGGACATGACTACATTTTCAGATGTAGGAGGCATTTGAAATAACACTCTAAGATCTTCTTCTAGGTTTAGAGGTAAAATGAATATTATATAGAAATTATCATTGAATTACAAAGGATGTTAAGAGACATTTGCTCTGGTTCTTTTTGTTCTCTCTTTAAGCAGATCAGGTATAATTTTCTTCATTTTATATAAGACCAGAGAAGATGAGGAACTTCCCATGACTGGTAAATAGGAGTGTCAGGACATTAGTCAAAGGACTTGCCATCTATAGTTCCCACATAGTGAATTACTTTTAAGATACAGAATATATTTCATCAGTTAGGAATATATTGGAATTTCTTCTTGAAAAAGATAATTGAGAAATGAGGAAACATGGAAATTCTGTTGTCATGTTAATAATTATAGGGTTTTTTTTTTTGTACACAGGTTTACTAATGATTTATCAGTTAAATCTTGAGTGAACTTTGCTCTTTGATCCCAATTCTTCTGCCAGTAACAGCAGGGTCTGTAAGATAACAGCTTTTCCAAAGTGATCCTTTCCCTCTCCTCATTTAGGAGTGCCAGATTGAAGGAAAGGGAAACGTTCTGGAAGAATTTCGGAAAAAACCCAATTTACATGAAAACTTCAATGACAGATATTCTGTTCATATGAATGGACTCTGAATGAGGGTGTGTGCAGGTGTTGAGACTGAGGGGCAGAATTGCCAGGTGTGTTGGGAAGAAGAACTGCATGGAAATGAGGCTCAGACATGGTAACCCTTAGAGTTTCAGGCAACACTGATTTTCTTGAAAAAAGGTGCAAAGTCCTTCAATTTAATTATTAGGATGAACTCTTTGAGCAAGGCTCATGTGGAATTACTAGAGTTAATATTTTTTAAAATCAGTCTGGTAAGACTTGGAGACACAATACTTACCTCAGCCTTTGCATTAGATTATGGTCCCCAGGAGAGCAGAGAGCACGTTTCTAATGCTTCCTAAATCCTAGCACCATGCTTGGCACACAAGGCTCATCATGTTCAACAATGCATATGGTCGAATGACTGACAGACCACTTAATTGAGGGAATGTTAAGAAGAGGATGAAAGGTATAATTTGTTAGGAGAACTGAATATTTGAATGTATATATACCTAATAATATGGTCTCCAAATATATAAAGCAAAAAATGACAGAATTACAAGGAGAAAGAAGAATTTGCATAATCCTACAAGATTTTAACTTATTTACTAAATACCTCAGAAAATTATATCTTAAGCAGCACAAAAGGTGACTCTCATAAATGCAAAATTCTTAAATAAAATGTTAGCAAACTGAGGCAGAAAAGTTTGCAAAAAATGCATCATGACCAAGTAGAATTCATTCCAAGGATGTGAGGGTAATTTAACATTGAAATGTTTTCTCTAAATAAATTCTCTATAATACTTTGCATATTAGCTAACAGAGAAAAGACAGTTGTATCAATGAAGTGAAGTGAACTAAAAGTTGCTCAGTTGTGTCCGACTTTTTGTGACCCCATGGACTATACAATTAATGGAATTCTCCAGGTTAGAATACTGGAGTGGGTAGCCATACCCTCTTCCAAGGGATCTTCCCAACCCAGGGATTGAACCCAAGTCTCCTGTATTGCAAGAGGATTCTTTACCAGCTGAGCCACCAGGGAAGCCTTATGTAGAAAAAAATTTGAGAGACTTCAGCAGCAATTTAAGATAAAAATTATTATTAGCAAACAAGGAATAGAAAGGAGCTTCCTTAATATGGCCAAAAGTATCTGCAAAAATGGGCAGGAATTGCACTTAATGGTGAAATTTTAGTAGCACTTTCTTTAATGTTAGGACCAAGAAGGAATGTCTACTATTCTCTTTCTATTCATTTCTGTACTGGTAATCCAACCCCAAGAAATAGGTTAGGAAGAAGAAATACAATTTTTAAGGGTCAGGAAAGGAGAAAACACAGTTATTACATTCTGATGATGTAGTTGTAAAAATGGAAAATCCAAGAAAATCTACAAATCGAAAGAATTAATAATTGGAGTTCAATAAGGTGGCCGGGAGGAGCAACCCCGCCCCCGAGGCCAGGGGCAGCGGCCGGGAGGAGCCACACCACGTCCAAGGAGCAGTGGTTGTGTGGGCACAGGAGGCCCTAGAGGAGCTATCCCACATTGAAGGTCAGGAAGGGTGGCGGTGAGGAGATACCCCTCATCCAAGGTAAGGAGCAGCGGCTGTGCTTTTCTGGAGCAGCCGTGAAGAGATACCCCATGCCCAAGGTAAGAGAAACCCAAGTAAGATGGTAGGTGTTGCAAGAGGGCATCAGAAGGCAGACACACTGAAACCATACTCAGAGAAAACTAGTCAATCTAATCACACTAGGACCACAGCCTTGTCGAACTCAATGAAACTAAGCCATGCCCGTGGGGCAACCCAAGATGGGCGGGTCATGGTGGAGAGGTCTGACAGAATGTGGTCCACTGGAGAAGGGAATGGCAAACCACTTCAGTATTCTTGCCTTGAGAACCCCATGAACAGTATGAAAAGGCAAAATGATAGGATACTGAAAGAGGAACTCCCCAGGTCAGTAGGTGCCCAATATGCTACTGGAGATCAGTGGAGAAATAACTCCAGAAAGAATGAGAAGATGGAGCCAAAGCAAAAACAATACCCAGCTGTGGATGTGACTGGTGATAGAAGCAAGGTCTGATGCTGTAAAGTGCAATATTGCATAGGAACCTGGAATGTCAGGTCCATGAATCAAGGCAAATGGGAAGTGGTCAAACAAAAGATGGCAAGGGTGAACGTCGACATTCTAGGAATCAGAGAACTAAAATGGATTGGAATGGGTGAATTTAACTCAGATGACCATTATATCTACCACTGCAGGCAGGAATCCCTTAGAAGAAATGGAATAGCCATCATGGTCAACAAAAGAGTCCGAAATGCAGTACTTGGATGCAGTCTCAAAAATGACAGAATGATCTCTGTTCATTTATAAGGCAAACCATTGAATATCACAGTAGTCCAAGTCTATGCCCCAACCAGTAATGCTGAAGAAGCTGAAGTTGAATGGTCCTATGAAGACCTACAAGACCTTTTAGAACTAACAGCCAAAAAAGATGTCCTTTTCATTCTAGGGGACTGGAATGCAAAAGTAGGAAGTCAAGAAACACCTGGAGAAACAGGCAAATTTGGCTTTGGAATGCGGAATGAAGCAGGGCAAAGACTAATAGAGTTTTGCCAAGAAAATGCACTGGTCATAGCAAACACCCTCTTCCAACAACACAAGAGAAGACTCTACACATGGACATCACCAGATGGTCAACATCGAAATCAGATTGATTATATTCTTTGCAGCCAAAGATGGAGAAGCTCTATACAGTCAACAAAAACAAGACCAGGAGCTGTCTGTGGCTCAAATCATGAACTCCGAATTACCAAATTCAGACTTAAACTGAAGAAAGTAGGGAAAACCGCTAGACCATTCAGGTATGACCTAAATCAAATCCCTTAAGATTATACAGTGGATGTGAGAAATAGATTTAAGGGCCTAGATCTGATAGAGTACCTGATGAACTATGGAATGAGCTTCGTGACATTGTACAGGAGACAGGGATCAAGACCATCTCCATGGAAAAGAAATGCAAAAAAGCAAAATAGCTGTCTGGGGAGGGCTTACAAATAGCTGTGAAAGAAGAGGGGCGAAAAACAAAGGAGAAAAGGAAAGATATAAGCATCTGAATGCAGAGTTCCAAAGGATAGCAAGAAGAGATAAGAAAGCCTTCTTCAGTGATCAGTGCAAAGAAATAGAGGAAAAGAGCAGAGTGGGAAAGACTAGAGATCTCTTCAAGAAAATTAGAGATACCAAGGGAACATTTCATGCAAAGATGGGCTCGATAAAGGACAGAAATGGTATGGACCTAACAGAAGTATAAGATATTAAGAAGAGGTGGCAAGAATACACAGACGAACTATACAAAAAAGATCTTCACGACCTGGATAATCACGATGGTGTGATCACTCATCTAGACCCAGATATCCTGGAATGTGAAGTCAAGTGGGCCTTAGAAAGCATCACTATGAACAAAGCTAGTGGAGGTGATGGAATTCCAGTGGAGCTATTTCAAATCCTGAAAGATGATGCTGTGAAAGTGCTACACTCAATATGCCAGCAAACTTGGAAAACTCAGCAGTGGCCACAGGACTGGAAAAGGTCAGTTTTCATTCCAATCCCAAAGAAAGGCAATGCCAGAGAATGCTCAAACTATCACACAATTGCACTCATCTCACATGCTAGTAAAGTAATTCTCAAAATTATCCAAGCCAGGATTCAGCCATACGTGAACCATGAACTTCCTGATGTTCAAGCTGGTTTTAGAAAAGGCAGAGGAACCAGAGATCAAATTGCCAACATCCTCTGGATCATGGAAAAAGCAAGAGAGTTCTGGAAAAACGTCTGTTTCTGCTTTATTGACTACACCAAAGCCTTTGACT
Source organism: Redunca redunca (assembly GCA_006410935.1). NCBI lineage: Eukaryota > Metazoa > Chordata > Mammalia > Artiodactyla > Bovidae > Redunca > Redunca redunca. The sequence goes on along the minus strand of SJYQ01001727.1, from coordinate 1,072,183 downwards.
GTGTGGATCACAATAAACTGTGGAAAATTCTGAGAGAGATGGGAATACCAGACCACATGACCTCTTCTTGAGAAACCTATATGCAGGTCAGGAAGCAACAGTTAGAACTGAACATGGAACAACAGACTGGTTCCAAATAGGAAAAGGAGTATGTCAAGGCTGTATATTGTCACCCTGCTTATTTAATTNAAGAATTGATGCTTTTGAAGTGTGGTGTTGGAGAAGACTCTTGAGAGTCCCTTGGACTGCAAGGAGATCTAACCAGTCCATTCTGAAAGAGATCAACCCTGGGATTTCTTTGGAGGAAATGATGCTAAAGCTGAAACTCCAGTGTTTTGGTCACCTCATGCGAAGAGTTGACTCACTGGAAAAGACTCTGATGCTGGGAGGGATTGGGGGCAGGAGGAGAAGGGGATGACAGAGGATGAGATGGCTGGATGGCATCACTGACTTGATGGAGATGAGTCTGAGTGAACTCCGGTAGTTGGTGATGGACAGGGAGGCCTGGTGTGCTGCGATTCATGGGGTTGCAAAGAGTCGGACACGACTGAGTGGCTGAACTGAACTTAACTGAAGGTTTCAGGATATAGGATCAATATAAAAATTCAGTGATTTCTATATATAAGCAATAAACACTTAGAATAAGATAATTTTCAAAAAGATACCATTTGGAAAAGCAACAAAAGTATTATGGTGCCCAGGAATGAATATAGTAAAACACATGTAGACATTAATGAAGAATAGTATAAAGCTTTATAAATACAAAAGTAAATGAAGTGATATTTCATGATCATGATTAAGAAGACACAATATTATAAAGATGTGACTTTTCCAAGAATTAATACATAAGTTTTATTAACAATAATTTAATTCCTAACAGAAGTGTTTTGGAAAGTTGATAGGCTTAAAATTCATATGAGAAACAAATGGCCCAGAAATGCGAGAATAATTTTGAAGAAGATAGGGGAGGTGAAGGAATTAATTTACTGGGTAAAAAGGCTGCATAAAACTAGGCTATAAGAGGGGGACACTGGAGAAAGAATAGATAAGCAGACCACTGGATTGGAAGAGACACCCAGATGTAGGACTTAAAGCTTATGTAGAGACTCAGAAGATGACAAAGATGGCATAAAAGCAAATCAGGGGTGAGTTATTCAGATCCAGAATGGATTCATTAGGACAATGAAAATGAAAACAACAATAACAAGTTACTTTATGATCATCAAATTGTCAAAAATTAAATATCTGACAATACTAGGTAATCATTAAGGAGGGAACTCCTACACTGCTGACTGGGGTAGACACTGGTACAACTGCATTGGAAAGAAATTTATAGATACTGAGAAAATATTAAGATATGTGTCTCATATGATCCAGTAATTTACCTCTAGACGTACATCCTGGAGAAAGTCTTGAAAATACTTAAAATATGAGACGGGTAAGAATGTTCATTACAGGTCATGTATAGTAGCGGAAATGGAAAGTTGATCAACACAGGGATTATTAAATGAATTTTACACATGTACACAACTGCATGCAGCAGAGAACTGAGTGAAGTCAGTCTGATAGAGGAGAATCTAAAGAAATGATACAAATGAGCTTACTTACAAAACAGAGAGAGACTCATAGACTTAGAGAACAAACCTACGGTTGCTAGCGGGGAGAATGAGGGGAGGGGATAATTAGGGAGTTTGGGATCACGTGTACATACTGCTATACTTAAAATGGGTAACTAACAAGGTCCTACTGTATAGCACAGGAAACCGCTCAGTGTTATGTGGTAGCATTGTTATGTGAATTGGAGGGGAGTTTGGGGGAGAATGCATTTATTTTTTTGTATGGCTGAGTCCCGTTGCTGTCTGCCTGAAACTATCATAATATTGTTAATCAGCCATACTCTAATATAAAATAAAAAGCAGGAAAAAAGAACCAATCAATTGAATCTATTTGGATCTCCATAACCCAAAGCTGAATGAAAAAAATCAAAGTACATGATGATATATATTATTTATGTAAAATTCATAAATATGAGAATAACTGTACATGTTGTTTATAGATACATATATATGAAGTAAAGGCATTTTTTTAAATGGCTAGAATGGATATACAACTGCAGGATTATGGTTACCACTGGAGAAGGAAGATAGATATTTTGGTTATTGAGGGATGTCATTTTCTGCATCCATTGTATTTCATTTATTAAAAAGAAAATGTCTGGTAAAGAGGTAATATTTGCGAAATTTGGGTGTTGGTAAGTGGAGATCTTTGTTATATCATCCTCTATAATTTTCATGTGTATGGCATATTTGGTGCAAAAGACAAAAGATTATAAATGGAAAAGTCAATTGCAGCTGGAGTTTTAAGTGAAGACATGGAACAGAAAGAAGTAAACAAAAGAAAATGTATATCATTGGCACTGAGATTTGTGGCTTAAGCCTTACTTGGGAGAGCTGGTTTATTAGATTTGGAACCCCTCATCTTAACTGGTCTTGGTTGTTCCCAGAAGGCCCAGGGAATTTCTGAGTGCTTTCAAACATGTTTGCATTTTTAAAGCTCGAGTCTGGCAAATGGCTAAAGACTTAGAAACTTGAGGGCAGTGGAAAGAGAAGTTGTAGAATTTAGCTGGGTTGGAAGCAAGATGTCAGTTTTGATTTAGAATTAATAGGAAAATAAAATCAGGGAATATGTTGAAAGAGGAGCTCAAGAATGCATGCCTGGAAAAAAAGCCTTGGATGAGTGTTCTAAGCCAAATATTTTAGCATGTGTCTGCATTTTTTATTTCCAGAGAGGCTTAGATTGCTGTTATTTTTCCTTCTTTTTAGAAAAATATGTCCTAATAAAGTTTTTTGAAACAAATTAAAAACCTCCCAAACTTATATTATTCATTAAATATGTTTCACATACATAGTAAAAGACCCTCCAAAAATCATTGCTTAGGAAGAAATTTATTGATTCAATTTAAATTAAGCATTGGTACCATTGCAAAAGCAGTTGCTCTGAAAAAGTATTGAAAAATGTATCATGAGATTACATAGTTCAGTAACAATATCAATATTATCACTTGAAGCAAAACTACTGCCAAATGTCATTGAAACTCATTTCATTAATTTTTAATAATTTATGGAGCAAATGTGTATCATCTTAAAAATGTACCTGTGACATTTACAAATTCTTTCAAACGCATTTATAAATACAGTAATAAAAATTCCTGAGCTCCCTTAGCTTATACCAGTGTTCCCCCAACTGACAACCTAAGTAGTATTTGACTAACATCCTCTAGATTTACTTAAAAAATATTTTATCACATTCATAAAAGTACCTGTGTTTCAAGTTCATTGGTAAGTATAAGTTTTAGTGTGAAACTGATCACAAGACAAAATTGCTTAACACTTGTATAGGCAGCAGGAGTAGGTGAGGTTATGGGCAAAAGAATTCCAATTTAAGTGTCAAGACTCCAATGTAGACTATGCTTTACAATATCAAGAATGGGTTTAATCTCATCTGTACTCTTCAGAAGGATAAAACTGTGAGAATCTGCTTCCCTAACGGGTAAGGTCCTATTGGAGGTTTTTCAATAACTCCATTTCCTACATGCTGCGCTGGGCTTAGTTGCTCAGTCATGTCCAACTCTTTGTGACCCATGGACTGTAGCCTGCCAAGCAACTCTGTCCATGGGGATTCTCCAGGCAAGAATACTGGAGTGGGTTGCCATGCCCTCCTTCAGGGGATCTTTCCAACCGAGGGGTTGAACCCAGGTCTCCTGTATTGCAGGTGGATTGTTTATTGTCTGAGTCACCAGGGAATCCCAAGAATACTAGAGTGGATAGCCTATCCCTTCTTCAGAGGATCTTCCTGAACCAGGAATTGAACCGGGGTCTCCTGCATTGCAGGCAGATTCTTTACCAGCTGAGCTACCAGGGAAGACCCCATTTCCTATAATCCTGCCCTATCTTCCAACACCAAGACATCAAGATTTCTGCTAAATAGGCATTATATCTCACAGTCCCTCAAAATAGGGGAGATTTAGAATGTGTAAAAGTTGATTAGTCAGTTGTAGAGTTTGGTGGGGTTAAGGTTTCAGATATGGTTCTGGAAAGATGTGGCAACATATAATTTCTGTTTTCTTTTAGGAAAGCATGTCATTTTGGAAAATTAGCTACACAGTACTTCTCCAACTCATCATTATTATATGAATGCTGTGTCTGGTGACTGACATTCCAATTTTTCCAGCTTCAAAGTAAATGTGTGTCCAATAATTAAAGGCAGATGGCACCGATGTAAGCATGGGGGAGTCAGTCTTTGACAGAAGCCAAGTTTTAGGGAATGATATTCGTGTAAGAAATTTCTTATTCCCTGGTAAGAAACATGGCCAGAGAGAATTTAGGAGTCAGAGAAGAATTTGTAAAGCAAACCCCACACCATCCCGTAATTCTGCAACACAAGCATAAGCAGTAGGTAAAGATTTCTAGAACTAGATCCATCAAAAGATTAGCATTTTACACTTAATCCAATGAATTTTGTCAGAAGAGATGTTGTTAGTAATATGGATGAACCATACTGTTCGAAAGCAGTCTATTTTTCAAATGGCTTGATTTTTCCTTTATTTTATAATACTTAAATGAGCTTTTCTGATCTATCCCTGGGTTCTTGGTTCCATCTCATTTTATTTTTATTTTTAGCAGCTTCTTGTGTGAGGGATGGGGGTAAAGGAGGGAAATTATACTTTGCAATCATACAGAAGGGTGAAGAGAAAGGAGGAAAATTGCTTTGGTCTAATTTATGTAAATAGTTTCTGGATTACAAATCCTTTTGCAGCAAAAATCCATCAAGAAAATTGTTTCAGCCAGGCATGTGTTATTTTTTTCATTTACATATCAAATAAAAATAAATAGAGGAAGGGGAGGCAAGGAGAATAAATATTTATTGAACCAGGCACTGAGCTGGGAATTTTCAATAACATGAGTAGAAATATAATGATAATATTATACTGGGATGATTTTGTTTGGCAAGCATCGTTTTTGGCATGGAGTAAAAAGTGAAGATGTTCTAGTAATAGCAGTTAGCAGCATCTTCCATCCTCTTGATATGGATTTAGCTATCCATGGTGTCCTCTCAAAATGGGAAGAGACAAATTAATAAATCCATGGGCAACAGAAAGCACAATGTGCAATAACTAAAGATGTACAGAACTAAAGATGCAAGATAAATCAGATGATTACAGTCTTCTATAATTCTTTAAGACTAAAAAAAAAGGCATTTTAATTAGTTCATGTAGAAATGAGTTTTTAAAATCAAAACAAGGTTATTTCTGATATATGCCTGATTTTTCCCATACCATAATATCTTTGATGGTTAAAATCAAATAAGGAAAAAAATTATTTCTAGGGGCTTTAGGGAAATCAAATTGTGAGAAATATCCCCCTCATGGCTTTGGGTAACCACGTTGTGGTGACTCCTGGTTAGGGAAAAATCTGCATCTATAATTTTGTTGGCTTTCACCTGGTGACTTACTATGTATTCTTTCTGGCCCTTATTCATCAGTCAGTTTTTATAAAATGTAAAAATGGTTATTGAGAAAACCTAGTGTAAACTTACAAACTGATGAATTTAGGAGGTGTATCTTCATGTAAAAAACAAGACCCCAGCAACTTGTAACAATCACTTCTAATTTCCTATGCAATGTTAAAGAATTTTGTTTGGCATTTTTTAGGAGAAGAGAAAAAGCAGAGGTAGTGGTAGCTTTGAACATATTGAACCTTTGGCTATCCTGTAGCCTTCACTTCAATATGGCTTTACAGAAGACATAGATCCCTAACAGCCAGTTCTAGGTTGCTTTGGTTTCTGCATGAGACACAAAAATTGTTTGAAATGACTGATCAAGCAGAAAAGCAAGCCTCATTATGCAAAAAACACCCCAGAAGTATCAGAGGTCACATGAAGCAAAGTTGAGGGGTTGACTTGACTTTTAAACAATTGTTGGATTGTACTTTAAACACTTACTCTAGATCAGCTGTACAATGGCAACTCATACTACTTCTAGACGAAGATTAAGAAACAGAAAGATATGATTACATTTTTTTCAGTCTTGTTTTCCAGATATAGAAACAATCACATTGAAATATATATGGATAGATTCCAACTCGTGAAATAATTATTTTCCTTTGTAGTACGCAGTGAGTTTCACAATAGGATTATATATCTCATTGTGTCACACAGTTTTTGAACCACATAAAGCAATATAATATAAAATCATATAACAGTTAAAGTCAGGATTATCACACGGCAAATACACAGCTATGCCACTGAGAATAGTCAAAGTGGGAAATGTGACATCATTTCTAAATAAGCAGCTTTGAAAGAAGGACATTAGGATAAGAAGGGAAATAGTTACTTTTAAAACTTCAAAATCATTTTATCAGGAATTTCATAAAACAAATTGTCGTTCAGGAGACTCTTTGCCATACAATTTTTCAATTTCAGGTAGTATAACAAGATTTCCCCATCTCCTTAGGATATGTGAAATTTGCATGGAAAACTCAGATTAGATTATGAAATGTATGCAGGTGAAGTGTGAGTTGAGCATAATATGAAACTACTGGTTTTTATATTACTACTTAAGTAGCTAAAGTTTTTAGAGTTGTTTTTTCTTTTGTCAGCACTAGGTAAAAAGTTAACTACCAGACTATGGTTAAAGGTCTCTCTTTTCATTGACCACAACCACATAACAGTGTATGTTTTCCCACTTTACATATATCAGCGCTTCCTGACATGAAATTGGAGTTTAAATCAAAGGAATCAATGTAGACAAAACAGTCATGGGCATATGTACATCTCTTAGCCATAAACTCAGAACACTGAGCAGAATCATTATGTCCAAAAAAATCTGAGTTTAGCAGGTTACTTTTGGCATTCTGTGTAATCCTGAGATGCCCAGACATTTAGAAACGTCCTATTTTTCTTTCTTTTTTAAAAATATTTTATTTTTATTTATTTTTTAAATTTGGCTTGCCAGGTCTTAGCTGTGGCATGCAGGATTTCCAAGTGGCATATGGCTTAGTTGCCCTGCGGCATGTGGGATCTTAGTTCCATGATCAGGGGTGGAACCTGGGCCCCCTGCATTGGAAGTGCGAAGTCCGAGCCACTGGACCACCAGGAAAGTCCCCCACCCTCTATTTTTCTATCTGTTTCCTTTTACTGAAATAGGTAACTATGTGAAGGTCTCAGAGCCAAAATCACCTTGAAATACACAAATCTAGCAAGAGAACTATTTGATTTGCAGATGATATGTACACTGGTCATGAAATACATCCAGGCCATAACTATAAATAGAATTTCTGGTTAGGTTATAAAACTCTTGAGCAATCATTTTGCATTTTTAAGTTTCTGCTTAAGACCTCCACAACAGTCTTCATTGTAGCTTGGATTTATTAATGGCCTTTGAACAAATGAATGAATGGATGAATTGAGCTAGAATCTCTAAGCCTGTGGCTCCGTAAATAAGCTAAGTTGTGATCTTCAACTTGGGCCTTGATATCTATGTGGCCAGTTTATTGTTTGACTCAGGCCAAAGTCATTGTTTATGAATAATCTAGTTGCTTGCAAATCCTACGGTTGCTACTGTACATAATGAACTCTCAAGAGAAATGGAGGCCCTAAGTGAGAACATTAAAAGCCTACAAGATGGACAGCTAAGAAGAAGAGGAGGAGCAAAGGATGCTAAATGAAATCGATGAGACTTGCAGGAGTAGAACTGTTTTTCTCTTCAGCATTGTTACAGACTTACTGTCCACTGCTTCAGGCTAAGGGATCATCAGCAATATTCTCCTGCACTGTCCCTGGGCCATTTACTGAAACCCTGGATTTTTCTCAGATCATGCACATCAAAGACTGTTAGAGCTGGAAGGGGTCTTAGAAACATCTTAGGCCAAGCCACTTATTTAACAGATGAGGGAACCAGAGATTAGCTTTTAAAGGACTTGCTAAGATCACACAGCCTGTTTACTGGCAGCCAGAAATTGAGTGCTCAGCCCACTACCCTAGCAACTATGTTAATGATGCATGGGCTGAAAAGGCAGAAAAAGAAATTGGTTCCCTAGAGGCTTTCATCAATGACAAATCTACATCAGCAATCTTGTGGACCATAATTCAGAGGCTTGTTATGTCTTTCTGCATGTGTGCCAAGTTCCATGGTACCTGCATTGCCCTTTTCAGGCCCTGGCATGCAACTCAAAGCCATTTGAAAGTGCATTAATGTGTTTTTAAATTGAGAGTCTCAAGTAACAGAGTGGCAGANAAATCTTAGCCAGAGTCAATTTCTTATCAAAATAAGTTACACTATTCACATCAGCTGTGTGCTAATTTAATTAAACTATAAATTAAAATCCACTCAATGGTTGCTGATTGGACCTTAGACCATTTAATGATTCCTTTCTGGCTTTTTCATTCATTTATTTAAAATGTAAAATTTACTGTCTGAACAATACACTTTTCTTGTGAAAAGAAAACTTCAAAAAAAAAAGAAAAAGGCACTTTGTAAAATGTGTACAGATCTGATTCTTTCATGTCTACTCTAAAGAGATAACAAAATTACAACTGGCTGGATCACATCTTTTTGAAAGTGATGGGCAGCAGCAGGCAGCCTGGAGAAAGTTGGGGGACAGACCTTCCCCAGCTAAGCTGCACCCTGGAGCTCAGGTGCCTCTGCTTCCTCATCAGATTCTCCCTTCTGTTGGGTCACTATAGAACAGGGTCAAACTCCTTCATCTTGTACAGATGGTAAGGGATTGACCAATTTTGGACCAAACCAGTTGGGATTGGCCTTAGGCACTTAGGAGAACTCAGAGTCAGTTACATGTCAGTGACGTGACTGATTATGACTTGTGCTCATCTGAGCTGCCTTGTACCCATTTCCTAAAACTGACTAGAGAAGATTTTGCACTTTGAGTTATAAGTGTCCATAAATCACCCACTGGCTATCCTATTTCCATGTGCTTTGTAGCTTGAAGTGTTTATTTATAAAAATATGACTTTTTACAAATCAGAGTTTGAGGCTTTTAATACCAACTGTGCAATGGTGGTTCTTAATCCATAAGACAACAACAACAACAGCAAAAGCTCAAACCAGAATCAGCAGCCTAGTATAAGAAAAGCATTTTGCCCCTAAAAGCCTCTTTCAATGTCTTTTAAAAAAATCTCTGCTTCCCTCTATACACATATTTGCACATTATCTTAGGTTATGATTCTATATCTATGTAATTTGTAAAATGCATGTACGATATGTTAAGATTAGTTGGCACTGATGATTTAAACCTGTGGCTGATTCATATAGATGTATGGCAGAGGCCAACACAATATCGTAGAGCAACTGTCCTCCAACTAAAACAAAAGGAAAAAAAAAAGTGAAACAAAATGAGCACATCACTGAAGAGGACGTGTGTCTATGATGAAGGGCAATTAATTGTTAGTTTAATTATGATACAAGGCATTGGTTAATCATCTTTGCTGGACACTATTGAGTGAATCATGGAATTAAGGATTCACTGTTTAAAAGGACATTATAGGTTATTTGGCCTAGCATTTCATTCAGAGCAAACTGAGACCCAGAGAAGGGAGTTGAGCTAAGCTAACATAATTAGCACTAGAAGCTGGGTCTCCTGACCCTTAATCTGCATACTTCCACTCAACTAGAGGACTCCTTGATAGAAAATAGACTAGACCATGAGAAAAAAAAAACAACCCGCAATTCATTTAAGAGTGCTAAGTGACTGAGAATTATAGCATTGGCTTTAGTTAATGATCGACAGTAATCTACTTACTAATTGGTGTTTTTTTAAGAATTTAGTTTGAGTCTTCAGCCATGACAGTTTTTTTCATACATGTCAAATTATACATCAAAAGACTATTTTTGAATTTTCATCCTATCAGAGTGGTTCATACGCACCTTGGAGGAGATGGGACTATTCTGAGAAAGATTTGGTCTGTTCTGGCTTTGAAGGGCCAAGCCTTTGGTCAATGCTTCTCAAGGTGGGTATATTCCCTGACCCTCTTAGAAGTTGTATGTACGTTTGCAGATCATTCTCTTCCATTATGTGAATCCCAAACCACTAATAGATTTTAAAAAATGATGCCTTTTTACAACGGCACTGTTCACTGCAAGTCAAATAGACTCGACCTGTACTTTCCAGGAAAGAACTACTCCAGGCACTAAAATCAGCTTTAGTGGAAATGATCTGCTAGGGCAATGCTTCTCAGACTTCACTGTGCACTTGAATCATATGGGGATCTTAGCAAAATGCAGATTCTGGTGGGTGGAGGTGGGGGGCGGGCAGAGATTCTGCATTTCCAAGCAGAGCCCATAGATGCGGGTGTGGCTGGTCCTCAGACGTATTTTGAGTAGCAGGGATCTAGGGGACTGAATAAACTTGGACAATCTCCCCCAACAGCTCCCTCACTCTTAACCAGCTGTGTGTGTATGGGGAGAATAGAGCCTCAGATATGTCACTTTTGCATTTCTGGGAGCTCTGGCAGTGTGTTCACTTTCACACATCAGCCAACCTCTGAGTCCCGTTCCTATCAACATGGACTTACTGGGCTGGAATATTTAACGCACAGAGGGAGCTCAGATTCTTTGTGTTCCAGCTTAAGAAGTGAACACACAAATGGATTTGCCCAAGATTGCTCAGAAAAACAAAACAAGAACCCTCTCTCTAGGGCAGTATGTTAGATGTTTTCACTCTCCTTTTTCATCTTTATAAATTTTCACTCAGAGAAGTGAAAATTTTCACCCCAAGAGCAGAACCCCCAGAGTGGCCCTAAATTACAAGAGAAGTAATTTTCAGTCTGTGGAGAGTCCTAAATCTCTAGTTTCTTGATTGCTGTTTAAAGTATCCTGGAGATAAAAAGAATCAGAAAAACTATACTAAACTGTGCTGGAAATCGAATTTTGTCATCCACTTCCTATTCCTCAGTAGGCTTTGGCTTGGTATGGCATTTTATTCCACAAACAGGGACTGTATATATCACCGTGTACTGAAAATACTCATTATAACCTCATATAAATACTATACCCGCTGAATATGTAAACAGGCTGTACTGGGAAGATAGAAAATAGTCTTTTATTTTACTTAAGTGATAGAAAAATAGTCTTCAAAAATACATTGCTAAACTTACGGGTTTATATTAAAGTAGACTTTGTATATACAGTAAGGCAGTACTTCTGTAAGCATCCTGCTACGATTATATTTTAAATTAAAGTTAGTCTTTTGGGACTTTTTTTTCCACTAACAGAAGACTAGGGTGTGTAATAAATTATCTATCATACTGAAATGAAAGAGGAAAACATTTTAGAAGGATTCACCACATGAAACTCACTTGCCTCCTGTGTAAGAAAATATCATTTTCTAAAACCCTATTCTCTAGAAGTTTCAGAATGAAATACAACTTAAGTGTAAAATCCATGCTTAATAAATTCAAACTATTTTAAGAAAAAACTGGAGGCATCCTGTTTACTTGCATATTGGCAATGTGTCATTAAGGTAATAGGAACAGATGGAAACAATTTGTCAGGTGTTCTAGAATGAAACTTTTTAAGTGCATTGTATTTGGTTAATCCTAATAAAATGAAACAGGAGTGCAAAGGTTAAGCAACTGGTCTTCAAGAGTGGTTTTCATGGCATTTTTCTCCTATCTACCATCTTCTCATGGTACACAATTTTGACTGACTTATACCCCTCTGTCACATACGAAACCATGAAGGCCTTTTCCAGAGAATATACCTATTGGCACTGTCTCTCAAGAATACTAGGCAATCATTTTATATCACTGAACATATAATCTGATAACTAATAGCAAAAAAGTAAATCTATAAATCACATGAGATGGAATGATTTGTTCTGGAATCAGCTGTTGGAAAAAGAGGCAACTGGTTGAAAATAGAGAATGAAGAGTGAACTGGGAGTTGGGTAGTGTCATTCTAACCCCGTTCTTGAGCCCTCTGGTAGAGTGCATTTCATGTACTCTGTAGTGTTCCCTGAAGGAAAATCACAATTTAACCCATCCTTCCATGACTCTCACTGCAAGAGTGCATAAAACCTGCGGGACCCAGTCCCCAACCCAACTGGAGTCTGCAGTTGCCTGGGGTTGTCGGGGGGACAGCCAGGTCGGCCTCGGCTGGATTCTATGGCAGGCCTGGCGGGGCCTTCTTGGCTGGTTCTTCAAACAGAGTCAGGTTTTGCGCTTGCAGATCTGGCATCAACACCAGGATGCTGCTATCCGTCACCCGGGACACCTTCGAGTACTCCTTGCTGGTTTCAGGGGCGCCAACCTTCTCGTTTTGTTTTGGGAACAGAGCTAGCACTCCATCTTGGCAGACCTTGTGGATCTCCACATACTCCAAGGGTTTAGCAGAGATCAAGGGGGTTTTGTCTTGGGGCAATGGCCACGCCGTGTCTTGGTCAGGCTTGGAACTGTAGCCTTCTGACTCCCTCTGTTTGGCTGCCTTTCCTTCCCCACCAGTCTCAATGGTTTTTGAGGATTTTAAAGCATATTGGTCTGTTTGGTCCAGCAGAGTGGCTGTGGTGCCTGCCATGCCCAGGGCCAGCTCACACACATCAGCAATGTTGTGGTAAGAATATCTGGGGCTGTACAGGCTGGGGGGCTGCGGGAAAGGCCATGTGGAAGATTTGGGTCCGTTGGCCAGAAAATAGGGGATTTTGCCTTCCCAGCTTGTGCTCTGAGGGGCCTGGAGACATGTAAGATTTGTTTCGGGATTCTCCAGCTTCTCAGGGCCCTCGGGAGTAAAGAACTTGGAGGGATCGGCCTGAGGTTCATCACACTTTTCAGACAAGAGGGAAGGGCTGTCACAGCTGCCCCGGCCAGAGTCACTGTCAGGATCCAGGCGCATGGGCTTCACGCCTTGCTCCATGTGTTCTTTGGAGGGGTGTGGCATCAGGTGCCGGTCCTCACTGTCATCTACCTCTATGAACTCCATCAGCAAGTCCTCGCAGTCAGAAGTGGGAGGGAAGTCTTGGCTTTCCAGAGCTCTCAGAAGTTCTTCGGACTTGCCCTTCTATTAAAACATAGACACAAGGCGAGAAGGCTGTGATATCTGCAATCAAAGTGAACTCCATCAGAATAAATTCCCTGGGGCTGACTTTTCACAATTTTGTGCTTTTGGCCTCACAGAGGCTGATGTCAAGTGACATAATGAGTAGGTAACTGCTTTTATACACCTCCATGTTAAGCTGAAGGTCAAATCGAAACTATTAATATGTATACTTCAACCTGCAGAGAAATGTAAAATGTTCTAACCCCTCTTTTCATTCGAAACACTTAAATTTAATTCCCACTTGAATCTGTCTAAATGGGCTCTGGCAAATACCAACTCCCTTGAACTGAGCCAGTGTTAGCTGAGCACTCAAACTGAGCAAAAAATTGCAGTAAGATATGCTGTTACTATGGCCTTATGTAGAGAACATTCAAGTGAGAGCTTACACCAAAGTCTGATGGAAGAGGGGCTGGTGGAAGGTCACTCTTTTGTATTCATCAAATATTCACCCACTTTCTCAACTGATTATTTGTATAAAATGTTTATGACAGGGCTTATGAACAGATGTGATAGACATAACAAGCATTCCTATGTGTGCTGATGTTTTCTTGGCTTTCTTTCATTGCCCTCTGACACTTACTGACAGTAATTACCCTCATGCCTCTCACATCTTTCTGTGAAAACCCCTGCTGAAGGGGAGGGACAACCAGCCATGGATGGCCAAGCTAGCCAGACTGCACTGATGGGGTTGGTGTGCACATGTGTAAAGATGACAATTACACGGCGGCAAGTCACAATACAGTCTCCACCCTGGCACTTACCTCCAGCAGATGAATATCAAATCCTTTTATTTTTGGCCCTGGAACTGGTGGGAAGATGCAGGTCACCATGCTATAAAATGATTTGTGAGATAAGATAAATGGTACATATTATCACTTTGTAAGTTTTGAAAGATTAGCCTCATCTCCAAATGGCTGCTACATGGACTATGGTAGGTAGAATTTAGGAGTTCTGAGGCTACATGAAACTACTAAGGTGACAACAATGAATAACCATAGAGTGTTAAGTGTTTGACAAAGAGTAGTGTCTGACTCTTTGCGACCCCGTGGACTGTAGCCTGCCAGGCTCTTCTGTTCATGGAATTCTCCAGGCAAGAATACTGGGGTGGGTAGCCACTTCCTTCTCTAAGGGATCTTCCCAACTGTGGGACTGAACCTGGGTCTGCTGCATTGCAGGCAGATTCTTAACCATCTGAACCATAGAGGCCAACATTAAAATGAACTCTGGCTAGTTAACTCTGACCGATTCTGAAATGACTAGGGGATTGTTTGCTTCTCTTGCCAGATTTTTACTATTTTGCAACTGTCAGCTTCCATTTGATGGAAAGAACATCAGCTTCAAATGAGTCTATTCTACTTTTGCTAGCACTGGTAAAAGCTTTTTCATGGTGAACACACTGCCACTAATGGCTAAAACGAGCTGCTTGAATTATCTGTAGGTTTCCATCATTTCTATATTGTCTTTTTTGGCCATTATCCCTGACAACCATGACTGAGAGGAGGGTAAAGTGAAATACCTATAGCCCTTCAAAGCCACTGCCCAGACCATAATCAAACAGATGACAGCAGAAAGGATGGCCACAAAGATCCACACGCTTGTATCCTTCACTGGGAAGTCTAAAAACAAACAGTCAGAAAGCTTTCATCACACACAGCATTGTTTAAAACAAAGAAATGAGACTTTTGAACATAAGTCCCCTGCCCCTCTATACATATTTTGATTTGAAGAGCAATCCAAACAGAGTAGCGTTAATGATGGATTTAATTTTTCCCCCAATATTATTAAATTTTAATATGCAGCATATATTTTACAGTGCTCTAAAAATTTCAAAGTGCTTTAAAATATCATTTTAGGTGACATTCATAGAGGAAGTCCATGAGGACATGGTCAGTTACAGTAAAAATAACAACAAGCTAATGTTTATTAAATTTCTAGTAAAAGCCATATGATAAGCTCTTTACATACATTGCTTTGCATACATTGCTGTATGTAAAGATGAGAAACTGAGACTCAAGGAGTGGTGTATTCAGAGGTAGGTAGCCATAAAGTTGCCATCTGGGATTTGAACCCATGCCTTCCGCTTCTAGACCCTGTGCTTTTATTTAGGAAGAACTAGGACTGGATGCACAGTCTTATGGCCTGTAGTTCAGTGCTATGTTCACTATGCCAGTGCAAACCCTGATTTTTGGTCAGGCCAGTAGTCACAAGAGCTAGGCTTTGCCATGTGGTTCTGGGCAAGACTTCTAACTCCATTGAGCTTCAGTTTCCTCTCTTTCAGTTGCTAATGGAAATTCTATTCTCCATGAATACCTGAGATGGTTGGGAGGACCAAACAAGGTAAAGACCTTGTAAAGTACTTTAGAAATGCAAGATGAACCATTCCTTTGTAGAAAACCAGCCACTACGTTTAATGGCACTTTAAGAATTGGAGGCCTTCTACATACTGTTCCTTGAATGAGATCAACATGTAATTGTCATCAAGGACTGAAAATCAGTACATGCCTTTCAGGTGGGATCAGTTCAGTTCAGTTGCTCAGTCGTGTCCGACTCTTTGAGACCCCATGAATTGCAGCACACCAGGACTCCCTGTCCATCACCAACTCCCGGAGTTCATTCAGACTCACGTCCATCAAGTTGGTGATGCCATCCAGCCATCTCATCCTCGGTCATCCCCTTTTCCTCCTGCCCCCAATCCCTCCCAGCATCAGTCTTTTCCAATAAGTCAACTCTTCACGCGAAGTGGCCAAAGTACTGGAGTTTCAGCTTTAGCATCATTCCTTCCAAAGAACACCCAGGGCTGATCTCCTTTAGAATGGATTGGTTGGACCTCCTTGCAGTCAGGTGGGATAGCACCTTGCAAATTCTGGGTGACGATCTTGAATGATAGGGATTGGGCAGATGTGGATGGCAGAATAACTGACCATCAAGCCCCTGGAGACACTCCAAGCTCATGTCTGCAGACATATCCTATCCTATTAATAGAAACTGATCCTCACTCACAGTGGCCCAGGGAAAGATGCTATACTTCCAGACGTCTCTGTATTGAGTGGAGAGATGATAAATCCACCTCTACTCATTCTTCTGCTTAAGACTCAAAATAGTTTCTCTGTTAGTAGTTACAACATACAAGTTTACTAAACCCATTCTGTTTAAAAATAGTTAGCAATAAAACAATGGCAGATTGCAGGCAGAATCCCCTTTTCCTTGGGGAATTTCAACACTTACCATTAGGTATCTGGATGGAGCTCTCTGAGCTCCACTCACTCCAGTATCCATGGTCTGGCTTGCAGCGAATCTGCACAAGGTATTTCTGTCCTGGATATAAGTTGAAAATCTTAAGCTGAGTCTGCTTTGGAGCAAAATGAGTCTAGGGAGGGCCAAGGAAAACAGAAGTCAGTCTGACTTGTGTTATGAAGAAACTTTTCCTTTAAGAGATACACTAGTAGAGAAGTCAGGCCAGATGATCACACTACATACCCTGTTCACACCATTTCACCCTCTCTGCCCATCCCTTCCTCCTGTTAAACACTCCTCACACAAAAAACAACAGGTTTTCTACTTTTCCATTTGGAACACTATTTCAGAAAGACAAACATACTGCTCCCTACACCTTACCTTCTGACTTCTACATTATAGAAGGTGACTGCTTAACAAAATTGGAAATTTGTTATTCTCCAAACCTAGTAAAATAATTGACTCAAGGATTATTCATGGGTGTGAAGTCCCTAGGTGAAAGAGAACTGGGCATTTATGAACCCTGAAGCAGTTGTGCATAAATCAAACATGACTTTACAATCAAGGGATCAGGATGTGATATCCCCAGTCCAGCACCCAGTTTTAGCATCATTTATGGTAGGTTGACCAGAATGGGTTTGTCTCCTGATATGATGCAATGTGAAGCATATAACATCACCTCTGAAATTTCCTTGCCAAAAATTGTTCAACTGGAATCTAACCAAGTCTTTTAATGTCTGGTTACAGGAAATGTGGAGACAGAGAAACTGGCTAAATGACCTTGACCTTATAAAGAACTAATCAGACAGATGCAGAAGGTGGGACATTCTTTGAGACAAGTGGCTTGGTCTCCTTAGCACGTTGAGATTGAAGGGGTACATGAGTCAGCCAGTATGTGATCTTGAAGTGGATTTTGGTTAAGATAAACTAGCTACTGAAATATTTTTGAAGCAGTTGGGGGAATTAAAATATGGACTGGCCATTAAATGATATTAAAGAATTACAAAAGATGATATTAAGGAATTTCAATTAATTTTCTACATGTGATCATATTATTTTGGCTATGTTTGGAAATATCCTTTCTTTAAAAGAGACATATAATAAAGTCTTTAGGGCTTCACTGGTGGCTTAGTGGTAAAGAATCTGCCTGCCAATGCAGGAGATGTGGGTTCAGTCCCTAGGTTGGCAAGATCTCCTGGAGAAAGAAATGGCAACACACTCCAGTATTCTTGCCTGGAAAATACCATGGACAGAGGAGCCTGGTAGGTTACAGTCCATGGGGTTGCAAAAGAGCCAGACACAACTTAGTGACTAAATAACAACAACAACTAAAATATTTAAGAATAGATTATTATGATGTCTATAATCTATTTTACTATTTCTTTACAATGAAGAATTTAAAAGTAAATAAAAAAGCCATTAACCATGGACTGATTACATTGAGTTTTTTTCCTCCAACATAGTGCCACTTAAGAACTCTCATAGATATTTCGATCTAAGATATCCTGAGAGAGGTGGGCTGGAAACCTGGCAGAAAATGCTGTTCAATTGCAAGGATCTAGTCCTGGGAGAGCTGTGATTTTGAGTCCCCATCTATCCCAGGAGATGCAGGGAGATGGATGGATGTAGGGAGAAAGCATTTCCACATGTGTGAGGATCACATCCGTATCAGGAAGAAAACATGACAGCCTAATAATTAGGAGGCACAACTGGTTCTCAGTTGGGGTCTTCATCTTTGCCAAAGGATACAGTTCCTTCCAAAAGTTTCCAGCTGACTCACCTCCCAATCAGTTGCTTTCTCAGGTTTTAATCGAATTTCATACTGGATTATGAACCAACCAGATTTTACATCAGTCAGGGTGGGTGGAGACCATTTTATCCATAGATATGGTTTTCCATCTTCTGGATGTTTTAATTCCAAAGTCAGGTTCGCAGGAGGCTCTGGTTCAACTGCAGATATGAAAGAAACTCCATTTTTAGTCAAATAGGGATATTTGAATCCAGAACTATAAGACTTAAAAGGCAGATCTCTCTACTTTTTCCCTCCATGTTTATGAGCCACTTTGTATGTGATGTCAGGCACTGATCAGCAGAGTTGGGATTAGGCTGAAGCAAGTGAGTCACATAGGGTGCAACATTTAAGGTGGCAAAAATAGCCAAGAAACACCTGTTGGTGTTCAGAGTCATTAGTCATTCAGTAAATGCAAATCAAAACCACAATGGCATATCACTTCATACCCACTAGAATGGCTAGGATTGAAAAAATGAAAATTAACAAGTGTTGGCAGGAATGTTGGAGACTTTGGAACCTTCATACATTGCTGGTGGGAATGTAACATGGCATAGCCACTGTGGAAAAGTCTGATAGGTGCTCAAAAGGTTAAACATGAAATTATCATGTCACCCAGCAATGTCACTCCTAAATATATACTCAGAAAAACTGATAGAGGTGTTAGAACAAGAATTCATTTATGAATGTTCATAACAGCACTATTTACAAGAGCCAATAGGTGAAACAACCCAAATGTCCATCAACTGATGAATGAATAAATGATATCTTTATAATGGAACATTATTCAGCCAAAAGGAAGAAAGTCTTGATACAGCTACGACACGGATGAACCTTGAGAACATAATGCTTAGTGAAAGATGCCAGACACAAAGGGCCAAATAGTATATGATTCCATGTATACGAAATATTCAGAATAGACAAATCTATAGAGACATAACGCAGATTAGTAGTTGCTCTGGGGCTGGGGCCATGGAGGGGAATCCAGAGAAACTGCTGAATGGGTAGGAAGCTTTTATTTTGAGTGATGAAAGAGTTCTGGAACTAGATTCTGGTGATTGTTGCATAACATTGTGAATGAACTAATACCACTGAATGGCGCACTTTAAAATGGTTAAAATAGTGAGCTCTATGTTATAGGTATTTTACCACAATAAAACAAAAAATGAAGGAGGCACTTACTCTCTGGTTTCTTCAAGTACAGGTCTGTGAGTTCCTCCTTAAGAGTGCAGTGTCTAGGCCATACTAGCCAAAGCAATCTACAGATTTAATGTAATCCCTATCAAATTACCCTTGAGACTTTTCACATAAGTAGAACAAATAATCCTAAAAATTATATAGACCTATAAAAGCCAAGAGGACTATAAAATTGCCCAAGCAATTCGGAGGAAAAGGAAAAAAGGTGGAAGCATGACCCTCCCAGACTTCAGACAACACTACAGAGCTACAGTAATCAAACCAGCATTGTCTTGGCACAAAAACACACATACGCATCAATGGACCAGAAGAGAGACCTCAGAAATAAATCCACACACCCACGATCAATTAATCTTTGACAAGGGAGGTAAGAATGAACAATGGAGAAAAAACAATTTCTGCAGGAGGTGGTGTTGGAAAAGCTGGACAGTTCAGTTCAGTTCAGTCGCTCAGTCGTGCCCGACTCTTTGCGACCCCATGAATTGCAGCACGCCAGGTCTCCCTGCCCATCACCAACTCCTGGAATTCACTCAGACTCACATCCATTGAGTCAGTGATGCCATCTAGCCATCTCATCCCCTGTCGTCCCCTTCTGCTCCTGCCCCCAATTCCTCCCAGCATCAAAGTCTTTTCCAATGAGTCAACTCTTTGCATGAGGTGGCCAAAGTACTGGAGTTTCAGCTTTAGCATCATTCCCTCCAAAGAAATCCCAGGGATGATCTCCTTTAGAATCGACTGGTTGTATCTCCTTGCAGTTCAAGGGACTCTCAAGAGTCTTCTCCAACACCACAGTTCAAAACCATCAATTCTTTGGCACTCAGCCTTCTTCACAGTCCAACTCTCGCTTCCATACATGACCACAGGAAAAACCATAGCCTTGACTAGACGGACATTAGTCGGCAGAGTAATGTCTCTGCTTTTGAATATGCTATCTAGGTTGGTCATAACTTTTCTTCCAAGGAGTAAGCATCTTTTAATTTCATGGCTGCAATCACCATCTGCAGTGATTTTGGAGCCCCCCCAAATAAATTCTGACACTGTTTCCACTGTTTCCCCATCTATTTCCCATAAAGTGATGGGACCAGATGCCATGATCTTCATTTTCTGAATGTTGAGCTTTAGGCCAACTTTTTCACTCTCCACTTTCACTTTCATCAAGAGGCTTTTTAGTTCCTCCTCACTTTCTGCCATAGGGGTGGTGTCATCTGCATATCTCAGGTTATTGATATTTCCCCCAGCAATCTTGATTCCAGCTTGTGTTTCTTCCAGTCCAGGGTTTCTCGTGATGTACTCTGCATATAAGTTAAGTAAGCAGGGTGACAATATACAGCCTTGACGTACTCCTTTTCCTATTTGTAAGCAGTCTGTTGTTCATGTGCAGTTCTGCCTGTTGCTTCCTGACCTGCATACAGATTTCTCAGGAGGCAGGTCAGGTGGTCTGGTATTCCCATCTCTTTCAGAATTTTCCACAATTTATTGTGATCCACACAGTCAAAGGCTTTGGCATAGTCAATAAAACAGAAATAGATATTTCTATGGAACTCTCTTTCTTTTTCCATGATCCAGCAGATGTTGGCAATTTGATCTCTGGTTCCTCTGCCTTTTCTAAAACCAGCTTGAACATCAGGAAGTTCATGGTTCACGTATTGCTGAATCCTGGCTTGGAGAATTTTGAGCATTACTTTACTAGCATGTGAGATGAGTGCAATTGTGCGGTAGTTTGAGCATTCTTTGGCATTGCCTTTCTTTGGGATTGGAATGAAAACTGACCTTTTCCAGTCCTGTGGCCACTGCTGAGTTTTCCAAGTTTGCTGGCATATTGAGTGCAGCACTTTCACAGCATCATCTTTCAGGATTTGAAATAGCTCCACTGGAATTCCATCACCTCCACTAGCTTTGTTCATAGTGATGCTTTCTAAGGCCCACTTGACTTCACATTCCAGGATGTCTGGCTCTAGATGAGTGATCACACCACCGTGATTATCCAGGTCGTGAAGATCTTTTTTGTATAGTTCTTCTGTGTATTCTTGCCATCTTTTCTTAATATCTTCTGCTTCTGTTAGGTCCAGACCATTTCTGTCCCTCATCGAGCCCATCTTTGCATGCAATGTTCCCTTGGTATCTC